>JANRMT010062846.1:20942158-20988363 GCA_026402145.1 Polypterus bichir lapradei | reverse complement strand
AACTACTTTAATTTCTTCCACACATACGCTTGTAATTGTAATTAAAACATAACCAAAAAGTGGTAGAGAAGAAAAAAGGATGTATAATTATGGTACCCGTATCATTGCAAGCAGATTAGACAACAGGTAATATCTTCTTGCCATACCATGACAGTATGCGACTCACTTTTTGTATTTCAAAAAAGCATCGGGATCAGCTTTAACTCCTTTTCTGCTTCCTCCTTGGAGGAGAAGATGTGATATTCGTCTTGAATATCCACTTTCAGTTTGGCAGGATACAAGAGGCTGTATCTGATATCGGCTTTCCGTAACCGCTGTTTAATGTTGTAAAAAGCTGCACATTTAGCAGCTGTTCAGAGAAATCAGGGAAAATACGAATGTGGTTATTTTTAAATATAATCTCTTGTTTGTGTCTGAAAAGTGCCATTAAACTTAAATTCTAATCTCTCGAAGCGGACAATTAAAGTCCTAGGTTTAGTGGTATTTGATTCACATATGCGATAAGCTGCCGCTATCTCAGTATCTGATTTAAAGTCCTCTCCAATTATTTTTGAGAATAGTTCAGCTACGAATTTCACTGGGTTTGGACTTTCGCGGTTCTCAGGTAGACCTTTGATTCTAATATTATTCCTTCTGCATCCATCTTCCAGAGCCGCAAGTCTATCTCCGAGTTTTTTGCATTTGGAATTCACAGCTGTAGCTTTTCCATCAGCGTTAGATGCCAATTGTTTCGCTGTTTCAATTTGAGCCGTGAATGTCTGCTTAACGTCTTCCAGCTGGTCAGCAAGTTCTCTCAGTTTAGACGCATTTTCCTGAACGTGTTCCTCAATTTTTCTCAACATATCTTTAAAGGCTGCATCAAAACATTATATATACATTTTTCCAAGTCTTTATATTCCTGCTGCAACTCTTGCAGCTCCAGCCACAGCTTCTCATTTGTCTTGAGCAAGCCATTTATTTCTTTCTTCATATTTTTCTGAATGTCTTTCTTGAGCTCACTTACGGCCGTTGCCAATGTTGCGATCATTTCCTTCAGTTCAAACAAATCGTTTCTGCTTTTGTGCTCTGCGGGTGAAGTTACAACCCCCGTTACAGCATATGCTTCCGGCTCGCGAGGAGTAGTTTCAAGTGATCTTCTGGAATCGGTGAGCTATCGTGACTTGTATCACTTGTACCTTTGCTCCCAATTTCGCTCTCAAATGCAGATGATGCAGTGGAACGGGGTCCTGGGAAGTCTGTGCTTTCGCCTGCCTGTTCCAGGTCAGTCTCTGAAAGGCCGTACCTTGCACTTGGGCCTGATGCCTGTCTAGACTTAGGTGTAGTTTTAGGTTTCTTTTCCGTTTCTTCCTGACCCCCTTTCTTGTTACTCATGTTTATATACTGTAGTAGAAACTCCCTAGGTTAGGTAAATACAGGATACCTCGGGATAATAAGAAATAAGAGAAAAAATAAAGCTCCTGCAACGGAGCTCCACTTCAGATGTCCATCTCCCGTAACGGACGAGACCAAATCCCTCTTCATTACTAATGAAGTATTTCTTCTTAAATGTCATTCTATGCTTATGCATATGTTATGAAGTCACTATGTTGACACCCTTCAAATAAAGTGTTACTGAAATTTGTCACATTATATTAATGTTCACTATGCATGGTTAAGTAATTTCTAATAAAGCCCCCACTTAAATATATCAGTGTGCATTAATTCAATCAAGATTAAATCGATATTGAATCGGGGCATTGTGTATTGGAACCGAATCAGGACATCAGTGTCAATACCCAGCCCTAATGACTGATGATTCACAGAGCCCCTATAAGTTTTCACAGAACCCTACAGTCCATGGAACATAGTTTCAGAAATACTGATCTAGGTAGCTCCCTCCAAGACTGAGAAACTGGGAGTTTGAAAGCCAAAGTAACATAAAAGAAATAAAAACAAGCTTGAGAATTTTTTTTTTTTTTTTTTTAGATATTATATGCTTTTTTTGAATATATTTAAAAGAAAACTGTTCTCTGAGCTCTTTATTCTCCCCTTAATTCTAAATCATGTTTTTAAGTTGAATGTCTTTTCTTTATGGAGATTTAGAGCCTCATATCTATACCAATTAGTTCTTTACACTCCTTGTCTTCTTCAAAGAGACTTTTTTTTTTTTTAAATCAAAAGATTGCATTCTTATCTAAAATTTACTGCAGTCCAAAATGTATCTGCCTATGTATTATAAAAAAATAAAAAAAAAACCCTCCAGGATCTCGTTAATTTGTCAACATGAAAGCTTTGATACAAGACACTCTGAAACGTCCAAAACCAGAATAAATACACCTTCCCACAATCTTTTTTCAAGGGTCAAGGGCATTTAAAGATAAGGTTAATTATTAATTTGCCAATTTAGTTATTCACCTCAAAGCTTTGTTCTTCTCTCCAACCCAATGACATTAAAGCACATCATGTCAAGCAAAGCAGAAATTGAACTGAGTGATAAAATTAATTAGGATGAAGAAGGAAGAGTTGATGAAAGTATTTCTAGTATTATGATTTTTAATAACTTTTTGATTGAGAATTTTGTAACAGTAAAATTGCGTTCACTTTCTCCCCCTGTAGCATGCAGGAACATTTTTTTTTTTTTTTTTTAAACATTTCTTTAAATCGAGAAGAGTAAACCTGCAAACAATGACTTGTCCAAGACTAAAAATTGGTGATGAGCCAACAGTGAAATTACTACACAGTAGTAGAGTACAGGTACCACCACTACCACCAAATCCCACAACAAAATGAATCCTTTTATGACACATTAAGAAATTCTTACATTTTTTGTTGACCCTGACTATTAACTACATATGAGAAGGTGAAAACTGCTGTGGAAAAGATAAATGCACACATGGAGACCAATTGGCAGCACAAACATCTATTGGACTGTTTAACCGGGACACCACGACTGATGCTCAGCTATGATGTTCACAGTCCTAGCAGAAATAAAGTCCCTTTTCACCAACTACAAAACTCTAGCTGTGCTTCAACAATTAGGTGTAAGAAAAATGTGCAATTAATCTGAATTGATTATTTAAATTTGACAACTGAAATTAAGTGCTAAAAAATTACATTTTAATTTAAAAGGGCCTTTTATGAACTGTCTAATTTAAGTGACATTGTACGGACACTTAAGTTTTTTTTAAAAGTAATTACTACCTCTCAGATGTACTAAATGGAATAACCAGCCTACATTGGAAAGCAGAATTACCAAGTAATTTAATTTTGTCTACAACTAATGCATTTGTCAACCTCTCTTCTTGTGCAATCACACTACAATCCACCTCTGGTAACAGCCAGTGCTCAGCCAAAAGCCTGTGGCATCTTGATTACAGAAGAAACTCCTTTTATGACATGAGATTAAAAATTTTTGAGATAAGCCTCGATTCCATAACAAAACACTTGATGTAGTCGGCAGGATCTGCACAGTGGTTGGGTAGAGTGTAGTGGCGATGCTGTGCAAGAAAGTGTAGGCTAAATGAGAGAGACAGAGACCTCGACTGACTTCACCAGGTTGTGCTTTGCTTGCAGTGCTTACAGTTAGTCCCTGCAAACCCGAGGATAAGAGTTTTTATTGCTCATAGCACAGAAAGAGCAGAGGGTCTTTGTAATATAGATGTCACAGGATCACAGCTGACCATCATCAGTTACCACTGTGCAAAATGTGCAACCTGGGATAAACTGTGGAGCGACTCCTTGACAAAACCACATTAGGATCCCCCTCTTACCTACAGTAGTTATACCTCAGCTATACCACATTATAGTTTGATTTCAACTTTCTAAATATTTCTTCTTTATAGCTAGCATAAATGCTATGCTTGCTTACAAATGCACTTTGCAAATATAATTATGGAACTTCTTTAAAAAGCAACCTCCTTACTTCTAAATACTCAGGAAGTGACTTCCCCAAAGAGGGAATCATTGTATGGAGTATGTAAGAATCATTCCCTTTGTCAACCCAGATTTACCTCTCTCTATCACGCACTGACATGAATATAATGCACACAGGAAATTAAAAGCCTGCCATCTGTATTTTCAGTCCCGAATACTGAAAAAGATTTTGGCTCAAATTTATTGTTGTCATATTATAAACAGAGAAGTCGGTAATTGGGATGCATTATCCCAGCAGTACTTAGCCAACACCTTTAAAAACTAGGACACTCGCTTTACACTAAAGTGAGAGGCTCTGTGGCGGTTGGGAACATTTAACTTTTTTTTTTTTTTTTTTTTTTTTTAGACAATGTAACTGTGAATGTGCAATCAGGCTGGAGGCAATCAGTACAGCTATTCAAATTGCAAGAAAGCAGTACTGAAGAACAGTTGACAAGTCTCTGTATAGGCTAAAGCTGCTGTGATCAACACCAATACAAGAAAAAAAGTAAAAATTCCAAGCCAAATGTAAATGTAAATCCACCCCAAAACAAAAACCAACACCCTTTATTTGTAATATTCTTTTGCTACTGTGTTTTTATATTTAAAAATCCCTCCACTATGTAATATTGCACAGTGTCTCTCAAGGCTGTAAATTGCTTGAAAATGGTTTATCCTTTGCACAGGGCAAACTGTCTGTGATTTATCGGTCTCTAGAGGTATGATAGTGTGTTACTCAATACTAATGCTTAACTGCTCTAACTGACTGGGTTAGAATCCCGGCATGGTCATTCTGCCACATGCCGTCTTTATCCCCCCAGCTTTTTATAATGCTGTGACAGAAAAAGCTAATTCAGAAAATGTATGAATGTACATATTTTTACATTTATACAGTGTGCCTTTTATCACAGAGATTGGTAGTCTGATCTACACTGTCTTACCTGCCTATATAAGAAACATCACCTGGATGCACCATAGGACACATCATACGGGTCTCGCAATATCATACACCCCCTCTCAATGCGACCCAGCCGGGGTTGATCAATCCCCAACTTGTATCCCAGTAGCGATCCACGGATCAGCCCTCTTTATCCAAAGCCACCTTGAGGCTTTCTCTGTGGCTTCATTTGCGGATTTAATGGCCCTCTTTTTGGTCGCTCCGTTTATGCCCAGCCGTGTGAGGACTCTGCAGAGTGAGTGTCCTGCAAATCCTCTGCTGCCAATTTCTATGGGCTCAGAGTACCATCCAGCCCCTGCACTCCTCCACTAGCTCCTGGTACTTGGTGCGTTTCCTTTCGCTAGCTTCCTTGATACGCTCTTCCCAGGGCACTGTCAGTTCCAGCATGATCAGCTGTTTTGAGGCCTCAGAGGTAATGATCATGTCTGGCCGGAGTGATGTTGTTACAATTTGCTGCGGGAACTTTAGATGCTTTTCCAAATCAGCCTGCAGCTGCCAGTCAGAGGCTGTGTGGAAGAGGCCTGTTATTCCTACCTTTGCCTGGGATTGCTCTCCCGCTTTAACGAAGGCAACTGCCTTCTTTGAGCCATGGAGGAGTTTGCTTGTTTTGATGGCTGCAGCCAAGCTTTTAGCAACTGCCTTAAGCACCTTGTCATGGCGCCACCGGTAGCGGCTGTCTGCCAGAGCCTTAGGGCAGCTGCTGAGTAGATGTTCTAGAGAGCCTCTTACAGAACAAAGTGGGCAGGATGGTGTCTTGCTCTTTTCCCAGTGGAGGTTTGCTGGGCTTGGCAGTCGACTGCCTGTACCAGGAACCGGACACAAAAGAAATCTCCCTGCATGATGTCCAACCAGGTGATCCTTAGCTGCAGAGTACTCTCCTACCTTGTCCACGCACCCTGTTGCCGGAGTCCTACTGCCCTGCTCATTCTCTTCCTCTACCCCACCCATGCTCGGACCTCTTCCTGGAGTAAATGGATTCTCTCCTTGCCCTGGGCCTTGCCAACCTGGGTCCCTGGGAAGTAGCCCAGACCTGCTCTACCTGTTGCCACGGTGCCCACCAGAGCCTTCCGTCTCAGGTGTGACTCTGCCACCTCCACAGCCTTCTCCACTCTCCATTTCCTGCCAACCCTGACCTCAATGCCAGCTGCTGACACCTTACAATCCTTGGAGTCCCTGTACTGTAGGGCTTCTCTGGTGCGTGCCACCATGAATTCTTCAGTGAGGCCGCTAAATGGTAGCCGCAGGATGTTACTTGTCCCATACACTGCTGCGCTGATGAGGCTGCGTGGAAGTCTCAGCCACCTCCGAAGAAAGCTGCTGATCTTTTCAAAAGACTCAACTGTTGAAAACGGAACTGCATATACCAGCAGAGGCCATAGGACTTGGGGCAGGATTGAGTGCTGACAGATCCAGGCTTTAAACCTACCAGGCAGGCAAGACCTATCAACCTTGGTGAGCCATGTCCCAAGATCCTGGGTAGATTTCTGAATGGCAGCTGTATCTTTCAGACTTAAATCAAAGACTTTCCCCAAAACTCTTGACTGGCTGCTCTGTGATGGATGGGGTGACTGTTCCCGCGACAGCAAAATCGACACTTATCAGTCACCTTCCCCTTCTTTAGCACTATGGGCCTTGACTTTGAAAGCTTAACACTTATCCTTGCCCATGTGATGAGTCTCTCAAGTCCTTGTAGGATCCACCTGCTCCCGGGGACCGATGTTGTCGTGACGGTTAAATCATTCATATAGGCTCTTATTGGGGACTGCCATACACCCGACTTAGTTGGGGGCCCTCTGCATTCTATCTCGGCTGACCGCCACATTCATGGCACGGGCAAAAAGAATAACTGAGATGGTGCACCCTGTTATTCCCTTGCCAAGCTGATGCCAGTCTGATATTTCTGACCCAGAAGCGAATCTTATCCTGAAGTTGTTATAGTAATCCAGGATCAGATCCTGTATTTTCCTGGGAACAAGGTGGCGATGTAGTGCGAGCTCAACCAGCTTGTGTGGTATAGACCCATAGGCATTGGCCAGGTCCAACCACAACACAGCAAGGTTGCTTCTGCTCTCATGAGCCTCTCTGATAAGCCGAGTTACCACACCTGTGGGCTCCAGGCAGCCAGAGACTTCATGAATCCCGCCCCTTCTGGACAGAGGGGTCGTTGTCGTTATTCTTGAGGAGGAACACTGTCAGTCTTTGGGATACGATGCACCCCTCAGTACACCTCCACTGGTCAGCGACTTTCCCTCTTCAGCACTTCACTTCCTCCAATGAACACTCAAGACGCCCACTGTGCTTATCCCCTAGCATTTTTTAGAATCTTTAAGATACAATGATAAATTTTAATGATGAATATTTTAGTTTCATTTGAACATGCTGCAGTAGAAAACAGGTTTAATACATGGAAATTGAAGTGGTACACTGTAAACCAGAGGTTGCCGACTCTTGCCCTGGAGCAATACTGTGGCTACAGCTTTTCATTCTTACCCTTTTCTTAATTAGTGATCAGTTTTATCTGCTTATATGCTTCTTTTCCCTTCTTTTTAAATGACTTGCTTTTTTAGCATTCTGTCCTCTGAATTACAGCACCCAAGCAGAAAGATGTGAAGCAAGCCAACAGATGACCAGCTAGGCTGGAGGCCTAAACTTCAACCACTACTACCCCAACAAGTTTCTTAACTAGAAGCCACTTCTTTTTAATTACACCTGTTATGCATTTCCATGACTTGTTCATGCTCTCATTCTGTCACAGCAGACATTTAGAAAAAAAGAAAAACAGTTTTGGAAGAGCACCATCAAAATGATTTGTGACCTGAGCAAATCGGCATTACTGAGATCTTTTACTGATTCTTTATTTTCACATATAGTATGAACACAGGTTTCTGGTCATGTGTTGTCTCATTTTGTATTGTTCAGCTGCTGATTAATGAAAAAAGAAAAAATTAAGTCTTAAATAGCAAGTGAATTAAGACGAATTAAATTGTGAATGTAAACACAACATGTTTGATTTTTAATTTTTATGTTTAAAAATAAGCAAAATTAACCAGATTTTGGTATTTTATTTAAAAAAATAAGTGTACATTATTGAACAACAGATACAATATGGGATCATATTACAACAGAACTGATGGAAAAACAAAATGCAACACATCAATGCCTAGGAAGGCTAGTGAGCAAAGTGTTTAATATTAGCATCTTAAACCATTGGGATATAGATTTAATCTCCAATGGAGACTCAGTGTGATTCTAATAGAAGTGTTTCTCTAGGCATATGCTGTAAATATTCTCTCTCTATATATCTTTATCTATATTAAAAAAAAAAAAAAAAAAAAAATCTTAGGGAGGGAGACGGAGACGAGACGTGATTGTCTGGAAAGACAATTTGAAGTCCCGCAAGAGACATTAACTTGCTCCCAGCTCTTAAAATGACGACAAGCAAAACACGCAGCTCACCAGCAGCAGAAAACCAGCACAGGATCAGACCGGTTCTCCTTAGCATGCATTAAGCCACCCTAAACCCCACCCCCCCCCTCCCCCTTCACAACGTCAGCGGCAGAGACAGGATTTGAAATGATCGGGCAGCGAGACAAGCAGAGAAAGACAGCAGATGATCAGACTGCATCTCCTTAGCGTGCGTTCAACCGCACCCCCTTTACAACGTGAGCAGCATTGTACGTCCTGCGAGAAAGAGATATAACCATGCCCTGGGCCGGAAATAAAGGACAAGTATTATTTTTACAAAAGTTTTAAATTAAAAGTGAAAATGCATATGTAACAATGTCTTTAAATTGTATATCCAGTAAACCAAACTTGGGGGTGGAGCCCCCTAGTATTTTTTTTTATTTTTATTATATATAAAACTATGCCAAAGATCTTGTACTCACTAAGGAAAAACACTGGAAAGAAAAAAAAAATGTTAGTTTGATTAGTAAGTTTCAGCTTGAGGCATTAAAGTCTTCATGAATGCTTGACCGAATGAAACTATGCTAATTTGTGTGATCAATTCTTATAATGCAAAAGGAAAATGTACATGATGGTCCAAAAAGGACAACTGGTTTAAGAGGGACAGAAAAGCTGCATGGTAACAATATGAAGGCCTTAACAGAGACTATATGTTTTAATAAGAATTTGGTATTACTCAACATGCAGTTCCACTATCCAAACATTATACATATATTTTTCTAAACCTGTATTAATTTCCAGATATATGCTTTCTGGCATAAGATTTACAATAAAAACACATATTGCTAAAAACACAAGTGAATTTATGCACGTTTATTGATGGACAGTCAAATCCCATCTAATATTATTCTAAATTCTGCTGTAAAAGGACTAGGAATGATTGTAACACTATCTGAAAGAGAAGCAAGTATCTTCACCCTAAAGAAAAGTTAAATTCAGACAGTACCAAAATATATGACTTGCCCAGGCCAAAGGTACATGGCATCATTCACAATTAGAGTTTAATCAATAACATACTTATATAATTTTAATATGGAAAGGTGGATTTGAGTAGTTAGGCTCATCTTAGCAGAGGTTCTGACTTGTAAAAAGAAAAACAGTATGCAAAGTGAATTCCATATTTACCACTGTTGGTCAAATTGACATTATAAGGATTCTTGATGTTTCAAGGGAACCTAATGTCTTCTATAAACAAAACACTGGTTAATTTTTATACATTTGTTACATATTTTGAGTTGGTGAAGCACAATTCAATTCATAGTAAATTGGTGGTAATTATTAATGGTAAGAGCAAGAAGGAATTTGTACAAAATGCTCTTTTCAGAGATAGCCCGTCAAGTGAATGCTCCTTATATTGCCTTAAATTACAAATACCTGAGGCTCAGTAGTAAGGATGAAAGTTGGGTAGTGTTGTGCCACCCTCTGGTTTCAATCTTGACAGTGTTGCCCTTTAAATACATTAATATGTAAACTAGCTCATAATAGACTTGAGCTTAACAAATGTCAATAAATATGGGAGTACTTGAAAAACGAAGGGAGTTTTGGAAGGATTTCTCTTTTAGATTTTCCCCACTAGCTGTAGAGTCGACATCCTAATAACATTTGGTTTAATGCTTTTCATCGTGCTTCAGAAATTGAGCATAAAAAGATAATACCTGAACTGAGCAGGGAAAGTCAGTAGAAAGTGCTGTAATATAGTGTAGTGTATAAGGAGGTTTAACCAGAAAATGCACACTTTGATCCAAATTAATGTTAAACCTATAGATTCTATAAAATTCATAAAAAAAGAACAGATCTACAAAAAATTAAAGAATACTACATAGAGGTCTGACTTGCTCCCATGAAGAATGGTTTATTTTGAGTTTCTTGTATGTCTGTTTTAGAAGGTTTTTAAAGAAATACCACCTGCTAAATAAGTGATTAATAACATATTTCTTCCTAGAATAGTCACAAGTATTCCATTCCAGCACATAGGGGTAGAACTAAAAGCATATTGTAAAAAAATTGCCAGCAATTTGCCGATGCTGCCAGGCATTATGCCGCCCAGTAGATACACATGTGGCATTTTATCAGACAGAACCCCAGGAGACCCATTATCTCTTCCAACATTGAAGGCACAGTCAATGATAGCTCTAAGGAAAAATGGGGATGGGAGGGTGTAGGGGTATCTAATTTTAGGACAAGCTGGCTCAACTATCAGTTAAGGAAAATGTAACAGCAGTGACCAGAAGAGTCTTAAATATACAAAGGGTTTTTGATTCAGCATCACTTGTAGAAATGCAGCACACACACATCTACAAAAGGAAACCAAATCTAAAGGATATCTGACTAGAGTAGGACTGTCCAGCTGGTATTTCATACAGTGCTACTGAATCACACATTAAAAAAAGGAGTCCCTTGAATTAACATGTGTGCAATATCTGGGCCAGTCAACCATGACTGCAACTCTATTTGAGAGTCTTACCTCTCTACAGCCGGGTGGTACAGTGGATGAGCATCCTGGGGAGACAGGTGATTGAAGGTGGATGATCCTCCCACGACTCTAATTCTAAACAAGGCACCAAAATTCTGCCAGAGTAAAGAAATCTGTTATTAGCTCTATTTAAGACACTGAAAACTTTATGATACGGCAAAGAAGCAAGAGATTTCTCTTGATTGCTAACACTATAAACAGAAAAATAACAATAAGAGACAGCAAAATATACAAAACTCATCTTCACTTTAGCTTGAATTATAATACAGTACATATTTGACATTTCTGTGAGTGGAGTCGAGGGTAAGCTGCAACCTATCTTAGCCAGCCAAAAGTGGAAATTAGGACATGGTGCCAGTCTCTCACAGTGTAAAGAGACACACACACACAATCAATAGGGGGACAATTTAGTATTGCCAAGCCACCTAATCTGTATGTGTTTGGACTGTGGGAAAGAACCCGGAGCATTTGAATTTAATAAAACCAATGTCAAAGAATAAAGAACAAATGGAACAAGACTGTCAATCCTTACCAAGTATAATTGACCTTAGTAATGTTAGAATTATGGGGAGGCAGGTGTATAATGTTTTTTGATTCATCTGAGCAACTGCTGTACGGAATAGCCGAGATGTGTGTAAATAATGTAACAATAGAAACAGCCCTGGACAGTGTACCCATCAATCACAAGGCCCAAGTGTAAAAGTGGTGAATGGAAGGAACTTTCAGGTATACAGTCTTGTCTGCTGTTTAGACAGCTTGCTGAGGTTTGTGTTTTCAGTTTGCATTTAAATTAACTGATACAAATTCAACTTTTTTAATATCCTGGAGATAAAACATTATCTGAAGAGCTTTCTTTACAGGTGATGTTTTTTTCCTGTTCTAACTACAAGAACTGTCAGTGCCCTAAATTCCTAAAGACAGCGTAACCATTTATAATCAGAGTCAGTGATACGTCTTCTAAAGTCTACAGTCATTTAAAAAGTTTTGGTATGTTCCACATTATTAAGGGCATACCAAGTGCTCTGGTGATCCATCTACATCCAACACAGAACTGTTTCTCCATCTCAGATCAGGCTGAACATAGTAGTGCTAATGTCACACTTTCCTTTACTAAAATAAACCTATTAATAGTATATGCTAAAATAACCATATAAAAATAGGAGCTATAATTTATAACCTTATAAAATGAAGATTGAATGACTGTTTTAAATGGGACCTGGTAGGAAAATTACCAAAGTAATTGTGCAATTATTATTTACCAAAATACATAATGATTTAGACAGTCTAGGAACAAACCTCAAGGAAGCAGGAAACTAATACAATTTGTTTCTACCTTCATGGAAAACTTTTGACTGCAATTTTTTTTAGTCAATTCAAAATTCATTTGTTAGATTAAGAATTAAGCAGCATTCCAGTTATTTATTACTATCGTACAGAACATGGCTTAAAAAAAAAACAAAAAAAACAAAAAGATGGCATATTACAATGCACAATTCATGTGTAGACTGATAGATTAATTGCTACACAACAGAACATTACAGTTTTTGTGTGTGTGTTCTGCATAATCTACCTACTTTTCACAAAACTATGTAGACTGAAAATAACATCAAAAAGGAACAAGAGTAAAGGACTGTTAATAAAATATCTTAAAAGCAACAAATTCTGAGGAATTTGGAACACTAAGGTTATTTAAATAAATAGGGAAATGGGTTATACTGTTAAGATGGTTGTCATGAGGTAGCCAAAAAGTTGTTTCTTAACCCATTAGACATAAATCAAATTATATCATTAAATAAACACACTTGATTAATTGGGATCCTGTGGTGAAATGTGTTAAAGGGAGTATTAAATGTTTTAATTGTTAATCCCTTTTAATGGTTTTAGCAATTTAAGCACAACCCGCTATAACGAGGTACACACACACAGGTATGTGCTAAAGATAATAGATTATTGTCAGTTGACAGCAGCGTGGCAATCAGGAAACACCAAATTTGCACAAAGCTAGAATAAAAGAGAGTTGGGTTAGTGCATAGGTGCTGGCTATATAATGAGAAAGCGATCACTGGTTTTGGAGAGGTAACAGAGGAAGACAAGCTGGTCAGCCCCCATCACACACATTAGTTTGTTGAGAGCAGGACAGAAGTTCTAGGTAAGAGTTCCTCACTCTCATCAGCTGAGTAACTAAAGAATGGAGCTGGTGAAAGGATGAGGCGCCACTGGCACTGATGGAAGTTTTGAAGCAGTGGTGACTGAAGGAGGTAGCAGCTCAGTGAACTGTGGCTCGCAACATAGGTGGCAGTTCAGGTGGTGGAATATTTCAATATTTGTGGAATATGCACTGCACGAAACTTGATACAAACTTTATTCATGTTTTCAATAAATTGTTGACTGACCTGGTCCATCCTCAGTCATGAGTACTGATGCACCAGATACAGGAAGAGGACCATTGTTCTGTGGATCTGGGTCATTACAAATCCCCATATCATACAATTTCTTCTTTTATTGTCAGGTTTAACAATGAGATTACCAATTAAGGAATTTCAGTGTAACTGCGGTAAATTCAGGTAATGGTAAATGAAAGACAGTTTCTATTTGCGTGAGATCGCTGGTTTGGTTTTAAGCGTATTCAGTTTGAGTCAGATCATTTTATCATTAGAAGGTTTCTGTAAAGTAATGAGTTTTCAAGGGGAAAATGAGAATAATGGAATATAGCTGAAACTAAGCCAAGACAATGGAATTTCAAAAAACAGAAATGTGTTTACTTTGCATAAAAGCTATTGTAAATGCAGGAAAAGATAAACAGTTAATATAATTATTAAAGTGGTTGCAACATATAGTTTAATTACTGCCTTTTTAGATTATAAATAAAAAAATGAAAAAAAAAACAACCCAAGAAGCAATGCCAGGAGCTAGTGTTAACAGCATATTATCGGTAACCCATTATAACCTTAAGTGACCCCTCCAAAAAGAAAAAAACTTTCAAGCAGACCGACAGACTTATATGGCACGTGTGCCTAACTGGTCAATGCAGGTTTCCTGGTATACAAAAAAGACAGGACAGGGTAAAGCTACCTACCACTCTGTGGAGGTAAGGAGAAAAAGTAAAAAAGAGAAACTAAAAATATAAAACTGCAGAGGTAAAGCCTATGTACATGGAGTACAGCAAAATTCCTCCTCTCCTTAATGCCACCCAGTGTTGTGAAAGAACATCAAAAAAAAAATGAACCTGGAAGCTATTTTACTTGATGAATTGAAGGAGATTTGTTGTTATAAAAATAAACACACACAGAAAGTTAAAAAATATGATCAATCACAGGTATATATATAAAAAAAAAAAAAAAAAGTTGAATCACTCATATTTTGTTGATCATTTTCCCTATACACAGTATACATTTTTATTACCTCTTTTTCTTTAATATTACATTTCAAAATATTCACAGGTCAAATACTAAATGTGTCTAAATCAATAAAGGAAGGGAGAAGAATGGAAGTAATGACAGATGGGTAGCATCCAGAATATGCGTAAGGTGCTTTTGTTGTATCATATACTGGGCACAAGGAGGTAGCGATTATGTGTTTTAGTGGAAAACTCTTTGGACAAACCACTCAAAAGGATGCTGGTCGCCTGGAGCAGGCCACTGAGCCAGATGGAAACCAATCAGAAAAAAGCATGCAAAAAATAATGAATACTCATGTGTTTCTTTTTCCTTCCTCTATCTGCTCTGCTCTTGGCAGGCAGCATGCACTCTCTTCTGTAGAGTGACTAGAAAGGGATTGAGGATTTGAATCAATTTTCTTCTTTTCCTCACTCATGCTCTTTACTCCCCAATAATTCCTCTTGGGATTTTCAAGTAATAATTGAAAATAAATGCCAGAGAGATGCTTTGGTCTTCTTGACTCTCTTCCTTTTCACCTTACCAAACCAGACAGACAAGCTTTTAAAACAGTAATGACTGAAATGTGGGTTGAGAGAGAGAAAACAAACTGCATCTTAAATTTCAATTCTGAAAGCTGATAGAAGTATGGAGTGAAGCAGTGTTCCTTACCTTTGACTCATTGCCTTACTGCCCCCCTCCTCTACCCCCATCATCATACTACCAATTTGCTATCCAAAAAACATCATCAATCCCAGACCAAATTAAATATTTCCAACATCAGTATTAGACACACACCTGAGTTTGGGCATCCCCAATCATTAGGTAACACATTTTACTGAGAATGCACTGCTGCAGCTGCTCCCATGAGATGGCTCGGTCTTCTCTCATCAAGAATGGAGGCCCAAATCTGGAAAAGTTCAGAAAGTCTCATTTAGTGTCTATGATGCACACCTAACCTGTGAATAAGCTGTACAAGAGGCTGGTGGTGTATCAAAACTTGAATCGGGTGGGTCAAATTTCACAGGGCTTCCTTAAGAAGTCACAAAAGTTGCTTAATATTTCTCATAACGGATGTGAGCAATACAGACTTTAGTTCTCTCTCTAAAAACCAAGGACAGAGAAAACGGGAAGGGAGATACTTGTCCCTTCTTCCTGTCCACCTTCTTTTAAAATTTTTGTCTGTTCAGTCTCCACTCCTAAGAAATGCAGGCACAGCTATGTATGCTATTCAATGTAAAGCAGTCTATAGATTTTTGTCACTGAACATAATTTTGAAGTGTGACCACCTAAAACCTTAACTGGAATATTATTTTATAAAGATGTAACTTAACTTACAAAAATTATGCTCATGCTTACTTCTTGTAACCAATATGCTATGGGAATAGCTTCAAACACCTGTCATATTGTTTTTTTTTTGTTTTTTTTTTTTAAATACTCCTGGGGTATTCCTCCACATGGTTTTGGAGCTGTTCCCTTTTCTCTTTTTTGTTTTTATTTAAATCTCTGTCCTTGGTTTTCTTTACTGATATACCTCACTCACTCCACATCTTTCTCCTTGACATCTCTCTACTGTCCTCGCTTCTTAACACGGCAGCATTTTGTCCTCGTGCACTATTGCTGCCATGTCTAGAGTAGCATCTTGCTGGAAATATTGAGATATTCTCTCTTAATATGTGCACATCACTTTTTATAACTTGGTTTTGCTTAGGCACCAACAATAGCAAGCGGCTATCCATTTTGTTTGGAAGCCAGGTGGCCCGTGTTTGTTAATGTAGGGACCTCCTAATCCCCCACTCTTCTCAGTGTTTACATTTTTCTAATCTGCCATTTGGACTGCAAACTCTGAAATGGCTTTTTTTTTTTTTTTTTTTAAAGTTCTTTTTACTTTTTTGACCTCTCCTGGTAGGTCTAAGAGTGCATGGGAGTGGGCAGCAGTGATCGTTTTTATTCTGTCTACAGGATGCAAAACTATATTGTATTACAAACACATTTTTTATTGTTTGTAATTGTTTAATTCAATAAAAATGTATCCATTAAATAAAAAAAAAAACAAAAAAAAAAAAACTGGTCACTTCTAATAAGGCTTGATTTAGCAGACTGTTGCCAGGTATTAAAATAATTGAGATTTTTTTTTTTTTTTTTTTTAAAGTTTTCAGCCGAGGTCTAGAACTCTCTCCAAAGGGTAAAACAGAGTGGAATCTTTAGTAATATCATCAATATTAATATTCTCCTCTTGACCATATAACCATGCTGAGTCTTTTCAAGTACTGATATTTAAGACACAAGATGGATGGGGTGCATGGGCAGGCATCCTTGCTGGAAGTCCAGCCCTTTCACAACCAGACAACGTACAAAGGATGCCAGTCTGGCATTGGGTACACTGGCACCCTGGCAGGGTTGGACCAAGGAACAATACCCAGCTAGGAGGTATGCTAGATGGCAGCATCCTTGGCCTAGGATTCCCACATGGACACCCACAAGGCATGCTGGGCAATGTTATGTTTCATGGGGGTTGCCAAGGGTAGCTGCCGTGATTAGTAATCCCTACTTTGTGGGGCTTCTGTTTGACCTAGAAGTGCCTCCAACATGCTATTCCATAAAACTGGAAGTACTCCACAAATACATTCCAATTAATTTTCCAATGTGATCCGAACTACTCACAGAAAAATATTCTTTTAAAAAAGCATTACATCAAAATTCAAAATCAACACTTATTTACAGATGTCCTTTTATAGTTTCCTCTTACACTTTAAGAAAAAAGAAAAAAAAAAAAAAGACACACACAGGAATACATGTAAATTAAGAACTTCCCCTTCATTCTCTCCCAAACAAATGGGCATTTTGTCAAAAGAGCCAAGAGATGCAGACAGAGTTAGGCTGCAGTGACTTCTAAGTTTTCACCTCTGGCAATCGGACAATTAAATTTAGATTAAACATACATTTATATTTTCTGTTTAGTGTGATTTTTATTTTGGCTTTGGTTCCCTTTAGCACATATCTGAACAAATCTGTAATGATGCAGAGATACACTGTCTGTTCAATTTAGGTAATGTTGCTATAAACAAACAAATTACTGATGACCATGAAATGAATGATAACTATTAAATAGTACTTTCCATGAGTACTGGTAGTAAATGAAATACTGGATAAGGTACAAAAAGGTGTACAATGTGACAAGTTCAATCGCAGGCTCAGATTTAATTTACTGTTGAGTGAGTATTAAATGTCCTAGAACAAAAAAACAAAAGCTTTGGCTGCCCAAGGCAGAATTTCCCCACCCCTGGGCCAAGGTCTAGTATTGATGGGATTTCTTTAAATGTTTCAGCTCAGCAATGTAATGCTTCAGGTTTTATGTGGAATGCTGATTTTCCAGTCCTAGTCATCCACAGCATGATAGTATTACTATCACAAAGTGACAGAAAAACTAAGGCTGAAAAGTGTCTCATGTACATATTTACATAATAAAAAGGTAAAAAAAAATTTAAGCATCAAAAATGTAACATATTGAATATTCTGACACCGATATGCAGCACAAAGAAGTGAAATTTAAGAGATTGCAAACTATATTTTCAACTTGCCTAAGGCTTACAAGGTCAGAGAGTGAAGTGTCAAAACTACAGACACTATCCTGGTGACATTCTCTGAACTTTCAAAATGGTACAGAACAATTTAGACCAGAAATGGACAGATAAAAATGAAGGTATACAGATAGGCTCATAAAAAATGATAGCAAACGGACCAGTACAGTGTTAAGAGACAGAGGGGTGAAATGGCAGAAGATCAACTCTAGTCTCTTCAAAGTGTTTATTCAGAAAAAAGGCAATCAAAACATTCTCTATAACATTTCATTTGAGAAACGATTATGATACAAAATTACATTCTAGTTCACTCAGAATACAATTTGTGAACATTTTTCCACATGAATACAGGATGCTCTTTATAGAAATGACTGTTTTTAAACTGCTAGAACTTAAAAGCTTAATGGTTAGTTATAAACAAAGCAGTGTATTCTGTTTTAAATACTCTAATTTACTTAATTATAATAGTAGAGATGGAGTCACGAAAACACATTGACTTCCTACATACTCATAGTCTATATTCGTATAACTGCATATATTTTAGGCATATTTTCTTCTTTACTAATATAAATTAATCAGCAATCATCAAACCTTCAATAGCAGGTGCATTAAATATGTTTAACTATTTGTTCTTCTATTGAAAAGAATAATTTACACCTTTGACTGAACCCTGGATTTGATATTGCCCAATTGATTTCTTAATGAAAATGTTGGACTGCAATTTCCTGTAACAATCGAGCTTGAATACTTTAAGACAGGCGAACTAAATATTCAACACACTAACAAAATTAGTAAATCTTTCTATTTTGTTATTTAGATCTTTACTCGTTTCCTTGGTGCTGAATGGGTTAAAAAGAGGAACTCTTAAATGCTTGAGTGTATACTGGACATCTTACAGGTATTTACCTCCTTGGAGGCAGTGGATTAAGAAACTACTTGCCTCCCTTTAGGAAACTTTTACAATCACATAGCTGAGTACCAAGATATCCTGCAGATGCAGGAGTAATAGGAATGAACTGCCAAATCTGAACTCTTGCAGTCACATACTGGATTTCTGTGCTGATCATCTATGGCCTGTATGATGTTATAATAAAAGAGTTGTTTTAAAATGCGCCTTAAATCAAACAAACAAATCTCTAGTGCTGTCTTCAGATCTGAAGTCATATGTTCTTAAAATTCCAGTAGAAGAGGTGTTGAGCAATCACTTTGTTACATAGAGAGTAGGTTGGACAGACAGGTGACCCCTGAAAGGGTAGAGTGGAAGTAATGGAAACCCTGGTGGATGACTTTCTTTGGAAGAACTTTAGCTTTCATCTCATGAATATGTTTTAGGAAGCTGGGGACGTCGAGTCTACATAGAACTTCAAGAAGTTAGCAGTTTAGGCAACGACAAAGGCTTGTGTCCATTTGTACCCCTGAGAAGATCTCAAAGAGGTTCTAGTAAACAACTGGCTGACTCAGGAAGGATAAGTGTAACATTGTAGCTAATCTTGAAGAGCAGAAAAATACTGATCTGAAAAAAGTAATTGTTGGAAGGTATAAGGAATACTTAGAGGAAATCTTGAAATTGTTGGACGTTGCTTCCTCAGAGAAGCATCTAGCATGGCAGGGTTTATTGATGTAAATTATATTCCTGTATTGGTTGAGAAGCTCCAAAATGGCAAGCCTGTAAAGGATGGTTTAAACCTGTATGAAAATGCTCAAAAGTAACTTGCTTAGAGATCTTTATATAGACAACGTCTTTGCATCCTATGAGCAATTACATTCCAAATTTAACATTCCAGCTACACATTTCTTTCACTATCTTCAAATCAGAAACTTTGTTAAACAAAACCTTCCAGATTTTCCTCATCTTGCACCCTCATCCATGCTGGAAAAAATATTGCTCAATCTCAAGGATTTAGACTCCATCTCTACAATATATAAAATCATTTTACAATCCCTCCCTTTTAAAGATCCAAGAGGACACTGGGAAAAAGATCTCTCAATTAATATATCAGAAAAGGAGTGGAAAGTAGCAATGCAGAGAATTCACTCGAGCTCCATATGCGCAAAGCATACAATTATACAACTCAAAATTATATATCGAGCACATCTGTCTCGACTAAAACTCTCCAAAATGTTTCCAGGGCATGATCCAACCTGCGAACGTTGTAACCAAGTCCCAGCCTCACTAGGTCACATGTTCTGGTCCTGCACCAAATTAACATTATTCTGGACAAACATTTTTAATTACCTTTCAGATAGCCTTGGACTTACAATCCCTCCAAACCCATTAACAGCTGTGTTTGGTGTTCTTCCAGATGGGTTTAAAGCGGAGGAAGACAAACAAATTGTGATTGCATTCACTACACTTTTGGCACGTAGACTTATTCTCATAAACTGGAAGAACCCAAACTCTCCTCTTTTAAGTCAGTGGGAAACCGATGTGTTATATTATTTGAAGTTGGAAAAAATCAAATACTCAGTTAGAGGATCCGTACAGACTTTTTTCAAAACATGGCAGGATCTAATCAGTAATATTTTAAAATAAGTTCAAAAGGCACAGAGAATTTATTAATTTAGGTATGTCTCCAAGCCTTAAATTTAACGCCGTTTGGCTTGCTCTCTCTCTCAGGGGTGGGGATCGATCTGTTCTTAATTTTTCTCTTTGTAAAAACTTGATTGCTTTGTATGGGTTGTAATAAAATTAATAAAAAAAAAAAAAAAAAAAAAAAAAAAAAGAAAATGCTCAAAAGTCTAGAAATCTGTGGTATGCCTGGTTTAAAGAGGATGTCCGGGGCTGCAGAATAATACGGTGAAACTGAGATAGGAAGAATAGGAAGTGGTCTCCATTTCTATATTGGAGGATCATGGGTTTTGTTCCAGTTACAGAAAGATCATAAAGGATCAGAAGCTCAATTAGAAAACCAGGCCTCAGATTCAGGAGGAAGAGAGTGGATATTGTTCCGACTGTGAAAGAACAGGCTAAGCATTTGTCTTTGCACAGATATTCAAGAGGTCACAGAAGTTTGCCAAACATGTTTTATTGCTCTGGGGCAGGCTGACAATAAGTCTAACCTGCAAAATCCTGAGAACACAGCTTTGCAGGTTATTTTGTGCGCAATAGTGTCGCTGAATTTGAGGAGTGGATGTTGTAATCATAAATTCATTTATGACACACAACTCTAGCTGAAGTAGATCTGGGTTTCTTTTGAAGGTAAATAAGGACAGATTTAAGCTGCAGCTCAGGCTTGGACAGTGTTGAACTTGAGGGCTAGACAGCCAGCATCTCTGTCACTTGCAAATTATTTTAAGTGGTTTTACTTGACTGTGACCTGGAACAGTAAGCAGCAAAGTGACTAATGAGGATCAACACCTCAATCTACATTATGTTCATATCTACTGGAATATGGAGTTTTGTATTCTGCAGTTTAATGTGGAACTGCCATTCTTGGTGGAAATATTTAAATTAACCAAGGTCTTGTAATTAGGAAAGGATAGCGGAGATCATGAAATTGATTGTCATTTTTGAAAGAGAGATGGCAGTACCAAGGGTGTTGTAATGGACAGTTTATTTATGGCTAAAGCTCTGGATACGGACTCTAAGAATATTGACATGAGGAAAGTTAGCTGAATTGAGATTTCCCACCAGAGTTGCTCTGTGAAAGAGTAAGGAATTTTAAAATATGTGAGGACATCAGTGCAGAGCCATCACTAGTCTTTATTTAGATATTTAGAGGTGGCTTGTTAAAATTCATTACCCATTTAGCATTTTACGTATAACTTTCACTTACCGAACACTTTGCTGTCCAGTTCCCGTAGTACTGCAAATAAGCAAAAGCACCTTCCCCGACATTCCCTGGTGTAGAAACTCTGATGATAAGGTGCCCGAGTGTGGCAACTTGTGACAATTTTGGCCTGAGGAGTAGGGGGATGATGGTAAGCTATGGTGATATCCTAGAAAAAACACAAAAATACTGATTAAGAAGTTGAGCCCTTAGGCACAAAGCTTGAAGAGCACCACTGGTATTGACATGCGGCACACTCAAACATGACATTGCCTCAGAAACCTATTAACACTAAGTACAGCTGATATACAATTTATTCTTGCCATATTATGAACCAAAGGGTTAAAAAATTGGAGAGAGTTGACACCTCAAATGGCTTAGACCCTGTTTTGACTCTGAGTGAAATCAAAACAATTCTTTATGTGAGAGACTTCTCAAGGGACTCTGGATTATTACCACAGTACAAAGATATGCTGTTAAGTGGGCTGGAGAAACTAAAATTTGCCAGGTGTCTATTAAGTGTTGGTAGAAGAGTGAGTGTACTATGACATGAATGCACACCATGGAAGATTTTGTTCCCATTTATGCAAAAATAGGCCTTGACTGCAAGGCAAAAAATAGATGATTAAACCCATTACACTGTTGAGAAAATCCTATGTGTATCTTTTAGAAAGAAATGAATTTCATTTTTCAACTGTGCTGCAATTAAACTGAAATGTTGAGTCTTGATGTTATATGGACTTGTTCAATATGAAGTCCTAATTTAATTCTGCTTTCAAGCTTTGACAACAGGTTCTATAGAATTGCAAAGAACTAACAGCAACTACAAATGCTATAGGTGGAGAGCAAACAGTTGCTTCATATCCCTGCCACTGTAAATGTAGTCCTTTTGTTACTTCAAATCCTGAAATCAGTGTCATTTAAACGCTTTGTCAGATGTGGCGCTGTGTGAAAATGAAGCATTTCCTGTGTTTAGGGCATAATGTAGAATGGCAAAAGACAAAACTAGAAATTTAGCCCCATCTCAGCTTTCAGTTTTGAGCAGCTCACTTCAGGAGGTTACATCAAACAGTTAACACCATAGGCCTGTTAAAAAAAAAAATCCTTTATTATTTAGGAGAATTCAGAAAGTTATCAGGGTACTTGAGAGATGTCATCAAAAAAACTGGCCAAGAGCATTCCGTAGTTCTGAATGTCTCAGAGCAGGTTAGATAACAGAGGGTGCAGTAACCTCTGCTAAAAGGGTCAGCCTCTTGATAGGCAGAGCAACTCAGCAATAAAGGGCTATGCAAACTGACACCATGGGTAGTCCTGAAATGGTTTCTTATTTAAATGGGGGTGGGGAAGAGACCTCTTTACTATAAAAATGTTCACAGTGCTGGGTTTCTCTCCCAAGTTTGGTTAATTCTCTTGTCAGTTTTGCAGACATTCAATTAGTCTGTCTCTGCAAATAATTAACCTTTATTTTATAAAAGTACCCTGCTAGAGTGAACACCATTCCTAAAGTACTTAGATGTACAGACGCACAGTACCACTGCTTATATACAATTTATAGTACTAAAGCAGAATCAGGACAAACATCATACTCAGGAAAGCAAAGCAGTTTGCAGCGGGCATTGTTAATGGATGACTGTTATTAGAAGAAGAAAAAAAAAAAAAAATGATTTGCTGCTGTCCTGACAACTCAAACCAAAACAAAAGGAGGAAATCAGGAAATAAAGAAACAACCTGTATATTAATTGTATGCTGGGACTCAGAAAAGACTGGGTGTAGTCCATTTACAATTTCCTAATTTTTGGATTTCTGTAAGACTGACATTTCACAGGCAAAGCTACAAACCAAGTGTTAATAATAGAGAAACTCGTGGATAACAAAAATGGCAAACACAGTAAATGGGTTTGTACAAATTTTACAAAATAATCTTTCAAATCACTGAGAACAACAGTGATAGCAATTATATTCAACACTTCGCAAAAGTGTGTACGTAAGGATATATATGGTATACTGCAAAGCAAATATACTTACAGCACAAATCAGCATAACTATATTCTTAAATAAAGTAAAGGTCGATTGTTGTGTATTTTGAGAGAGCTCAAAACATTATCAATTACCAGTGTCATAGCAGAAACTGAACTCAAAGACAAAACCGTATGTAGCTCATGCTTTGATAAGGCCTGCCACTGAAGGAGCAGCTGCAGCTGCTTAAGGTGCAAGACAAAAAGAAGAGCAAATTAAACAGAAAGGGTGCTAGAGACTAAATCCTACCAATGTCTGGAAACAGTAATCAACATTGAGATCATTGTAAATATAAATGACGCAAATGGTGAGCTGTGCAGAAGAACATGATTTAAACTTGTTGTGCGTTTGTTTACATCCATTATAATGAAGCGTTTTGAAAAGCCTGTGCCCAGCAATTTTTTGTTGACATAACACATGTACACACAGCAGTCAAATTTCTCATGCTGAGCACAACATATGTACAGAGTTGAGGTTTTATTCTTCAGGATATTCCTTAATTTATGGCTTATTTTTTTAATATTGTATAAACATGTTGTGCCTTTTGTACCCTGCCGAAATGCTTTAATTTTTTTTTCCGTATGCTGTGCGTATTTAAATATCTTACCAGCCAGTTCATTTTGTGACCAAAAACTGCAGTAATGTCACAGAAGTGAGCAGAAGATTTCCTAGTGTTCTCAGTATGGCTAAGTAAATGAAGAGTGTAAGTGTTTAGCTTGTAAAAAGCATATTCCAAAACAGAACAGTATGTGTACTTGTTAGTGTAATGGGATGCAAATGGAAATTAAAGGGTAAGAGGAGAGTTGCATAAAGATAAACAAATAAACCAAGCAATGGGAATTGGCCCAAGTAAGCAGAAGAATGGAGATCAGTTCCTCAGGGCAGAACTGTGGATTACAAAACTTGGGTTGCACTCACTTGAGAGCTAGAGAAACACAATAAATAAGTGGAGATCACTACAAAATGGAAATTAAATTAAATAAAATAACTGAACAACCCATAGTAGAAATGACATAGTAAAAAGGGACAGTTTAGTCTTGAGCCTCAAAACTGAGTATGCAATTCTTGAGCTATCACAAAACCAATCATATTGATTATGTCAATGTCTATAATACAACGTGCATGAGAGATACATTGAACTAAATTGATTAAATAGAGAGTACAGGAAAGGCTGAAATGCTGTACCAAATAACTTTAAGCAGTGAGGTTACAGGGTTTCAATTAATAAATAAAAAAAGAAATCTGCAATGTTTGTCTTAATATGTACAGTTGATGAGTACCTCTCAGCTAAATTGGGTGTAGGAGAAGAGTTCTGAGTAAAATTATAATTCAAATAAAGACAAAAAAGATGAAGAATGGAGGTTGAGGAGAGGAGACGTTCACAAATAAAACAGAAATGCGTAGTTGTCACCCATTAACAGCAAACTACACTTGGAACTGAAAATCAACACAAACAATATCAATAGAATTCCACCAGCATTCGCTCAAACAAATCACATATTTGGATTTTAAACTGCTCACTGTTCCCTACGTATGGTTTTATATAAGGAGTACAGTTTCAATGACTTGCTCCTGAAGGTACATTTTTCTGGATACAGTATACCTTAACTGTGCCAAAACTTAAACTAAACAGCACAAACACACTAAAATTGGGCAGAGTTTGTACTTGCTTGAAAAATGGCAACAAAGTAGTATTCTTTCCCTTATAAGAAGTGCAACACATGTCTATTGGGCAAAATGAGCTGATTCACCTACAAATTAGCTAAAAGCCATCCTCCACATCAACTAACTTGTATCATTTTGCCCAGATGTAGAATAAGATGGACATTCTGGCTCTTGACATTTAAGCTTAACATGTACATTAATTACATTAAATTTAAGTGACCAGTACTTGTGATTACCCACATGGAATATTTGGAGGAAATTATAAAGATGATAAATGTTCTTTTTATTGAATCTTTGGATTCTTGTTTTAGCTCCTTTTATACTTGTTTACATGTTTCTCATTATAAACCAAACACTTTATTCAGCTCATATTACAAGTGTTGCCACTTTGTCTGCCCTTGTGAATCAATTTTGCATAAAAATGTGTCACAGTACAAACCAGATTCAAATACCTAAAAAGAAAGTAGAAAATAGAAACTGTACTTCAACTAGAGTCATACCATCTGCATGACAACACATAAGGAGGTACAATCAGTGACAAGGACATTAAAATGGCTACGCTGATAGTTTTGAATTAGTAGAAGTCCCACAAATGAAGCAAGAATCAAGAAACTGAAAGAATCTCTAGTAATTCCAGAATCTTTTTTGAAAACTGGTAGTCAGCATTTTTACTTTTAGAGGAAAAGGTGAAATAGTATAGGGCCTCTGTATTTGGACTCCCTGCTTGTGTGAACTTGAAATGACTTCAATATATGGCTCCTGAGGCTGTCTCGACCTTCCAAAGGCTCAGACACAGATTTCATTGATGGGCTTTTGTGAAATGAGATAATTAAGTAACTGAAAGATGTGGGGGTAAACTCACAAGAGCTAAATGCTTGAACATTTTACACAAGGGAGCAGTTGTTCTATTAACATATACATTTTAATTGGCAAATAATAAAAGAAAGATAGCTTACCTGAAATATGAGATGCATTTCTGTTCAGCAACGTAGGAGCCTGAAAAGCATAGACACTGTCATTTTCAGCTATGCTGGTCAGATCCTCATCATCAGAAAATGAGCGCTGAAAACCAGTGGAATAGAGCTCTGTAAGAATTACCTAAGAGAGAAAAAAAGTGGGTTACGAAATAAAGGGGCATCATCTATTGGGGGCATTTAGCATGTGCTTCATAGAGATTTCACTTCGTAAGTCCATTCTCGGCTTCCTATACGTTTTACTTGTATTAAGTAAAAGGGATACAAATTTATTTACTTAAGGCTTACTTTAATAAACTGCACTATACACTGTTATTTCAAGTAAGTAACCAAGGTGCTTGTATTAGGGCAGGTCTAAAGACTAGAATGCTTTTTGAATTACAGTATAAACAGGATTTAAGTGGAGGTCCAGGAGCCACACACTGAAAACTGTTTCATTCATTATCTGAACTCCCTTAGTGGAATACAGGACACAAGGATTAAACTGATTTTACAAAGCAAACAGAATTACCACAAATAACATAAAATTCCTGTAAAATAGACAAAATAAATAAAAACCTACATGTTTACAAAACTAGAAATGAATAGACTTAATCAGTATGACAATAAGTGACAGGTAAGAGCATATAAGAGTTGCAATAAAGTACTGTATCATTTAATAACAACAAATATTGATGGCTTTTCATTGAAATGCCTACACAGAAAGCACAAATTCATTCATAAGTGAATATTAAGACAGAAAAAGAGTCTTGGGGAAAAAAATGTTTCAAAGAACAAACTGAATGAAAGCTTGCCTAAAGTATTTCAAAGCCTTACTATTGAAGGAAGGCAGTGTTAGATCATCTTTAAATTCGAAAAGATTTACATCATGTAGAACTGCGGATTGTTATTCTAGGGTGATCCATTTTACACCTTTGTGGATGAGTGGAATGTTAACCATATTAAACGTGATAGGAACAATAAATGTTAACTCTATTAACATCTCTAATACTGGCCTAATTTGTGGGAGTGTGACATATTATGGCCCACCATCTTACTTACAGTAGCTTTCCACCTGGTTTCCAAAGCAGCTGGCACAGCCTCAGTCTCTCCCCTGAATCCACTTAATGAAAACAGTACATTCAGAAAATGGATAAATAAATAAAATCCACATGGTGGAGGTAAATCCGCTCTAACGTGTGTATACTATTTAGACCAGGACAAAACTCTGCAACCGGTGCAAAATACTGTCAGTATGTGATTTCTGTCACGATCGCTGAAAAGATACCTGCAGAGGTCCAACTGAGAGTTACTAAATATGTAATAAAAATACAGAGCCTAAGTATTATGAGAATATTCTAGGAATGTTCAGCGAACATATGATTAATTTTTTTACTATAACAGTGTAACTACAAAGAATAAACACAATTATTCATCAGGTTCAAGACTCAATGAGAAAGGTAATTTGGCAGATTCTCTAATGTGGAAATGCTGTAAAAACAAATCAAGGTTGTACATTTTCCCTCAATTTAAAATAGCTCATAACAGTTTCATGGTTTTCTTATTTTGGGCATCACAACAAACCCCAAGACTATAAAGAAAAATTTAACAATGTTCCCAAGACATCAGTCTATCATTACATGCCTACAAACACATCTTCAAATGACGATGGAAAAAAATTCAAATAATCTGATTACAGCGATAGAACATGAGATAAAAATGTAACATTTAACATCCAAAGAAAGGCCAGATAAAATGTGAGGCAACTGTGTCTCTTATACTAGACAAAGGTAGTGAGAAAACAAAATATACTTCACTGAAATGGAAAGAAAACCTGAAGAACCAGATCAAGTGGTCCCTCGGCCCCCACAGACTAATCCCAACTGCCCCAGCTAGGTGTTCTAGTAATTTCATTTTCTAGCAGTTTATCACTTAACACATCTGCAATGAAAAGGACAATCTAAAAGCATAAATAAATAAAGCTCTTACAGGTTCTGCAGAGGTGGAGTATAGTTAAAAGCAAATCAGACAAAGAGACAGAAAAGGAAGACAACAAAAGCAGCAGCAGTTGTCTTAATGCGAGCGGAGTATACCTGATCAGGTGTGACCTTCCCTTCATTTGCCACCATCTCCCTTAAGCATGCCACAGACCCAAAAAGAGGTACAGCCAATCCGATCCTTAAGTATCGTTGCCCTTTGTTGAGGAAGACCAAGGTAACATAAACAGGCCTGTGACAAAGAGAGTGGAGACAGAAATGATGAATATGAGACATACTGAAAACAAAGCCAGAAGCAGGAGTAATCCAGTTATGCCAAGGTCTCTGCTAGTACATAGCCCACACTGGAAGAAACTGGGTAATCATCCCAACTTCACTGCAGACTACCTTCCATGCAAATTGTTAGCATGTTGCGTCTTCAAATTAAATATGAAAGAAAAAGAATAATGCAATTCATATAATATCCATATTACTAAATAACACATTATTTGTCACTAGGTATTTTATTACCATGGTATAGTTCCAGCTCTCCTAGATTTTAGCATACAATTCTAAAATACCCAAAACATCTTAGGAAAGGGACTGAACGGCGCATGCAGAGAATAGATTCCTAAAGCAGCACATTTTTCAGGTAACAGTTTCAGGCTATCATTAAATTAGTAAGAGGCAGAGGTGAGGAAGCTTAATTTGACACTGACAGAGTTAGTTAGCCAGACGTGAAGAGGAAGGATGGGTACATGCAGTGTCATTGTACATCCATTTACTAAACCATTTGCTCCCCCCCGCCCGAGTCAACAGACAACTGGCGCCTACCCTAGCATCCGTGGGTGGAACAGTCCAACACTAAGCACATTAATAAACACTGGGCCAATTCAGACTCATTGGTAATCCTAACATGCATACAATTTGGGATGTAGTAAGTCTAGCCTTTATCTTCATAGTCCCAAAGCTATGGTATGCCCTGCCTGTTGGAGTATAAAATACACAATTAGCCTATTTACATCCAAACTGAAGACTTGCTACTTTAGCCTAGCACACCTGGACTATAATTTGCTTTCTTGGGTTGTTGATATTGCAATTTCTGAGGTACACTTGCTCAAATACAAAAGCTGTAAATATTATGAACTATTGCAGAACTCCTTTATTCCATTTTCCTCCTTGGTATCCTGCTGTGCCACTTGCTTGTACTACTATTCATGAACAGTGGCAAAAGATATTTGGGGAGCCTTGGGATTCAGTAATACAAGGATTCAATCAATTTTTTATTAGACTGTCCAGCACATACTTATGACACTAAAGAATACCCAGGAGCGACAGGGCAGCCAGTGGGTCTAGCTCATCAGAACTGTGATTTTTGTCAAATAACAGTATTCAAAATCCCCAGAGGTGTAACTTTCTCCATGAATGCTGTGGACAGAGAGTGGACGGTTTTCCTCTCCTTTGTCTTCAACTGACCATATCACAACTGTAATGCTACTTTAAATTGCCATTTTATGTTAAATGCAATTAAATTCAGTACAATCTATGCATAAATTGGATGGAATAACTTACTGTTGGTCAATTATAGTTATGTAAGCATTCTTACTTGTACTATAGCACTATAAAAAGTTAAATTGAATTGAGTATTACAGTGAACATAGCTACAAAGCCCAGTGGTCCCAGCTACTGGGAGAAAATGCCAATGTAATTATTTTCACATAAACAAACCAGAAATGCTAGAGTGCAATATAATTTTTGCAGCATTCTAAAGTCCATCTGTCCATTATCCAACCCGCTCATTCATTTTTTTTTTCTTCATGTGCAATCTTCATTTAAAAGCAGCTTGACAATTTCTGTCATTGTTTAAGTCATCGCATCAGAGATGCAGACTTTCCTACGGCAATAAATTTGCAGAATTCATGTTGAAAATATAATATTGATTAAGCAGTGAAATAACTAATTGCAAGTACTAGAAGTGGGAGAAAAAGAAAAATCAATATTGTGTAGTAGCAAAATATGCTCAGTCTGACAATTGCATCTGTAGTTTCATAATTTCAAAAGCAAACTTTTTTTTCTTCTTTTTTTTTTTTTTAAATCAAGTTGGTAATAGTGGAGCAAAATTGCTTCTAACACCTTTTAGACAGAACACTAAACACTTCTGCCACTTCAGTTACATCTGAACTTGCCTGTGAACAAGTTTCCAATGTCTGAGAAAAGCCAACTGTTAATACTAGCATGGACGCAGATATTCCACTAAATGTCCATATAATGTTTTAATAAATTCAGTGTTTCAATTCACTTTGGTTTTCACAATGTTACAGGGCAGAAAGTAAAACATGCAAAACTGAAAGAAGTGGCATAGGAAAATCACATTCTAACACAACAAGTATATATATATATATATATATTTACACTACTTGGACATGGATTTTTACACGCCGAGACTCGTCTATTCAAGTAGTCAACATCAAGCGCTGAGAACAAATGCCTACACCGGTGTGGTTCCCTATTTACCCGACGAGGTAAGAAGGTGGTATCGGGGCAGCAGAGCCAGCGCTAAGGTAAAAGCCAAGTGTCTACCGAGAAAGTGGCACTACAAACCTTCGGTACCTTCTGTGATCCTGGGAAATGTGAACTCATTACCAAATAAGATCGACGAACTGGCTGCACTGGTGAAAAATGTCAGGACCTAAAGGGAATGCAGTTTGCTGTGTTTTAGTGAAATGTGGCTAACAACTAACATCCCAGATGCTAACGTGGAGCTACCCAGGTATAGCACAGTTAGAGCGGACAGAGACGCAAGTACTTGCGGGAAGCAGAAAGGAGGGGGAGTCGCTCTCTATGTCAATACAAGGTGGTGCAACTCTGGACATGTAAACGTTAAAATCTCCACTTGCAGCAGGGACATTGAACTGTTGGCCGTAAGTCTGTGTCCCTACTATTTGCCCAGAGAGTTTGGACACGTCATTGTTGTTATTGTTTACATCCTTCCTCGGGTGAACGCAGAGATAGTGGGTGACGTCATCCATTCCGCGGTTGCAAAGTTACAAACACAGCACCCTGAGGCGCTTGTGCTAATCGCTGGAGATTTTAACCATGTGACGCTGGACAAAGCATTACCTGCCTTCTCCCAGTACAGTGGAACATCGGTTCACGAACGACTCGGAACACGTACAAATCGGTTTACGACCAAAAAGTTCGGCAAACTTTTGCATCTGTTCACGACCACAGACTCTGTATACGAACAAGCCAGTTTCCCTTTCGGTTTGTGCGCGCCGATGATTTCCACACGTGTTCAGTCTCTCCCTGGGCATTCCCTATGCAACGAGAGAGAAAGAGAGAGAGACACACACACACGCGAGAGAGAGACGGCTGGACGCATAAGGTCGAGAAGGCAGTTAAAGAATGCACGAGGCTTGTTTTTAAAGAGACAGATTCGAGAATTGTTTTAATCTCGTATTTGATGAAGACTTTTCTATTGGATTTTAACCTCCAATTCACTTCTGTTTACAGCGATCGGTTCGTAGAGTGCACTGTTGCAATGTTACTTTTCTTGGTGGTTTATTAAATTACGGATTTTTCAAATGTTCATCTTTTTCCCTGTGCTTAAAACTCATTAAAAAAAGTGTTTTTAGCGAGCGGTTCGTAGCGCTATAGCGTGAACTCTTGTAGTGTTAGTTTTCTCTGTTGTTCAAGGATTTCTCAGTGTTATTCAATGTTTTTATATTTAGTTTACTATTACGCTGTGCATTCTATGGTATAATTAACTATATTTGTGCTTAAAAATCTTTAAAAAATATATATTTACATACAGCTCGTACGGTCTGGAACGGTTTAATTGTATTTACATACAATCCTATGGGGGAAATTACTTCGGTTCACGACCAAATCGGTTTACAACCAGAGTTTCGGAACAAATTATGGTCGTGAACCGAGGTTCCACTGTATGTGGATAGTAACACGCGGAGAAACAGAACTATTGGCCTACTGTATGCAAACGTTAAAGACGCATACAGCGCCACCTCGTGTCTGCGCTTGGGAAAGCAGATCATAACCTGGTTCTGCGTCAGCCTCACTACAAACCAAGAGTGAGGGAGCTACCTACAACCACACACTCATTCAGGAAGTGGTCCCCTGAGGCAGAGCAGGCTCTGAGAGACTGCTTTGGAACTACGGACTGGGATATCCTGCAGGGGTCACATAGTGAGAACATTGAGGAGGTTGTTGACTGCACTACTGACTACATCAACTTCTGTATGGACAATGTAGTTCCAGTAAGAACAGTACGCTGCTATGCTAACAACAAGCCATGGATTACAAGTGACATCAAGGGCCTTTTGAACCAGAAGAAAAGGGTTTTTAAAGGCGTTGATCAGCATGAGCTCAAGCACGTGCAGAAGGAACTCCGAGTAGAGCTCAGGGCGGCGAAGGAGCAGTACAGGAGAAAGCTGGAGCAGAAGTTGCAGAATAACAGCATGAAGGAAGTGTGGGATGGGATGAAGATAATCACTGGCTACAGCTCGAAGCGGGGTGCCACCATTGAGAGAGACTTGGAGAGAGCAAACCAGATGAACTACTTCTTCAACAGGTTTGACCACCCTAGCCCACTCTCACCTCAGAGTACTACACCCACCACCCATCCTTCTGCCGATACCAGCATAGGAGAGAGTTTCCCCCAACCCATAATTACAGCAGCCCAGGTAAGCAGAGAGCTGAGGAGACTTCGTGCCAGCTAAGCAGCGGGTCCAGACTGCTGAAGGCCTGTGCATTGGAACTGGGGAGTCCTCTACAGCGCATCTTCAACCTGAGCATGGAACACTGGAGAGTCCCGAGGCTTTGGAAAACATCTTGCATCACCCCAGTCCCAAAGGTAACACGTCCTAGTGAGCTGAATGACTTCCGGCCTGTCGATCTGACATCACATGTGATGAAGACCACGGAGTGGCTGCTGCTTCACCACCTGAGGCCACAGCTCCGCCACGCCCTCGACCCAATGCAGTATGCATACCAGGAGAAGGTGGGAGCGGAGGATGCCATCATCTATATGCTACACCGATCCCTCTTCCACTTGGACAGAGGCAGTGGTGCTGTAAGAATTATGTTTCTGGACTTCTCTAGCGCCTTTAACACCATCCAATCTCTGCTCTTTAGGGACAAGCTGACAGAGATGGGAGTAGATTCATACCTGGTAGCATGGATCGTGGACTATTTTCTCGGGAACTGCAGGTTTGACATTGTGGTCAGCAACACAGGAGCGCCGCAGGGGACTGTACTTTCTCCGGTCCTGTTCAGCCTATATACATCGGACTTCCAATACAACTCGGAGCCCTGCCACGTGCAAAAGTTTGCAGACGACACTGCTATCGTGGGCTGCATCAGGAGGAGTATAGGAAACTAATCAAGGACTTTGTTAAATGGTGCAACTCAAACCACCTACAACTGAACACCAGCAAAACCAAGGAGCTGGTGGTGGATATTAGGAGGCCCAGGCCCCTCATGGACCCCGTGATCATCAGAGGTGACTGTGTGCAGAGGGAGCAGACCTATAAATACCTGGGAGTGCAGCTGGATGATAAATTGGACTGGTCTGCCAATACTGATGCTCTAAGTGTTAGTGTAAGAAAGGACAGAGCCAACTATACTTTCTTAGAAGGCTGGCGTCCTTCAACATCTGCAATAAGATGCTGCAGATGTTCTATCAGACGGTTGTGGTGAGCGCCCTCTTCTACGCGGTGGTGTGCTGGGGAGGCAGCATAAAGAAGAGGGATGCCTCATGCCTGGACAAACTGGTGAGGAAGGCAGGCTCTATTGTAGACACGGAGCTGGATAGTTTGACATCCGTGGCAGAGCAACGGGCACGGAGCAGGCTCCTGTCAATAATGGAAAATCCACTGCATCCACTGAACAGGATCATCTCCAGACAGAGGAGCAGATTCAGCGACAGACTGCTGTCACTGTCCTGCTCCACTGACAGACTGAGAAGATCGTTCCTCCCCCACACTATGCGACTCTTCAATTACACCCCATGGGGGGGGGTAAACGTTATTATACAAAATTATTGTCTGTCTGTTATACCTTCATTGTTATCACTCTTTATATTGTTCTTTATCAGTATGCTGCTGCTGGAGTATGTGAATTTCCCCTTGGGATTATTAAAGTATCTATCTAAATTTTGCATATACTGAAATATGTATTGCATAAGTATAATTAGAAAATTCTGGATGTCTCCAATCAGATTATACCAGATGCGATTTAAAACATTGAGTGAAATTTTAGATAGATTCTGCACCTAAATGCTGTACCAAATATAGCAGTCTTCTCCGAAATAGGAAATGCAAGACAGCTAGAAAACAAAATGGAGAAGTTGGAAATACTGGGGAGTACAAAGAAAGAGTAGTTGGAATGTAGTATCATGAGTTTTACAGACATAACTACATGATTAAATCATGGATTCCAACGTGACTGAGAATGGATTTTAGGCTATGAACTGACAAACTCATCAAAAGTGAGGCAAAGGGAAAGGAAATAGGCCCACTATGCTTATGAATAACACCAGGTGTCATCCCTTTCATATTTAAGTGAACAAATCTATGGCCTAATAACTGAGATGAATGCTATCCTTTTGTGCACAATTACTGTGAGTTTCCCTATGTCATTTTGTTTACAGTCGACATATCTCTCTCTGCAAAAATGCTGAAATTGCATGCAACCATTCAGTAATCATGAGGCATCAGGCAAAACGCCACCACATTCACTGTGGTTTCTTGAGTCTTTAACCTTGTTTTTCTCTCTTCAATTTTACTCGCATTCAGACAGTTTACAAATGGTCCAGTGTCCTTTTCTCTCTTTTACTGCACTGCAAACACATATACAGTCCTACAGCACTCTCGCCACATCACCCCACAGGTAGACTGGACAACAATTTTGTCTTTCACATGCCACTGTATCTGTCAATTTTACAATAACCAGGGGCCACTAGAATAGCAAGGAAAGGGTCACTAGGAATTATTAGAGCTCTGTGGGGAAGTTTTGAGGTTACACACTGGGAGGTGGTCTGTGAACCAGATGATGTGGGAAGAGATAGTTAACAGACTGTGTTACAGGTAACGCTGCTTCTCTAACAATAAAATCATAGTAACAGAGAAGAAATAAAATGAGCAAAAATTAAGTATGAGAGAGGCTAAAGGTATTTAAAGGAAAAAAAAGTGAGGGCAAGTTGGAAACAGGAATGCGCATGAAGAATGGTCTGAAGAAGATCACGGGCTGTAAACAGTTCAAACGCCAGGCCATAAAGGTTAAGAATGACAGGAACAATAAGTTAAAGCAATTTCTCAACAGCTTCAAGTCAGTCCTCACAAGATAAAGGAGATTAAAATGAAACTAAACAGGTCCAAGGCCACTCTGTTACTACTGATAAAGAAGTGGTGAGGAGGACCTGCAGGTACTACCAAATACATCTAGATAACAGTCTGGACTGGGCTATCGAAACTGAGGCTTTGTACAAGGAGGCAAAGTCATCTTTACTTTTTGAGGAAGCTAAGGACTTTGAGTATACATGCCTCTGTCTGAAATAATCAGTTCATTGCAGCAAGTGCATATACTGTATGAGTATACAGCAGTCTGCTTGGGCAACAGCATTATTACAAATGAGACCTGTAAATTGAAATTAATAAGGAAGGCTGGCTCGGTCTTCCCAGTCATCGTGAGCTCTCTAGAACCAGTCATTGACAACACTTAAAATACTAGTTATCATGGACAGAAACACACCCTCTGGCATATCATTCTGACTAAACTGAGGAGCACATATAGAAGCAGACTTATCCTTATGCACTGCCACAGGCAGCACCAGGTGAGGTATTTTATTTCAGCAATTGCTACACTCCATGAGACCACCTGCTGCCTGGGTGGTTTAGATGTTTGCCTCTCTGCAGGGTAGTGATTTGTTACCTGCACTTTATATTGAACTGCACTATTTTTAGTTTCACATTCAGTGACACATGATTACTACTATGACTTTTGCAGTTTTCTTTTTGCCGAAATGGCTCATTTTTCTTACTAAATTTCCTAATTTAAAAAAGACAGATTATACCTTGGCTCCAGCCTTTTACTCAACTAAAACAACTGGTGGCTGAGACTCTCAGTGTCCTATCTTAAGGGACTTCCATGATTGTGGAGTTTATGCAGAAGGACATCATCTCTGTGTATATAAATGTGACATAATGAGAGAAGAAATGTATACTTCATGTTATCAGTCTCTGTCTACACAAAAGAGTTTGGAGAATTTTACGTAGAAGAAACATTTGCACTGTTCACGTGTACTGCAAACATTTTGCTTATCCTGCCTTAATTAAATGTATCATGGGCCTCACAAACTTACTGCACAGATAACGTTTTTAGATGCATTCGCATATAATGAAAGAATCGCCTATTAATATAGCTATGTTTGCCCATATGATACAACTCACCTCCCTGTGAATCAATTTTGTTCAAATGTGGTACACTTATTCTTCAAAGAAATTGGTTGAGACAGTTCAATTTTCTTTCAGATATCTTGAACAGGATTACACTCTATAAAGTTTTAGAATCTGAAAAACTCCAATTGGAAATCACTGGTGAATCTGTGAACACATCTACCTTAAAACAGAAACATTCCGTGCAACTTCAACTACAAACTACTTTACTATTTAAATTTTTTTCTTGACAAAGGTTATGCCAACTTGTACATTTTGTATACTTATTTTACTTTTCACCTCAGACAGCTAGCTGCTAATGATAGCAAACAGATCCCCAATACAAGTTAATGAAACACCAGAAGACTATGTACACGGGGTAGGAATGTACCATCACTAGCTGTTTCTTCACAAATTGTTTCTGTCCACTTTCTAGATGCTTGATTGCAAATGGAAGAGAACCAGTGTATCACATCTCACATCACCTGATGCTCTAGTCATAACAGGTTAAGTTAAATGATCTTCCTAAATGTTAAAGTATATAACGTAAGCAAGGAAAACAAGAGGCTATCTAGACATAAATGAATGACCCTACAGTGTGTAAGTTATTATGCAAAGTGTAAATAAACATTTGTTCTGTGTTTACCTTACACTAAACCGACTTCAAAGCTTCATTACCTACAGATAATAATGGTTCACACTACTTCACTGACACCATAATTGACTAGGTTGACCAGACGTTCCGGTGACAGAGAACAGTCCCAATTTCAGACTACGCATCCTCATAAATAACTGAAGAAAAATAGTCTCTGTTTTAATAGGCTGTCCATCTAATAAGGTTTTCAGTGACAAAAACACTATCTGGCAAAATAAACATTGCCAAAATATATTTAAAACACCACTTATATAACTCCAAAAAGGTACCCAGGTCTTGAATATAATTTACAGTACCTATAATGGCACTGATAAAACTCTCAAGGGGGAAATCGCTTCATCTGCAACTTGTGTTAAATTTGAACAGCATTATGTGGAGAACCAAGAAGCAGAGAAAACATGAGAATACCATCATTTTTTGTTTCCAGTTTAACATTGTGTGGAATCCTATGTGTTTACTTGTGAAAATATTTTTCTCATGTCCTTCACTGATGATGACATAATGCAGGCATTAAACAAATGAGGATGGGCTGTATGAGTAGGCTTACAGGCTACGCAAGTGTCCTGGTTTGGGACTTTGAAATTACTATGGACAGACATGCTCAAGAAAAGGTGGAATTAAATACATTTTTTTTTTAAATTTTATTTAGGGTATATTAATGGGCAATTGCAAGTTGTCATTGTGTGTGAACATGGGATGTGAGTGTGTGTATGTGATTATTTAAAAGGATGTCCCTCTCATAGACTACCCTGTCAAAGCCAGTTTTAAGCCTTTTACTCTAACAACTCTGAAATGAATTGAGAAAATTCTAGAACCTACGTAATGAACTCAGTCCTTTGAGGGCTACAGTGCCTGCATAGCCCTAGAGCAGACCTAAATGCATACATTTTCTAACTTGGTTTTCTTGATGATTAACGAAAATACAATTTAATAACGGTGTTCAACATGTTTTGTTTGTTTAATATCTGTGCTATAACCTGACAAGTTTATAAAAGTATAACAAATAATATATGGGGGGCGAACAATCATGGACTTAAAATACATGTTTTTTTTTTTGTCTGAAGTATAACAAATACATACTGCACTTAAAAAAATAAATTTAATCTACATTTTTGGTTCAGATGACAACACTAAATCAAATGAAGAAAATATTTTGGGATGATTGTCTCAAGGGTTTTTCTAATTAGGTGCAACTGTCACACGTATCTGCTTATATGGATTTGATTTCAACATTAATGTTAGTCAAATAAGTAGAATGTCAGATTGCAGTACTGCAACAATTAAGCACAGTATTGTTACAGAATATAGCATTATCTTTACCATAAATGGGATTACTGGCACAGAGATTGAGATACTGGTGTGTCATCTCTTTATGACATGGAAAAATTCAGTCTTGGGCACCAAGTGTAAGCTCCTTAGGTGTCCTAAACAAAGCAGACTACATTACAGGTTTCAGAACTTGACTGAGCTGCAAATTATCACTTGCTCACTGTCTGTATCCAACACTTTCTTGCATATGTTATTTGTAGAAGATGTCATTAACTTTAAAGTTAGGTGTCAGGCGTTTACACAGGGTCATGTGGGAGGGTTGGCTGCAGCTTGAGGATTTTCCAAGAACCAGATCAATAGCTAAGAATTAATTTAACAAAACAGTAGACTTAGTGAATACAAAACAAGGCTGAAAGAGAAAATGTAAAAGACAAAGGCTAATTGAGTCAACGGCAAACAGTGACAACTGTTAACAATTTAAAGTGAATGTCTGTTAGTGGAGAATTAATAATGGTTAACTTATGACAGATAGAAACACACATTCAACAGTGTTCTATTAAATGTTAGAGCATTTTAAAATTCTAAACGTTATTACATATTTCCAATAATACTTTTTTGAAAAATTTATCAGCATGCTTATACTTACAAGGTTAAAAATAGTTTCTGTTCTCACCTGCAGATGTGAGAAAGACTACACACATACCTGGTCTGTCGTAAAGGGATGGGCAGCGAGATACACAGGAATGGGTCAAAGGTATTGCTCTGCTTATGGCAGTGTGGGCAGGTCAAAGAGGATCTGGAAAAGTCAAAAAAGAAAACACTGTCAGAGAATGGGCCACTCTTGGCACAATCAATGAAACCCAATACCCAGGGCTCACTAAATGCATACCCCATGCACACAAGTGTGAAACTTAACAAAAATGAACCAAATCAAGAACTTCACAGTTCTTAACTTCACACAGTTAAATTTGGGATGAAAGATTACAAATACAGATAAAATAACTAGAAAGACATGCAGGAAGGTGTACTAAAGGGCCATAACACTGACAAAAAATTGCCTACTAAGCAAGGATGAATCTAGATTGATAAAATAAATTGATGGAGTCAGCTATGAATTCTAAAAATAATGAAAAATTGGTAACACAAAATATCTTTCAATGCACTGAACTTGCACATCCCCATGAGACATTTAGTGATTTTGAGAAGAACTGGCTCCATGCCACAATTTGTTACTCAGAAAAGCATTGACGGGGGAGTTCCTCCTTACGCCTCCTTTCATAAATTTTGCTGGAATTACTGACTTTTGCTTTATTATTGCCCTTGGAAATTTTAATTAATAGGTTTCTAAAAAACAGTGCTGCATTCATCCTTGCTGTTAAGCAAAATACTGTGATAAAGGCAGCTAAGCATGGCCACATCCATTGGTAATTGAGCTTAATAGTTTTTCTCGTCAACTCAGATAGGGGGTGGGGGGTGTAATAGCCAGAATACCTTATGATTGGATTAACCATAGAAAGCACTCCATCATTTAAATAAGACTTCCTAGAAAGTATGAAAGATAAACCTAGTAATTTTACAGCTTGGTTTACACACAATCAGAACTAATAAAATCCAACTTGGTATGCTATGTCTTGTCTTTGGAAATTGCCATCTGAAGTCTCCTGTAATTTTTGACTCTAGCTTTATTAATACATTTCTTGGATAGCCAGCATGTGTGAAAAGCACTGAAGATTACTTTCTGCAAATTTGGCTCCATGAATTTACATAGTGATTAGCACTTGTTCTGTGTATTACCATTGATTATGTAAAGAAGTACTATTCTTGGTGCTCTTTATCATGAATTTCAACAGATACTTAAAGGCGGTTCCAGGACTAGGTCAGTAAGACGTTTGGGGTTTGCCCATTCTCATACTATGCTACAAGTCTGGACTAACAAAATAACTGAAGTAATTGAAACCGAGGTGCCACTTCTGTTTCTCCAGTTTGTTTCAAACAATAGAAGAAACAGAGCTGGACAAAAATATATTCTGCAAGATGGCCAACTGTTATTAGAGCATTTCAAACGAGGTATAATTTTAAACAAAGGTTTTAGTGAACATTTATATAAAGTAAACAGAACAGAGAAGGACGCAGACTCCTCTACAGAGATAAAAAGATGATATTAGTTCTTAAACTGCATAGTTCCTTATATCGAATTTACTCAGGTCTGTAAAATATAACAAAACACCTAAAACAGAGAGTTGCAATAACGTATTTAAACATTTTTACCTATCACACTCTGTGTGGTTTAATCTGACTACACATCAAGTGAAAGAGTCTTGAAATACAAGAACAATGCGGGAAACCTAATTTGCATTTCTTTCCTCCTTTTCATTTATTGAGGGGAAACAAGTTTTGAAGATAGACAGCAACATGGCCGTACGTAATTTGGAAATAATTTTCTGCTTTAATGAGTCGTTCATCAAAGAAATATCACATTCAGCCCCGCTATGATGTTGCCTGTCAACTTGCAGAATGAGGCTAGGTTTTTCATCATTTGCTCATACTATCATCTTGCCAGCTAAACTCAGATTTCCCAAAAGCGTGAGATAAGAGCTGTTTAGTATACATCACTGCAAATTTTAAACAGTTACTCCCGCTTGTAAAGTAACAAAAAAGCAGTTTTTGTATTCGGGTGAGACATATTAGTATGAACATATTTTCACAAAACGTAACCATACAAAACAAAAAAAAAAAGAAAAAAAATCCTGTATACATGTTTAATTCCACCAGGCAACTCAAAATGAAATACATTTAACATCTTTTAGACCTCAGATACAGAAGAAACAAACTATGAATTTCTTTTTCAAAAAATGAATGTCAATTACATTACCACCAAGAACTCAAATACTAGTTAATGCACTAGTACCAGCTTTGAAAAAAAGAAAAATAAAAAAATACAAAAAAGTCAATCAAGAAAGATAAGCTAATGGGAAAAATAAACACAGAAATTTCACCGGATCAACTTTTTCACACACGCATACATTGGGATGGCAAGACTGAGGCACTGGTTAACAATTAAGCAGACGCATATTAAATATATCTGTAATGGCATATTACACAGTGGTTGCTTGGAAACAGAAGCCTGAACTTAATCTGCAGTTAATTTGTATTACAATTAGCTTGGATTTTTTGTTCTAATGTATGCCAAAAGTTAAAATAAAAGGGTTATTTGAATGAGAGAGTGGACTACAATTAAATACAACCAGTAAGCTGCTGGTGTGCCTTACTATCAATTTCAGTTCAATGGATAAGTGGAGTGTGGATGAAATGAATAGAGATGAAAGTGGACTCCCTATGAAACCAACTTCTCATTGTATGCAATAGGCCGGCCACCGTCGCCACCCCACACCCACATAAAAGAAAAATTAAATTATAACCTAGAGCAGTAAAGGATAACAATGAAGGTATGCCTTTGCTTCAAACAACAATTTTAGCCATATGCCACCAGGTCCCAAATTTTATAAAATTCAACTAAGCGCTCTACTCATTTTCAGTTTTTCAACACAGTACAAATTGCTGCCCAATATTACGATTATTTTATGTCTATTTAGTGGGGGAGTTGGGGGAGGCGTATTACTTAGTTTCTAGGGGGAGGTATCTCTCCATTTCCTCATCTGAAGCACAATGAAGTAATACTGCATTCCTTTACAAAATATGCATTGTTTATAATAAGATTGAAAGATTAAAGCAGTAATTCACTAGAGAGAAACAAGAATCATAGTCACTGATGTGAAATGCTCTTCGCAGTAAGCCAATTATGAGAATCTGGGCAAGCAAAGTGGGTAAATGTTGTAGAGCATCTCAAAAGCTGTTCACTAAAAGTAATTAATATTGGTGTCACTTTTGCAGCTATAATCAGAATTGTTTTAGTGAAACAACCAATCACCTCCTAAAGGCATTAATCATATCTGAGTGCATACAAAAGGTCAACATGGAGTTTTTGTAAAAGCCAAATGTTGCAGCCTTCTAGCACCGTAACATTTTTCTAGGGCTACAAACTTCAGTTGGGCTCACTGACATCTCTACATCAGTATGTCATAAATGTAGTGGAAAAATACTAGAGAATCTCAGGATTTCCAAAGATAAGAGTAACTGCAAAATATGTATAGTCTGAACTGAAGAAGGTTCAAGTGACCAATTATTAAGCTGTAAAAGCCCAGCATCAGCTGTAAGTTTACTGCCTACAGTATTAAATCAATACATCATATATTAAAAACAAAAATAAGCTTTGCAAGCCGCAATTATAGATATCACAGCATAAACTGCTGTGTTCCTAGAGAACATTTCTAACTCTTCCAAGACAGCATCCATCATTATGAATGATACGCCAACTTCCCAGCCCCACTAAACCATGTAATTGCGTAAATCCTAAACCACTGAAATTTGTAATTCCAAAAAAACAAGTTCACTTCCACCACCTGATGATACTGGTCACTTTCAAAAGGACCCTTTCCTTAATCCCTGCATCAACCCACCCTCGTCTCAGACTACACTTGATTTTAAATGTTGTACATTATAGAACCCTAAACTCAGGACCATCATTCCAGTTTCCATGAAAACGTGCAAAACTTGTCTGCAATTCACATGGTGCACTTTTTATTTTGCACTTATGACCAACTTTACAGTGTTGGTGCTTGATTTCAAATCATAATCAGCTAGGGTCCCAGCCATAATGAATTTGGAACACTTATACTGCTACACTATCATAGTAAGGATGCCTCTACAAAATTTTCAAGTGTGTAAAAAAAATTGAGTGAATAGGATAGAGGCAGACCGTTCTGTATTCATGTGGGGTGGTGGTGTTTCAGACATATCTGTATGGAAGATAATTGCATTGATGTGAGAGCAATAAAAATGTTGGGAAACCTCCACCTTAGTATTAAAAAAAAAAAAGATAACTATCTGTGTGTCCATCTGGTTGCTATGTCCCCATCATTCGAAGTGATGGCGCATCAAACATTTCAGATGTGTTGGTATGGCAAATGCAATGCATTATTTTATTACTACATATTAACAAAATATATTCCAATAGATGTTGCACAGCAAATGTTAACACTGAGGTATGAATTGATTAGTGACATTTCAATATATCTTAGACAGGAAGCAAAGCTAGTGGTTTCAGAATACTGCAAGCTTGCCAAAAAGCACAATGCTATGGGAGGACTGGTATATATTGCAATAGATCATTAAAGCCTTCAGTTCTATTCACAGGTATGAGCTCTGAGCACTTCCTTAACAGAAAGCAAATGCATAATCATTTAAATTAATGTTTTTCACCATCTAGGCACAAATTGTCTTGGACCACAGGACACAATCTTGATGACAGAATACATTAATTACTTGTGGTATGCAATTAAGGTCCTGGATATTCACAGTATCTCAATGTCCACATCTACCCATTTAATATCAATCAAATATCAGGGCCACTTGTCCACACTACCGCATTCCCCAACTCCCACCCAAGCCAGAGCACATTATTTTTATATTTAAATAAAAAGGACACACTGCCACAGATTTTTGTTCGGATCCAATATTTGAGCTTGGATAATATTACTATACTCTAACCAAGATGCCCACATTCATGTAAAGCAATTTAAATTCCGACCACATCATATTGGAACACAGAACCAGACAGGGATGTTTAATAATGCCAACAATGCTATCAAACCTAAAGATGTCCGTCTTTGACGAAAGTCCAAACATTTCTGTTCATGCGGTATGCAGAACCTTTCAAACAATTACAGAATCAAAATAAGTTTAGATTATCACTTGGTTGCAGAAGAGTTGGAATTTAAGAGCTCTGGCTATCTGAAATGAGAATCTATCAGTCCTTTACCAAAGGATTTTTGCCGTTTAAACATCCAGACCAAGATTTTCTGAAAACAGCAAAGATTTAAATTAATGTGTAAGCAACAGATCAACTCCATCTTCACCGTGGCAATGCTTCTTCAATTTGCTTTTTAGTAACATCCTATATCTAGGAAATGATGCTAGCCCACCAAAGTGTACCAATGTGACCAAAAACACAAAAGATAAATGTCAAAGATGCTTGTTGAAGGAAGATATGTTTATGGCCAGTGCAACAATAGGATCTAAATAATTTATGAACATTGGTTGCCTAGATTGGCACGTTGACAAACTGCTGAAATGCAATGAAAAAAGCTTTCTTTCATGCGTCATCCATAAGAGACACCCAGGACAGATACAGTACATACAAATTATCTGTTTAATAGAAGAACCCAAACTCCAAGCTTTAAGATTCATGGAACAGGCTGCCATCCTAAATCGCACATATGGATTTTAGAGGCATCTTTAAACAGAATCTAAGCTTCATCCATTGATTTTCAAGATCATAAGATTAGACCGGCACAGTCTGCAGGTAACCCAATGTCTTCCACTCCAATAGCTAGCTGCATGCCAAGTACAACTGATAAATGTACAGTACTTGAACCTCAGATCCAAAGGATAATGGTCAGGTCAGCTGATGCCTCTAACTCAGTAAATGTACAAGGATAAATTGTGCAGACTGCCATTAATAACCTAGCTGTTTTTGAGTCTTCCAAACACTGACGGTGAAGCAGGCCTAAATTCATGCAATTTAGGCCTTGGTTAATAGAAAGTTGTTGTAATCTAAGGCTGACTGACAGGGTTAGGCAAAGTATTAAGGGAATTTTTATTAAACTGTGCTGGGCCACCTTCTCCTTTTGGAAGTATGCTGCAACTCTGGTGAAAACAGAGTTTCAGGTAAATAATTTCCTTTAGTTTTTGAGTGCTTACAAACCCCCTGCCCCCTGCTCAAGTAATGTGTAATTTTTATTATAATAATATCCTCCCCTCTTCTACCTTAGGAAACTTGACTCTGGTTCTAATTATGACTATTCTAAAATGATGATAATGCATACCAGCAGAATACTGTCCTTTTTACCATTAATACTATCATTATTTTGAAGCATGAAGTGTGTGGCCTTTATTGCACAGTTCTTTTTTACGACCTCCAGGCAGAGGTATAATTATATGCTTGACTTCTTAGAATTACTTGGTGCTGTCTCACTCCATCCAAAAAAAAGTAAAATTCTACAATCATTTCCAGGTAGCATTCTTATGGTACTGGCATTTGGAGATTTATTTTTCTGTGGATCATTCATTTTGTTTCAAGATAAATATATAGAGTTGAAGACAATTTTCCTACTTGTTGATTAAATGAACAGACACATTCAGTGTTCAATTTTAAAAACTACATACAAGTATGGGGGTGGATAGTAAAGTTGAAATGGCGACACTGACATTTCCTAAATAGGTTAATATGATTGACCAGCCCATTTCATGTAGTGTTTCACTTATTAAGTCAGTCAGCTTAGAGGTAACAGTATGTCTGCACACGTATAAGGTTTATTTTTTTTTTTTTTAAATCTACACAATGTATGTCCCACCTCAGACAAGACAAAGAAAGACTGGGACAAGAACATGTGAATTTTCATTTTAAAAAATCAAGCTTTTGTTTCTTTTGTAAAGTGTGTCTAGCATTCATGCAGAATGGTTCTGAAGTGGTTAACTTTGTTGTTTCATGGGTCCAGTCTCCTATGTTTAAATCCCATGCCTGTTCACTGACTGTGGAGTTTGCATATTCTTCATATTTTCACATTTTCCTCCCACTTCCAAAATATTTT
>JANRMT010062846.1:20882702-20927158 GCA_026402145.1 Polypterus bichir lapradei | reverse complement strand
TTTTTTTTTGTCCTTGTTTGTGCACGATCGGTTCGGCGAACATCCGCTACACCATTCAGAACCTTAGACATCGGTGTCCAGAGCCAGACATCTGTTTTGAATGTTTTTCATCACACGCACAACATCCCAGACAACATAGCGAGACCAGCGGGCTCTCCGTGGTTTGTTGTCAGGGCTAGGAGACGATACAGACGGAGGAGGGAAAGAAAGCAGAAGCGGGGCCGCAGATACGGCGTTATGCTAAGGCTAAAAAACAACCATACAAGCCCTATACAGAACTTTTTTCTGCACTGAAGGAGCTGCTTTTAATCTCATTGTAGATGCGTATAGTGACAGTAAAAGGCATTCTATTCTAGAAACAATTTCATACTGTACTAGGGCTGGGCGATATATCAAAAATTTATCGTTACCGAAATTTATGACTCTCATCGACGTCATTTTGCCCATGTCGGTAAATTCGGTATTTAAAAAAAAAAAGAAAAGGCATGTGCAGGTTGGCGATGTTCATGTCCCTTTAAGACGCTGTGCTACGTTACAGACTTGACGGGGTGGAGTCACATGACTCTACTACCTGTAACAAGACGAGACACGGGTGAACAAATGGAGGACGATTTAAATGTTGAAGCAGCAGCGACGGAGGTAGAGCTGGTGGAGGAGGAAGAGGAGACGCTTGTTAACAAAAAAAATGCATCATCAATCGTTTGGCAACATTTTGGATTCAACAAGGATGATATTGATCAAAAAATTGTTAAATGTAAACTCTGCAAAAAGACTGTTGCGTCAAGTCAAGGTAACACAACCAACCTCTTCCACCACCTGCAGCACAACCATGTGATTCAATTCGAAGACATAAAAAAAGCTCAAAGCGAGAAGAGATTAGGAGGACCAGCAAAAACGTCTTCCTCCACCAGGCAGCGGTCAATAACCGAAGCATTTGCTAGTACTCAACTATATGAGCGAACTTCAAAAAGATGGCAAGAAATCACAAATGCTATAGGCTACCACATAGCAAAAGACATGGCTCCTATTGCTACAGTGGAACGCAACGGGTTCAGACACTTCATGAAAATAATTGACAAGAGATACGAACTCCCATCACGAAAATATTTTTCAAAAACTATCATTCCCAGCATGTACAGCACAGAGAGGGAAAAGGTTGCTGCTGAATTGAGATACGTTAAGCACGTTGCAGCCACATCCGATCTCTGGTCCAGCCGCACAATGGAGCCGTATATTAGTCTCACAGTTCATTACATCGACAACAAATGGGAGCTGCGTACCAGAGTGCTCGAGACGGCCTATTTTCCATCTGATCACACGGGGGAGATGGTTGGACAGGGGTTGAGAGCGATGCTGTCTGCATGGGACATCAGTGAAGAGGACCTTGTTGCTATAACAACTGACAACGGCCCAAATATTGTGAAAGCTGTCAAGCTCAATAAATGGACACGGGTGCAATGTTTTGGGCACAGGCTGCACCTGGCAGTCGGTAAGTGTGTACATCTTAATATATTTGGGTGGTGACATCTGGTGTGTTTTAAAGTGACTTTAATTCTGTGCGTCATATTCAAAATTGAAAGTATTAATGTTTGAATAATGTTTATATAGGCATAAAAATACTTAAGACTGCTGAGCAGCAGTGTATCCAGAAAGGTTTTACAGAAGACTTATTGTGAGCCAGTGTTGATCATGTTGTGCTGTGAAATGTAGCAAAATACATGATTTTTAAAATGTTTTATTACTGTGCCAACCCTTTTTAATTTTGTAAATATGGTCTGAGAGGTCTTATTTAATTCTTACTTTATTTTGCTTGCTTTATTTGAGAATTAGACCATGAATTGGGGTGATGTTGGGTGTGAAGATTTGGATAGATATTTAAAATTTATGCCTTTTTTCAGTTTTTATTTTCAAGACTTTTTTTTATAACTTGGCAGTCCCTTTGTAATTTTTCAAATTTTGGTAGAAGTGAGAAGTGTTATTGTTGCATTCAAGTACATCCAATAAAGGTAAATGTAATATTTTTAGTAGCTAAAATCTGATGAGGAATACTTCATTTTATTTTTTCTAGTTTAGTTCAGTTTTTCACCTGAAAAAGTTCTATTGAAGTTTTTTGCACACAGCACTATTTAATGTTTTTGTTTAAGAGTTTATAGTTTTCACTAGTCACATGGCAGTGCTTAGTATTTATTATAGTTTTTTCTGTGTCCAATTGACATTTGTGTTTGTGACATTATTTGTTTACAAGTTATAGTACCTCAAGGCCTTAGCAGAGATAGGCCTTTGTCCATGATGGCATTACATTTGCACAATCATTGTTTACTTTGTGAATAGCCAATGTGAAACATATTTATTATTAAACTATTTTGTTTACAAGGGATACACATTTTTTAGAGAGCATGGTTACATATTGTATCCTACACTTTTTCTTTTGTTCAGTTAATAAATCTTAACCACTAAAAGTACTTACTACTATTGTCTTCATTTATTTTCAGTGACATTTTACAGTCCTTTAAAGTGGTAATAATATAATTGCAATGAATAGGTCTAGGGGGAATAATATTATCAAAATAACTGGAGGAACTATGCTGCCTGCCACAGCCCCATCAAATGAAAAAAAAAAAAAAACATTTGTTTTTTTGGCACTTGGGGTGGTTATCGTCCATTTATCGTTATCGAGGTTAACTGCTCAATTTATCGTGATATTGATTTTAGGCCATATCGCCCATCTTTATACTGTACTCACCATTTAATTTGACATCTTTGGGCTGCAGGAAGGGAGGAGGAGGAGATATTTCCACACAATGTCCATCTTCGTTTCGAAATTACATCCACAAACACGTGTATCTGGGCTCCGACTGACGCTACTAATGCTCTCGGTTGTTTGTTTACAATCGCGCAAGCGGATACACGTGACCGCATCCGTTTCGTAACACAAGATGTGGATCGTAAATCAAAATAAAAAATTTTATTTTAAACTTCCCGATAATTATAAATTTTATTAATAAAATCAACAACTAAAACACTTTTTTGAATAAATTCTTTATTTAATTTAAAGTACCGGCATGCAAAGTTACTTCTTCATCTGAAAGATGGCTCTGTGGTTTCGTCATTATTTACTTCCGTATTCATCGGCAAAACCGGCATTGCGCTGAAAATCTTGAATCTGAAATGATACTCGTTGTATAAACCAAACCCCAAACTCCAAGCCAAAAATCTAGGACGAAATTCTCGGCTTGTATTCCGGGATCTACGGTAAGTGGAAAACTTTACATTTGCAAAAAATCCCAGTCTGAGCCTTTTAAATTGGTCAAATTTAAGATGAAATTCTACATTGTGGTCCAAATTCAATCTAAAAAGTTTAAGTTCTATGTTCTTGCTGTTACAAAGCCCTTCAAGAACATGTAAATTGCATCTGTAATGCTCTTAAATTCTAAGTTGTTCTTGTATAATTCTGTTGGGGGGGAAAAAAAATACAATGCCACACATAGAATAGTTGAACACATAGAACAAAGAGGACTTGCGTTTCCAAATGGTAAAATATTTTATGCATTCTGGATTTTTTTTTTCTTTTCAGCTAGACTAAGTCATAAAATGTATAATTTTTATTTCTAAATCCAGAGCTTTTGTTGTGACTTGCTTTAGACTACTTTCTGAATCTTCTAACTCCCACCCTTCTCACTTGCACCAGCAGCAGCTAGATGGGCCGCTGGCATAACTTTCCTGGTTCTCACTCCATTTCGTTGGCACTAGCCAATTTATAACTAGATGAAGATGTTGCAGTGAATAAATTGGTTGTTTTTGCAATTTTTTTTTTTTTAATACTTTTTCTGTGACCAGACCCCGAAGGTTGCTGAGGGTTGTTTTGCTATTACCAGTGTTACCAGAGGGGGGTGTTTCATCTCACAGGGCACCCTGGATATCGTCAAGAAGAATCGTAGTATATGGCTTGATGGCAGCTCTAGTGTGTACCAGGAACTGAGAAGGATGGCTGCTAGGGCTCTGAGGGCAAATAAGGAGGTGTTTGTTACAGGAATCTGCAAGCAAGTGACACACCATCTATGGTCTAGTGACCCACGTCCTGCTTAGAAGAGAATCGAAGGATTACGCACATTCGAATTTGTTCTTCTGAGAGTCCCAGTCAGGGCAGCTGATGGAACGGTCCTTACGGGTGACACTGCAGTTGTGACCTGCTGGGCTGGTTACTTTGAGCAGCTGTTTAAAACTGATCCTCTGGCTAGGACATTGGATATCTCTGGGTCCACGGTTCTTGAGGCTGATCCTCCAATTAGTTGTGAACCACCCGCCCTCATTGAGATTGCACAGATGGTGAGCCAGCTGAGGGTAGGGAAGGCTGCAGGGACCTGTGGTATCCAGGGACCAGGCAATGCAAACAATCTTTGCTTCTATTTGGGAGATGGGAATCATCCCAAATGACTGGAAAATGGGACTTAGTTGCTGGATATCATGGCTGTCCTGTACACTAGTACTGTGAGTGCTCTGCAGGGTGGAGGCAGAACCTCTGTGTTTTTCCTACTTGATTCTGGCGTTCGTCAGGGGTGTGTTCTTACTCAATGTCTGTATGGACTGGGTGTTGGGCAGGATCATGGGTTCCAGCAGCTGTGGGGCATCTGTTGGTGAAGAGAGATTCATTGATCTTGATTTTGCTGATGATGCTGTGATCTTCGCTGTGTCAATGGATGCTCTGATTGGGGTTCTTGAGAGACTGAGTGAGGAGTCTGAGTGTCCTGGATTAAAAACCAAGATCCAAGATCCATCAGCAGTGTTTCTCTCTGTGGAGAGAGTGTTGACCGTGTCAAGAGGTTTACTTACCTTGGCAGTGACATTCATGTCTCCGGTGAATCTTCCTATGAAGTCAGGAGACTGTTTGGGAGAGCATGGAGTTCATGAGGTCTTTAGAGTCCTGTTTCTTCCTGTTTTGCTATATGGGTGTAAGACATACACTATCCAGTGATCTGAGACAAAGGCTGGACTCCTTTGGTACCAAGACTCTGGTATAACTTTGTCGAATGAACTGTTGCTGATGGAGTCCCGAAGGAGGCACATTACCTGCATTGTCAAGTAACGTCAATTACAGCACTACCAAGATTTTCATAACTATGAGTAAAGAGCCAAAACAATTTGAATCCATTTTGTTTGTTTAAAAAAAAAAAAAAAAAAATTTTAAGAATTACTTAACAGTGAAATTTTTGATTTTTTTTATACAGGTAAAGGTAGAGCTTAATTGACAGGAGTCCAGTGAGCGTGTAGATGGATTGCAATGAGAATTCATTGGTGTGCAAAAAGAGTTCTTGACTTAAAAAGGAGCAATGTGAAGTCGCCAATCAAAGTAACTTTCACATATTTGGTTTTTTAAAGAAAATGGTCAGAAAACAAATCATATATGAACATAGAAAATACGAAAGCATCACACAGACAACACAAAAAATGTTAATATATTGAACTGCTGTTTCATAAAACAGATTCATGTAAAAAAATTAACAAGTTTTGCTGCCCTGAGAGCTAAGAACTAGATGCCCCCTGTCAAATCTATGCTATAATCATTGGAATAATGTAGTGTGTATTGTGCTTTGCTTGGATGGATGGATGGATGGATGGAAAAAAAAAACAAACCACAACTAAGATTTGACAGGGGGCATCTAGTTCTTAGCTCTCAGGGCAGCAAAACTTGTTAATTTTTTTACATGAATCTGTTTTATGAAACAGCAGTTCAATATATTAACATTTTTTGTGTTGTCTGTGTGATGCTTTCGTATTTTCTATGTTCATATATGATTTGTTTTCTGACCATTGTCTTTAAAAAACCAAATATGTGAAAGTTACTTTGATTGTCGACTTCACATTGCTCCTTTTTAAGTCAAGAACTCTTTTTGCACACCAATGAATTCTTATTGCAATCCATCTACACGCTCACTGGACTCCTGTCAATTAAGCTCTACCTTTACCTGTATGACAGAAATCAAAAATTTCACTGTTAAGTAATTCTTAAAAATTTTTTTTTTTTTTTAAACAAACAAAATTGATTCAAATTGTTCTGGCTCTTTACTCATAGTTATGAAAATCTTGGTAGTGCTGTAATTGACGTTACTTGACAATGCAGGTAATGTGCCTCCTTCGGGACTCCATCAGCAACAGTTCATTCGACAAAGTTATACCAGAGTCTTGGTACCAAAGGAGTCCAGCCTTTGTCTCAGATCACTGGATAGTGTATGTCTTACAACCATATAGCAAAACAGGAAGAAACAGGACTCTAAAGACCTCATGAACCCCATGCTCTCCCAATCCGTCTACTGACTTCATAGGAAGATTCACCAGAGACATGAATGTCACTGCCAAGGTAAGTAAACCTCTTGACACGGTCGACACTCTCTCCACAGACAGACACACTGCTGATGGATCTTGGATTTTAATCCAGGACACTCAGACTCCTCACTCAGTCTCTCGAGAACCCCGATCAGAGCATCCATTGACACAGCGAAGATCACAGCATCATCAGCAAAATCAAGATCAATGAATCTCTCTTCATCAACAGATACCCCACAGCTGCTGGAACCCATGATCCTGCCCAACACCCAGTCCATATGGACATTGAGCAAGAACACACTCCTGACGAATGCCAGAATCAAGTAGGAAAAATGCAGAGGTTCTGCCTCCACCCTGCAGAGCACTCACAGTACCAGTGTACAGGACAGCCATGATATCCAGCAACTAAGTCTCAGGATATTCCACAGAGTAACTCGAATCAACCGAGTCGAATGCTTTACGAAAAAAATCGGCAAAGGCTGCAAAAAAACACTGCCGATATTCGGGTTTGCACTCCATGAGAACCCTCAGTGCCAGGATGCGGTCGATGGTAGACTTCTTAGACATAAAAGCAGACTGCTCCGGTCGCTGGTAGGTAAGCAAGTGATCAAGGATCCTATTGAGGATGACCCTAGCAAGGACCTTACCTGGCACCTAGAGCAGTGTTAAACCCCTGTAGTTGCCACAATCCAGGAGATCACCCTTCCCTTTCCAGGGATGACAAGTCCCGTTTTCCAGTCATTTGGGATGATTCCCATCTCCCAAATAGAAGCAAAGATTGTTTGCATTGCCTGGTCCCTGGATACCACAGGTCCCTGCAGCCTTCCCTACCCTCAGCTGGCTCACCACCTGTGCAATCTCAATGAGGGCGGGTGGTTCACAACTAATTAGAGGATCAGCCTTTAAGAACCGTGGACCCAGAGATATCCAATGTCCTAGCCAGAGGATCAGTTTTTAACAGCTGCTCAAAGTAAACAGCCCAGCGGGTCACAACTGCAGTGTCACCCATAAGGACTGTTCCATCAGCTGCCCTGACTGCGACTCTCAGAAGAACAAATTTGAATGTGCGTAATCCTTCGATTCCCTTGTAAGCAGGACGTGGGTCACTAGACCATAGATGGTGTGTCACTTGCTTGCAGATTCCTGTAACAAACACCTCCTTACTTGCCCTCAGAGCCCTAGCAGCCGTCCTTCTCAGTTCCTGGTACACACTAGAGCTGCCATCAAGCCGTACACTACGATTCTTCTTGACGATATCCAGGGTGCCCTGTGAGATGAAACACCCCCCTCTGGTAACACTGGTAATAGCAACACAACCCTCAGCAACCTTCGGGGTCTGGTCACAGAAAAAGTATTAAAAAAAAAAAAAAAAAAATTGCAAAAACAACCAATTTATTCACTGCAACATCTTCATCTAGTTATAAATTGGCTAGTGCCAACGAGATGGAGTGAGAACCAGGAAAGTTATGCCAGCGGCCCATCTAGCTGCTGCAGGTGCAAGTGAGAAGGGTGGGAGTTAGAAGATTCAGAAAGTAGTCTAAAGCAAGTCACAACAAAAGCTCTGGATTTAGAAATAAAAATTATACATTTTATGACTTAGTCTAGCTGAAAAGAAAAAAAAAATCCAGAATACATAAAAAATCCAGAATGCATAAAATATTTTACCATTTGGAAACGCAAGTCCTCTTTGTTCTATGTGTTCAACTTTTCTATGTGTGGCATTGTATTTTTTTTTTTCCAACAGAATTATGCAAGTACAACTTAGAATTTAAGAGCATTACAGATGCAATTTACATGTTCTTGAAGGGCTTTGTAACAGCAAAAACATAGAATTTAAACTTTTTAGATTGAATTTGGACCACAATGTAGAATTTCATCTTAAATTTGACCAATTTAAAAGGCTCAGACTGGGATTTTTTGCAAATGTAAAGTTTTCCACTTAGCTGCCCCAACTAATGTTTCTTCACTGTTCATGCAACGTTCATCACATCACTGCTTGAACAATCAAGATGAATGACAATGGTAATCCAGTGTGCCAAAAGAAGGTATCGGAGAAATAAAGAAAAAACACCACATATGCAACAAACTGACTGACCAAGCATTTGAGTCAACTGTCAACAGCCAGTTACTCAACTACATCATGTTTTCTGATGAAACTGATGACGGCATATGCTGACATAAGTAATCAATCACTTCTCTCCAGATTTTTAAAACTGTCAACTAGCAGTTTTGAATACACACCCACCACACCATGCTCCCACCAACACAGTCTCAAATCTTGTGTCTATGGGTTTCTATGAAAAAATACAGCTGTGATAACTGCAATTAGCAATACTTGCAATCTCTCCTTTTCTATTTCTTTTCCTTACTATCTTGATGAATTTGTAAACCTCCTGCACTAACACCACCGCAAAATAATGCAGCAACCAGCATCTGTGGTCTTTCAGATCACCCCGTCTGGCAAATTAGCTTTTGTTAATTTTTGCACACGTTGTACACCTTTCAGATAGATATCTGTACATACTCTTATGGGCTTTGGATTGCTTGCAATATTTGGACACAAACAAAAAAAGAAAAATTGAATATGAACTAAAAACGTGAATTGAGACCGACTGTCACAACCAAGTGTGTGGACTTAGTACACTTTACATTGGATTTATTTTGGTTTGGAGTTGCAGTTTAATATCAGACATGCTGTGTCATGTAGCGCTGCTAATTTTGTGAATATGCACACTATGGCAGCTATTGATTAGAGCTCCATATTGTTATCATGGCAACCTTGGCAGGTATGATTTGTTTTCAATTTCAGTATTGTAATGCTTTTGGTAGCAAGTAGATCACCGAGTGTATGAATTAAATTTACACTGTATGCACAAGCTCACATTACAGTATTTGATTCTTTAAGGTTATCATCAATTTGGATCGTTTGTGTACATAATGGCACTGAAATAGAAGTTCTTGAAACTGCCTAACTGTTTAACTAGGGCATCATGACTTCATTTGTTCTAGTACACTTAAATTATAAAATGAGATCATATATAATATTTACCTTTAAATTTTGTTCCCCAATCACAGTTTACATGCAAGAAGTCATACTTCTTTTAACCAAGTATATATCAACTCCTCTTAATATGTTTAGCTAGTTTGGGACTTTACATAATACTTAATGGAAGTGGTGCATTTCTGAATTATACCATTTATCTATATGCTGATTGGTGTGTTTGAGCCTAGCCGATTAAAGAAAGCTTTCTTTTTGATTTCTTCAGTCTGCCATTATGATTTGAACAAGGTATGTTGGTGCTCCATCAGCTGGTGTAAATAAAGGATGTCCATGTTTGGAGTTTAATATATAAAAGATCTTTCAGGACTCTTATTTATTCTCAGCAACAATGCATAGACCAATCAGATCTATTTACACACAGTCATCCTACCTTATATAGCCTACGTCCAGTGTGTTGTCAGAATCCCATGTTCCTGGGAAAATGTAGCATATGGGGTATATGGATGCTAATTATCTTAGCTGCTAGAGAACAGCAACCAAGTCGGTAAGGAATAGCACTCCAAGTGCAGGGCAAGCAAATGATACTTAAGTGGTTTGTGTTGCTACAAGGATCAGGATCCCCCCTTATTTGAAGATCTGACATCTCTTGATTAACAGATTTAGAATAATCTATAGTGTAGAAAGTTGACATACTGTAGTATAAGTATGTAGAAAGGAAGTCAAGTGAGAAGGAGGAAAAGAAAAACCATGGTGTGTGAAAGGAGAGCAACTAGCAGGGCCTTTACAATTTTTGGCAAACAATTTTGCATTAGATTTGTACATTGTTAATTCAGACAGCATTGTGCAAGGAAATCTAGTAACTAATTTTATAATGAAATGAACTTGCACTTTTGCATAAATATGTTGAAAAAAATTATTGAAATAATTATTTTTCAACTAATTTATTAGCAAAATAGTTGACACCTGTAATCCAACATTTAACAGCTTGCTCTTACTGCTAGGTAATCAGAAGCAGGTATACACTATCATTGTAAGGACTCACCAAATGTTAGAGGCCTTTTACACAATTTAACACAAGACTCGCAGTTAAGAGACCCAGGTTCGCTTCCCGGGTCCTCCCTGCGTGGAGTTTGCATGTTCTCCCTGTGTCTGCGTGGGTTTCCTCCCACAGTCCAAAGACATGCAGGTTAGGTGGATTGGCGATTCTAAATTGTCCCTAGTGTGTGCTTGGTATGTGGGTGTGTTTGTGTGTGTCCTGCGGTGGGTTGGCACCCTGCCCGGGATTGGTTCCTGCCTAGTGCCCTGTGTTGGCTGGGATTGGCTCCAGCAGACCCCCGTGACCCTGTGTTCGGATTCAGAGGGTTGGAAAATGGATGGATGGAATAATAAACATCATCATACAAGAGGATGGTTCTCTTGCCACATCTTGACCAATTTGATTTCTGTATCTTGCCTCCAAAAACATTTTGCAGCCTTGCTTGGAAAAAACTGTCAACAGGAACCACAGACTCAAAATTGACATATATAGCACAGAGAATTCATTAATTTAGGTATGTTTACAAGCCTTAAAATTTCACGCCGTTTGCCTTGCTCTCTCTCTCTCTCTCAGGGGTTGGGATCGATGCGTCCTTAACTCAATTTAATTCTTTTTGTAAAAACATGATTGATTTGTATGGATTGCAATAAAATTAATAAAAATATAATAAAAAACAAAAAAAGAAAAACAAAAAACAAAAATTGACTTATATGGCCTGTCCCATTGCTGAAGTCAAACCAACAGTGGCAGAATTTTTTCATAGGTCAAAAAACCTTTGGGGACCTGTAATCCATTCAGATTGGCACAAAGCATATCTCTTATACTGTTAGTAGTGACATGTATGACTTTCAACAACTTCCTTGCAAGTTTGTGCAGATTTGCTCACCACTCAGACTCAAAATCATATACTATACATCTGCCATTAAATACACATTTCTCTATACTTTTTGAACTTTCTGTTCAACCATAATATCACTATTTCCTCCATAAACGTTTTATAAAAGATCCCAGTGTGGGAACACTGATTATAAATTCTCATTGTGCATGTAACCAGAGTGTTGAAAATAAAGGGTACAAGCAAGAAAGAGTTCCAAAGTCTGCTTTACCTGTCAGATGTACTACATAGCTTCATAAACTTTGAAGGTCTATCCTATATATCAAATTTGCACAACTGAATCAAATCTACTTTTCTGGTTTCCTTGTCAATTTAAAGTGTATTATGATTAGAGAAAGGAGGTGATGAAAGCTAATTGTAAAAAAAACAATTTAGGAGTTACAAAAAAAAAAAAATCAAACAAAATGACTAAGTGTTTAAACATTTTTATTCACATCCTTTGCAGACATTGTCGTCTTTTGAATGCTGCTTAATTAAGATTTTGCATTTTTATGGAACCAGATTAGGACCAGGAACCACATGTGGTCCAGCTCAGTCCTTTGTTCAGTTAATAACTCGTTTGCAATGGCCACTGAAGACTGTAAAAACACACCAAAATGACAACAGGATTGAAGCTAACCATTATAGACTGAATTAATCCAAACACCAAGATGATAATTAAAACAAAAAAAACAAGCAAATACCATCTCAAAGCATTTTAAGTCAGAATTCTTAATAAAGAAGGGAAGAGATTTAGCTGAGGTGCACCAGAATAGGCTGACTAGAGATGAAATGTTGGTGTGCAGAATTGCTTGACCTAACAAAGAGAACTTCTCGTATAATTATTATGTGTGAAAAGCATCGCAAAGGGCTCCCAGACAATTTGGCCTAAAAAGCACAGCTATTTATTTCTATCCAGAAACGGTCGACTGTGTTATAGTTGAGTGAGACAATTCAGCCAAACTTAAATTTTTTTTCACAACCAATAAGCATCAGAGGGTCAAGTGCTATACACACACAAAGTTATCCCATCAGGTCTAGGACTATATATTTCTAACAAATCAGAGGGTCAAGTGCTATATATCGGGGGAAAAAAAAAAAAAAAAATCTCACCTTCCAAGAATTCAAATAATCCAGGGTCCAGTTCAATTTTACATTCAGATGCTGATTAAGGATGGATGTGAGGAGTATGAATATGATATGTGCACATCAAAATGTACTGTGGTGTTGAAATTAAAACAGTCTTGAACCCCAAAAAACAACCTACATGGAAGGGCTAATGCCATAAACATAAATGAGTATTTTAGCAATTAATGTTGGATTCTTTGTCTTTTAAAATCCAAGTTAGGATATCAACATGATCATTGTATGAAATGAGGCAAGAATCACAACGGTCTTAGGAATTTGCTAAGAGCAGAACTTCAGGATACTGCGCGTTACTGACTCCCATAGAACAAGAGTGTTATCAATTATACGTTCAATTATTGTCTCTCTTGATAAGCTCCGAGTTACAGGAAGGGGCTAATAAGCTCAGATTTAGTGAGTCCACTAGTCCAAGTGAAAATCATAAAATGTCCTTCTAAGCAAATGTTGGCAGAAAAATGCCTCTCAAGAGATTCTGAAGCAGCAGATGTTAAATCTGTCCAACCATCAGAAAGTACTGTAAAGTTTTTACTTCTTGCTACATTTCATATTAAATAAATATGAGAATCCAAAAAAAATACAATAATGCCTTCCAAGTTAATCTACTATACTAGACACATCCGTTTGAATTTTTAAACTCCTATGAAGAACACAAAAGGATAAAATGCGGTATTCAGGACATTAAGTGACTAAACTGGAAGAGACATGGCATAGCTGTAAGATTATTCTGGTGGGCAAATTGAAAAGCCGTTAATTCTGTTAAATAATTTAATGGCAGTGCATGGTTAGGAAAATCTCCAGGCGTGCTAGCTAAACTTGCAGAAATAAAATGTTTAACCACACCTCTGGAGTCAACAATGCTGCCAAATTCAGAACCCATGTCTATCATTGCCTCAGTTTTTAATTTTCATGTGTTCTCACTGGCAGGATTAGTAAAAGCAGCAAAATGTTAAGTAGATGTGTCCTGGGAGAGTTCCTAGATTTAAATTTTACAGATCTGAGCGATTGCCTGCATGAATCAAAGAGCGAGTGATTAATTGAACAATTGATTGACTAATTGCTTAATCCAGGAAGCAGAGAGGAGAGTACCTTCCTGAAGGTGTCCTCTAAAGTATTGGATTTTTAAAGTGGATATCCTTTCAGACCTCTAATTAAATTTCCCCAATGAGTGTAGATTGGAAGGCTTCTCTCTAGGAACAGATCTGAATAATCAGTAGATGGGAGCAAAAGAGAATTTCTCTAATGGCCCTATCCCATCAGCAGACATCCAAGCAAAAAGATATGTTGATGCTGGTTATCAACAGCCAAAGAGCAACACATGTACCCTGTATGGGGCACCTGGCAAAGTTACCCATGAAAAGCGTTACGCAAATCACATAATCCAGAAGTCCAGTCATCCAGTCGTATGCTTACGATGGGCAAAATGCATTTTTAGATAAAACATTGTTAAATAAATACTTATGGAAAAAATCAGAGCAGTGGACACTTGAGGATACATGTTCACATGAGATTGAGCTTCTGAATTGAAGACAGGACTCTTGACCAATGAGTAATGGTGGGGTGGGTGATTTAACATATGTATTACATGACACAAGTAGAGCGAGATTATTTATAGACACTTTTATGTTGTTTGCTGTGATTCCATGTTGGCCTCCATTCAATCAGAATATTTATGTTTTCCATGAAAAACAGATTAAGCATTTTTCTCAGCCATTTCCTCAAACCACAAGTGAAAAGTAACATAGGAAAAAAAAACCCAGTTTATTTCTAATTACACTGTTTTTGAAGTCAAGTTAGTTATTCCTTTACAATTGTGGTATATGCTAATTTGCCACATGAAGCTGCATTTCACAGTGACATTTTTTGAGATTTTTTTAATTAAAAAAAAAAAAAAAAAAAAAAAAAAAAAAAAAACCTAGCCTGTTCTTACCTTTTATAAATTACCTTACCTTAAAACTTACCAAATATTTCCACTTTGAAGCGGTAAAGGTTTTAAGAAAGGCTTCTGAGGAATGCTTGTAAACAACAAAAGCAAGCTGGAAATCCATTACTGATTCTTAATAGTATTTTCTTGAGGTAAGAACATATTTCTTGTTTACTTGTCTGCTTGCAACGGGCATCAGGGGTCGAGTTTTGGCACACATCCCTTCACCAATTATCCAAAGATTTTTTTTTTTTTTTTTTATTATTAACAATTCAATATAATAATACATCTTAGCTGACCTGTTACAATGCTTTCATGTTGTTGATGCCAAATTCTGACCCAACCACCCAAATGTTGCAGCAGAAATTAAGACTATTTAGACAAGGCAATGTTTATCCAATCTTCTATTGTCCAGTTTTGGTAAGCCCATGCGAATTGTAGCACCTATTGCCTGTTCTTAGATGACACCTGGTGTGATCTCTTGCTGCTGTACACCATCTTCTTCAAGGTTCGACGTGTTGCACGTTTAGAAATTGAGTTGAGGTTGAGTTACTGTTGTCTTTCTATCAGCTAGAACAAGTCTGGCCATTCTCCTCCGACTTCTGGAATCAACAAGGCATTTTCGCCCAGAGATCTGCCACTGACTGGATATTTTCCTTTTCTCTGTAAACCTTACAGATGGTTGTAAGTGAAAATCCCAGTAAGTCAGCAGTTTCTGCAATACCCAGACCAACCCATATGGCACCAACAACCATGTTACATTCAAAGTCACTTAAACCACTTTCTTCTCCATTCTGATGCATTTAGTTTAGTTGCTGCCATGTGATTGGCCGAATAGATATTTGTGTTAAAATATTGAAAAGGTGTACCTAATAAAGTGGCTGAGTGAGTGCATTTTTGAGTCTCTCTCAATATTTTGGTATTATTTAGAACAATAACTGTAAATAAATATGCAAGTGAGAATTTCACTGTACTACATACAACTTGACAGTAAACTTAAACCTGCGTACAAAAATGACTGAAAACAAGTTAGAATGACAGATGCTTGCTTACACCTGCTGCATGATTACAGTATGTCCTCTTTAAGGATTTATCAGTTACTTGCATTTGTAACGATTTTCAGCAGATCTGGTGGACGTAGCGACTATACACTCACCCAAAGGATTATTAGGAACACCATACTAATACGGTGTTTGACCCCCTTTCGCCTTCAGAACTGCCTTAATTCTACGCGGCATTGACTCAACAAGATGCTGAAAGCATTCTTTAGAAATGTTGGCCCAGATTGATAGGATAGCATCTTGCAGTTGATGGAGATTTGTGGGATGCACATCCAGGGCACGAAGCTCCCGTTCCACCACATTCCAAAGATGCTCTATTGGGTTGAGATCTGGTGACTGTGGGGGCCATTTTAGTACACTGAACTCATTGTCATGTTCAAGAAACCAATTTGAAATGATTCGAGCTTTATTACATGGTGCATTATCCTGCTGGAAGTAGCCATCAGAGGAGGGGTACATGGTGGTCATGAAGGGATGGACATGGTCAGAAACAATGCTCAGGTAGCCCGTGGCATTTAAATGATGCCCAATTGGCACTAAGGGGCCTAAAGTGTGCCAAGAAAGCATCCCCCACACCATTACACCACCACCCCCAGCCTGCACAGTGGTAACAAGGCATGATGGATCCATGTTCTCAATCTGTTTACGCCAAATTCTGACTCTACCATTTGAATGTCTCAACAGAAATCGAGACTCATCAGACCAGGCAGCATTTTTCCAGTCTTCAACTGTCCAATTTTGGTGAGCTCGTGCAAATTATAGCCTGTTTTTCCTATTTGTAGTGGAGATGAGTGGTACCCGGTGGGTCTTCTGCTGTTGTAGCCCATCCGCCTCAAGGTTGTGCGTGTTGTGGCTTCACAAATGCTTTGCTGCATACCTCGGTTGTAATGAGTGGTTATTTCAGTCAAAGTTGCTCTTCTATCAGCTTGAATCAGTCGGCCCATTCTCCTCTGACCTCTAGCATCAACAAGGCATTTTCGCCCACAGGACTGCCGCATACTGGTTTTTCCCTTTTCACACCATTCTTTGTAAACCCTGGAAATGGTTGTGCGTGAAAATCCCAGTAACTGAGCAGATTGTGAAATACTCAGAGCGGCCTGTCTGGCACCAACAACCATGCCACGCTCACAATTGCTTAAATCACCTTTCTTTCCCATTCTGACATTCAGTTTGGAGTTCAGGAGATTGTCTTGACCAGGACCACACCCCTAAATGCATTGAAGCAACTGCCATGTGATTGGTTGATTAGATAATTGCATTAATGAGAAATTGAACAGGTGTTCCTAATAATCCTTTAGGTGAGTGTACGTCCCTTGTTTTAGGGTTCAAATCTTGCAAATGAGTAAACACCACACTCACACAACTACATTTGGCTTTCTAAAAAGTTTTAAAAGCATTATTTTATTCTGCTAAATGCCTGATTTGGCACAAAATGGACATGCACCTATTAGAAATAATGTACTACAAATCACTATACTTTGTAGATACACTCAACATACAAAACTTGTTTATTCAGTGACGCTCACGTTGCTTCAGATACCCCTTGGCCAGGTTAGGTTTGAATGTCAAATTTAAAGCAAGGGGCAATATTAACAAAATAAAAGCAAAATGTATCATTGTGGCAGCACAGCCACAAATATTCCAGACACCCTTTGATTTGCACAAAGAATTTTAACCATCTGCCTGCCTAAACATTTTCAGTTTGTGTAGTGACTGTAGTTAAATTCTTTCTAATGAAACCTTTCAAAAGTAAAAAGCCCCGTTGCCATGGAAATGCAGAAACACTTGAATGTGACCGACGAGGTGCCTCGGTTTTCTTTAGTTCCTAAGATATTTCGGAGTCTGGGTGACTGCAATTTCAATTCTAGGCCCTCACTTGTTATGATGAAGTTAAAAATATATATATATTTAATGTAAAATGCCAACTTCATATATTACATGGAAATAAAATCTCAATTGAAACAAAACATGGTCACTACTGAAGTGATTATGTTGCCAGGAGATATAATAGATAGAGACCTGCAATGAAGGCAGAGCCCAGAGTGGATTACTTGTGACCCATCTATAATAGAGAGTTTGTCTCAGCACATAACTGAGGAGTGTCCACATGTGTCATGCCTCAGGCTCCTCTTTGCATTCTTATGTTAAGATTACGTAGCAAACATGTCAAGCAGGTTAAACCAGCAGTCCTCTAGAACAGACAACAGCAAGCAAAGCAGTATTACACTTCCTTTGGACTTGCTGTAACCCAACAATAATACAGGTCACCCAGCAGTATAATGTATTGCTCTTACACTCTAAACCTGCCACTGCACCCACTTGCTTGCTGGTTGAGACAAACCATGCTGTACTACTGCATCCCATACAGTATCTTGCTAAACTGCCACCCAGGCTGGTGCAGCTCTTCAGGTTTGACAATCTGAACTTTTGAGCCACATACCTCAGGAGCAAGAAACAATCAGCATACTGTCTTTGTAACTGGTCACATAGCACGCCCAAATTCCATGAGGTTACCTCCCTGCTTCAGCTCCAAAATGACAAAGACACAGGAGGAGGCTGGGTTTATTATAAGCACTCAATACTACGGTGCAGTCTCAGGAAACAGTGCACAAAAGTGAACTTGCTTTTGAAATCTACCCAGAAGTGTGCTACAGGATACTACTCTCTAGGCAGCAGAGCTCGACATGGCAGAAAGTGGAAAAGGGGAATAAATATGCAGTAGAGGTAGAAGGAATGAGTGCAGAGAAGAGGCAAATGAAAATCATTTAGGATTATATAAAGTGTACTGTATATAGCCAACTTTTGCTTAGATTATTATATAAAAGGTCACCTTACATAATATACAGAAAGAAAAAAAAAAAAACCACATACAAGTGAGCACAGGGTAAATACACCACAAAAGAACTGATACCTAAAAATTAACTAGGGAGCTACTATTTGGGTTGGGGGTTAAAGTGCTATTCCACATTTAGTTAGTCAAAAGATTAGCAATGCAACTTTTCAAAAAGGGGCTAAGGCAGAAATGACAAAGTAGGTTGGTGAAGTAGCTGGATCTCTGTGACAACACGATGGCAAACCACAATTCTCAGACCAGGACAACTAAAATCACCCACTGTTTTAAAAAAAAAAAAAAAAAAAAGGTGTCTTGCCTCAAGAGCCTATTATTTATTATAAAAGCAAACAATGAATGTATATACTATACAAAACACTGCATATAAAAAAAGGAAACTTGTCCAAAATGATTACATAGGACCCTAAAAATGTTTTCCTTGTTGAAAAGATTTTGCCGATTATGATAGATGGCTCCAAGCTGAACATGAATATAAAATTTTAGACCGACTACATCACATATGAATTTTGAGAAATTAAGATATTAACTTTTATTGAAGTAACATTTTTTTTTTTTTAAACTTAATGATGCAGACACTTCACATTAGTTCAACTAAGGTAAAACTGTTTTGCTGCCGATTTTCATTTTTACTCTGCATTCAATTCTTCTCATTTCAATATTAAACAATAGTCGGCCAGCAATGTTGGATTGCACTGTGGAAGAATAATTTTAGGGTAACACAGCATGCATCTTAAAAAAAATAGCATAAAGGATTAATAAATGTGGGAAACAAAATAAAAGGTCAAGTGAAAAACAAAATGTACACTCAAATACAAGATTTGGTTTAGGAAAAATACTGAGATGGTCAAGTTAACAAAGAATGTACTAGAAGAAAGGTTGATGTAATATACAAAATATACTGAAGGATGACTAAGAGATGACTAAGAAATCAGCAGATGTCCTACAACCTAGAATGGACAGTTGTCATATGCACAGAAATTTCAAGGGTGGTGTCTCATCTCAAAAGGTATAAGAACCACCAGAATATAATAGAATAGACTTTTATTCTATTTAAATATTTGGGTGTAAACCAACGAGCCAACCAGAATAAAATGTATCCATTGATTGACACTGTATGTCAAATCAACAGTTTATAAAATGAACCTCTATCCTTTGTTTCTCTGACCATTCTGATCATGCTGACCAGGCTGTAACAGATTACTTTTGAAGAATGCTCCTTCCAAGGCATTTTGCAGAGGAGTCATTAAAAGATACAATGAACAGCTTTTCTCCAGCCGGATTACTGAATTGTCCTGTTAGAGGATGTTTTTCTTTAATAAGATGTTAAATTTCAACCACAGCACTTACTAGCATATTTTTATTTTATTTTATTTTTTCATCATTGTAATGTCCTGACAAAACGTTTAAAAAAAAAACCAAAAAAAAACAAACACATTTTTGTCACTGACTGCACCAGGATTAGCAGGGAAGAAAGTCCAAGCATGAATACAGACAATGAATCTTTACCGACACGATGCATTTAAATCGTTTTGTATGGTTGAATCATTTTGTATGCTTTTTGGTGCTTCTTTAGTTGCCAAAAAATGCTCAACATCTTTAAATGCCTTCCATCCAAGTACCTCCTTCCTGCCCCTCGAGCACATCTTCAATTTGCCGGTCATTGAGGACGTGTCTGGTTTGTGGACCAACAAAAATGCCATTCTTGATCTTTGCATCAGTTATTTGTTGAGACATCACTCTCTAATAATGAGGGTATAATAATGAAATCCTTCACCTTCCTTATTAATCACTTTTACAAAATGTATCAATCCATTTTATATGAAGAAGCAGCAAAAATATCTGTGATGCATAAACCACTTGTCAACCCAGCACTACTGTCCTGCAACCAAATGCTTACAGAATGGACAGTTTTTTAATTCTTCAGCATTGTGCAATTGGCAAATGGGACAACAGTATTTTGTATATCCAAGTTGCATTCCTAGAAGTATTGCCCATTACTTGGAAGTCACCACAGATGTTCCAGTTGTAGTTGTTGGACTGCATACTTAACGTCAGATGAAATCACAAAAATAGGCAAAACTGTATAAAATAGTAAATGACAGGAAAATTTAAAGGTGATTTTTGTGATCAACAGGCCAAAATCCAAAAAATATGCCAAAAAGTGTTCAGGAAGCAAAATATTTGTTGTCCATGTGTAAACATCCTCATGAAACCATACCCTGCTTCTAGAAAAAAAGTTAGTTACATATGCATATTTTTTTAGTAGGTCAATACCATGCAAGCTGTTACTAGCAGACAAAGCTGTCAGACTATATACAGTAAGTTAATATGGTGTACCTGATGGAAACAGCTCATATTTTGAGCAGATGCCAAGCACATTCTGTAATTCATACAGAAAAATGCACCCTTTTCTTTATAATAAGTATAATATACAGAAGTACATGATGTCTAGAAACTTCACCAAAGGAGGTTTGACAATAATCAGTAGTCCAGGATGAAAGTCACAAATACTGTTCCGAGTATTTCTTTATAATTTGTTTGAGTTTCTTTTTACTTTGGAAATCATTGACTTTGCTTAAGCATTTGTACTAAATTAATTGAAGAATTAAAGCTGTCAGACACACCACTTATTCACATTTCTTAAGCTACATAAAATTTCTAAACATTTAGGCTTAGTACATTTAGTAATTGAATATGAACATCTATACACTAAAATACTAAGAACTGCAAATTCAATATTGAATTTACTTACTTGTATTTAAAAGTTAAAATAGATATTTAAAAACATTATCTGAAACTATGCAGAATACTTTTATTAATGCAATTCAAATTCTGGTATGCTGCAAACAAGACTCTTGAAATTCACAGTCCATTGAATGGGGGCTGTGAAAACTACTACAATGCAAGGTAAGCACCAGGACAAATTTAGCACGGGGACACTGGATGTTCACGGGGGACAATGAAGGATTGTAATAAAAATAAAGCCCACATTATTTTTAATTCACAACAAATATGCATGACAGTGAACAAGCAAAAGATTACAGCAAACAGAATTTCAGTCTGCACAAATTAACACAATCTAAACAGGTTGTATTGATCAAACATGTAGGGTGGCAAAGGCAGCTTTTGCATTTCATTTGCTTTTTCAAAATCTGTGGAAAGTTCACTTGCAATTTTATTTCCCCCCCATTTAAGGGGTTATTAACTAGTACAACCAGTACCAAACACGTTCCTCCACTGTATTTGGAGTTGCTTTCTGTAATATTTTCGACATTGTTGGGTGAAACTTAACCACGGATATTATGATACTGAGGAGATAGATTTGTGACAAATTAGGATTAAGTTCACACCAATGTTTTTTTTCTTTAATAAAATTTGCATTTACAGTCATGGCCGAAATTATCAGCACCCCTGGAATTTTCCCAGAAAATGCACCATTTCTCCCAAAAAATTGTTACAATTACAAATGTTATAGTATACTAATGTTTATTTCCTTTGTGCGCATTGGAACACAAAAAAAAAACAGAGAAAAAAAGCCAAATCTGACATTTCACACAAAACTCAAAAACCGGGCTGGACAAAATTATTGGCACCCTCAACTTAATATTTGGTTGCATGCCCTTTGGAAAAAACTGAAATCAAGCGCTTCCTATAACCATCAACAAGCTTGCTGCACCTCTCAACTGGAATTTCCGACCACTCTTCTTTTGCAAACTGCTCAAGGTCTCTCAGATTTGAAGGGCGCCGTCTCTCAACAACAATTTTGAGATCTCTCCATAAGTGTTCAATCGGATTTAGATCCGGACTCATTGATGGCCACTTCATAACTCTCCAGCGCTTTGTCTTGAACCATTTCTGGGTGCTTTTAGAGGTATGTCTGGGGTCATTGTCCTGCTGGAACACCCATGACCTCTGACACAGACCCAGCTTTCTGACACTGGGCCCTACATTGCACCCCAATATCTTTTGGTAGTCTCCAGATTTCCTGATGCTTGCACACAGTCAAGCAAAACATCCCCAAAACATCGTTCGCCCAGAAGGATTTTGGCTTCCTCAAGTACATTTTGGCAAACTCCTGTCTGTCTTTTTTAGGTTTCTGTGTCAGCAGTGGGGTACTCCTGGCTCTCCTGCCATAGCGTTTGATTTCGTTCAGATTTCGACGGATAGTTCGAGCTGACACGGTTGCACCCCAAGTCTGCAGAACAGCTTGAATATGTTTTTAAGTTGATTTGGGCTGTTTATCCACCATTCGGACTATCCTTCGTTGCAGTCTTATCAATTTTTCTCTTCCGTCCATGTCCAGGGAGATTAGCTACAGTGCCATGTGTTGTGAACTTCTTGATTATGTTGCGCACAGTGGACAAAGGAACATGAAGATCTCTGTAGATGGACTTGTAGCCTTGAGATTGTCGATATGTTTCCACAATTTTTGTTCTCAAGTCCTCAGACAATTCTCTGCTCTTCGTTCTGTTCTCCATGATTAGTGTGGCACACTCAGACACACAATAGAAAGGTTGAGTCAGCTTTTCTCCATTTTAACTGGCTTCAGGTGTGATTGCTATATTGCCAGCACCTGTTTCTTGCCACAGGCGAGTTCAAGCGAGCACCATATGCTTGAAATAAAACGATTTACCCACAATTTTGAAAATGTACCAAAAATTTTGTCTGGCCCATTTCTGGAGTTGTGTGTGACAGGATGTCAGATTTGGCTTTTTTCTCTGTTTTATTGTGTTGTTCCAATGCACTTAAAGGAAACAAACATGTGTATACCAAAACATTTGTAATTGCATCAATTTTCTGGGAGAAATTGTGCATTTTCTGGGAAAATTCCAGGGGTGGCAATAATTTCGGCCTTGACTGTACTTTTAACAAAATATAAAACAGAAACATTTGCAAACAATAGAGATCAAAGTAGACCTATTAACACAAATTGCTACAAAGGCTAAATACTGTCCATCTGGTATTTAAAGTGTATTATTTTTTGGTCAAAAATACAAGCACACATTTATTCTGGCCTCACCCGATAGATAACAATATTGCCAGCTATACTAAAAACGTGTTCAGATGATGTACTAAGTGCACAGAATCAAACATTTATTCATTCGGTCTTTGCCATGAGGGGGAGCAGCTTTTATTACTTCCAAATTATTCCAGCTGCTTGTCATATTCGTCTATTACTTCTTCCTGCATGCAACATGCTATTTCTGCTTTTAAATAATAATTTTATTTATATAGCACCTTTCCCATACTCTGCTTTTGCTCATTGCTCTATTCCAAGGTTGACTGTTGCTTCAGCCTTCCCAAAGACAAAACAAAAAAAAAGCCTAATTTCACATGGATGTTCTACTGGATGTATTTCAGCCTCTTCACGCTTCCCCTTCTCAATCTTGACAGATACTGGGTGGTCATTTGTTTCTTTGACAGAATTCTACAACTTACTTTCCAGCCAACTTTGTGTAGGCTCATCAGTGCAAGTAGCCCCTCAAAAGAGTGTGCAAATAGCAGTGTTGCAATGCAACTTGGTTCTAAAGTTTAGTCCTCATATTTTACCTCTAGTTGCTCCACAATCACTTTGATTATAACCATCAGCCAGTATTTTACCTTGAGGCCAAAGTATAGACAAATTGGCGAGTTAATTTCTCCTTAGCCACCAATTTATCTACCTGTATTTTTCCATATTAAAACAAGATTCTCTTGTAACTTGATACAATGCACATCTATTAATAAATGAGGGCATCCTGTGAACAATTGAAAATTAAGAGGAATTGCAGGACAAAAAAACGTTGGGCTTATTCAGTTAAAAGACTGAAGCCCAACACCTGGCAAAAACAGCGTCAAATCACCTATGTTTCTACGGGGATAACAAATTAATCTGAGAATTCTACACTTCTTACAACCCTAGTTGTGAGAACTCATTCTATGTAACACTATGCCTGAGAGAAGGTAGAGCTTTCCTCTTCAAATCTTCGCTCCTTGTTGAAATATTTGCTAATTGAGCTTGGCACAGCCATAGTCTATCATAAATCACTAATACAAGCAGCTGGAGTTACAGATACTGTAAACTAATACCAAGTAAAATGTGCGTGAACAAAATTAAGGAGGGGAGGATGTTAGCCATAGTAGCAATTTTGAGATCTATTTGCCCATTACCCAGACACAAATGTATAAGACCATAAGATGCCAAATAATTATTCATGATGGTCTCTAGAATGCATTAAGGATAAGTCAAGAATTTTTAAATAAAAACAAGTGAGAGATTCTTTCAATGTAAACACAAATAAAACAGAACATTTGGAAAAAAAAAAAAACAAAAAAAAAAAAAAAACACGCTTCTAAAAGATGCAAACTCCACAAAATGGGAAAACGATACCTTTACTAAAAAAAAATTATTTGGGAGGCATAATATTACAGATAAAACGGTTAAAGGATATTTTCACACTAAATGGGAAAGAAGGTTAAGGACACAATATTTCTGCTGTGCAGCCTTCATCAGGTGTGCAACTGAAAAAGAAGAAGCAGGTTACATATACAGGAGGGGAAGGAGGGAAGAAATGCATGACAGGTGAAAGAAAAAGGCGAGAGTAGATGAGAAAAAGCTGCCGTTAGAGAAGATGAAGGGAGAGCTTTAGAAGTTAGTTTGTCTTTAAGTCCTGGTGAAATGAGGGATCCCACTAGTTCTGTACTAATTTTAGAGGTGTCCCGATTTTCACGCATAGTAAGTATAATTCAAAATGAATGGAAAATACTAGGGAAGTAAAGTGAAACATATACAACAATACAAAACAAAGGGAATTAAAACTTAGAATAAAAAGATTTTAAATAAGTTAAGGAGGAAAAAAAGCACTGAAATTGATATTAGGCACATCTTTCCACCAATGATGCCTGCATACACTGAAGGAATCCAGCACAATATGCTGCTCTAAAGCAAATTAAAACAAGCAAAGTCAGTCAATCACAAAAATTAAGAAATCAGGGGTGCAAAATCAACATAGTGGCTTTTGCAAAAGAGGGAATAGAAATGCTTGTGCAACACTATCAATTATCCGATTGTACAAAACAAATTTGCCATACAACAGACACAAATGAGTGGGTCAATGCACTAAGGGCAGGGTCCTAATCCATTTGTGATAATAATTAAACAATATGGAACAAATTCCAGAAGGATTTCACAAATAGTTTTAGATGCACAAAAAAAAAAAAAAACACCACACTGAAAATGGGCTAAATAAATTTATAATCCATATTTTTAATAAATATGGATTACTTTTTACTTTACAAACAAAACAGAAGTAAAATAAGCTTTACATATTTGGATATCAACCAAAAGGTGTCATATTTACTACTGGCATTTAAGAATGATTTAAAAAAAAACACAATCCTAGATGTGATGCTTATTAATCAAAATAAACCAGAGGCCACTAGCATCAAAATACAAAAGATGATATGGCAACTGGTTAATAGACAAAGAGAATGTAAAACAAAATAAAGGCCATTAGTTGAAACATCAGGGGTAGGTACCTTAGGGAATAAATTTATATAAATAATATTTGCATGTCAACTGGAATTTTAACCAACGAAGAGGGTAAACACACAAACAGATCAGCAACAGCTCAGCCTCCAATACACAGCATTTTGAAAGGGTGCCTGCTGCTGGCAAAGGTTATTACTTGAAGCATGCCATTCTACAGAACTGTCTGCAAACAAACACCTTCAAAATGATCCAAAAAAAAAAAAAAAGTTTGGCATTTATCAGCTTGCACTTGCTGATGGTGTATATAGGAAATGAAAAGATGCACAAAGGAAAAGCTGGCAAACGTCTGTAGATAAATTAGAATTAAAAATTGGGCAACCTCAGAAATCCTCAACCATCTTCTTACTGGACATCCACTTTTGTATTTATTTTTTTACATGGATGCATTCACCGCCAAAGCTGCCAGTATAAACTGATATTCCATGCACTGTAAACATACTGTGGCAGCAGTTCAGCCAGATTCTCCTTTGAGCTAAACTAAGCCTTGAAAATCTGCTTTTATATACACATCCTTTACCTTGAAAACTAGAGCTGCAGTATATTGTTTACGTGAACCTCACCCCCTCACCACAACTGCTCAGGTTTTGCCGGCCAGCTCTTACACCGTGAAAGAAAAATGCATAAAGGAGAAGCTGAATAACTCGGACAGAATTAGGATCTGTAAATATTTGAACATGACAACCACCATTTAATGACAGAGGAACTGAATAAGATTTTTTTATAACACTTAAATATTTCAAAACGTTCTGAAAGGCATTCTGGGACATTCTGTTCTGTTGTCAGTCATTTTGGAAGAAAAAAAAAAAAATACTCTTCTTAAAATTTAGAAGAGGTCAGATTACCTAAAAAATTTTATACGGCAAAACAACTTTCTTCAAAGACTATCTAGGACTAATTTTCAACACACTTGCACCCACTCTAATAGAGAAGAAAAAATTAAAATGTACAGCACACCACCTTTTAAACAGCATGTTGACTAAATTACTATGATCATGTGTTAGTGGTTTCCATTAAAAAGGCACAAAGAAACACAGCCTGGTCTATTTTCAGTGCACATTATCTAATAGGTTACAATAATTCCTCTTAACTAACCCTTCCCTACAACTTGGAGGTTGCTTGCTGATAATTTCAACAATGCAAGAGAGAGATGCTAAATTAGGAATTCTTTTCACTCAGCAATCCTTCAGACTGGATTATCTCCAACATTGCTGCTGGTAGTTTTCAATTAGGCTATAGTGATGTGCTTCCTTCAGAATACCAAAAATTAGCATCAGCAGGTAACAAGACCTCAAAAGGTAGTCCTTAATAAAGAAGCAAGGTCAAAAAAACCAAATGTTTTGGACTAATTAGGAAATCATGTAGAACAACAAAGGTAGTAAATTAAAAGTTAAAACCCAATAAATACAGAGTCAAGTCAAAAGTTAATGTGAGGGGTTGGGGGTGGCCAAGCAGCAGAAGGAACAAAACAGAAACCCTGTAGAAAGCATCCTACACAGCTTAGACACTACACATAAGAAAATATTGGTAAAGACAAGTAGAATGAGGTATCCCCTTGACCCACAGCCCCAGTCAGAGGAAAGACTGTCGGCAAATAAACGGAGCAGACACGGCAGAATGCCAATGAATATAGGGCATAACCCACACTGTAAATCTGCTGCCTGCTGAAACAGCTAAACAGCCGAAGTAAGGAGTTTCGCTTTGGGGCACACGTACCGCTGAGCATCACACTTGCTTGAACTTTTTTATTTTTTTTTTATATATAAAGAACATTTCACCGACGGATGTCATTCCTGTCCAATCGATCCGTTTTATGTTCTGCACAATTATGGCAGAAGCACTTTATATTTCAAGAGCTGTGCCTCCTTGGGGAAAGTAAATCATTCATCCCATCCTCTAGATGCTTCAGTCAAAATACTGCACAAGATTGTAAAGCTTCCCAATGGTGGGCAGCCATGCATAAACAAAGAAAAGTAAAAGATGGATGTCACGAAGAAGCACAGTAATACGTAGCACTAAAAGAATCCATTCCATTTAATGCTCTGGACAGGGAACAACAAGTGTACAATTAAAGAAAGGAAGACATTTCACAGCCAAACAAAAGCACAATCAATCCTGTATTAAACATGAGTAAGTTCTTTGACAAAAGCCTTTCTCAGATATACAGACTCTATAAAAACACTACTCACTCAAATAATTCATAGGCACTTGGTGAACATTACAGTATTAAGTTACTTACACTTTGTGGAGGATACAGACTGAATCTATTGGTTAAAACAATCCACATTTAAATGCTCAATTTGCCCATGTCCCCTCTGTAAAGCAATTGTCTAGTATCAAACTTAAGGAAGAACAGAAAAAAATAACCATTATTATTAATTGGATTCTATAAATTTCAGAACAGGGTGCATTTTTAATGGTGCTTGAGAAATGACCTATTGGGGCAAAACTAGATGGCATCCGTTTCAAACAAGCAAATTTAATCAAATACCGGAGATATCTATTATTCACAAGCAACCCCAGGTAATATATTCAGAAAGGTGAATCAAAATTCCATGAGCATTAACTTGTTTACATGTAGTTTTAAAAAATAAAAAAAATAAAAGATTCATGAACAGCCAAGGTCAAGTGCTACATTGGATTTATTTATTGGATGGAAGATCATTAGCATTCCAAAATGATGTAGAGTGCCTAACAGAGAAGCAGTCACTCTAAACTTCAGCGCAAAGGTGTATGAACTTCAGACAATGGAGAAGACAATTCAGTTACCCCTCTCACAGCTAAGGAAACTATTACAAGTGAAATTCCACTTGCAGACTACATTACACTCTGCTTTAGTTTCTGTTACTAACTATTATATGTCAACCCCATGTTCCCCCCCCAACCGCAATCTGCAGCAGTAGCACCAAAGGCAGAAAATGTATTTGCTGCTCAGACCTACCTCCTCGGATTAATCAGTTTGGACCAGAGCTCTACTACATTCCTTGCAGACTGCTCATATCATTGGCATCCATATTGTTCAGAACTTTGTTTGACATCTGAACACAATACGTGTGTGTCTTGCATCCCTTTTGCATGGGTTAGGAATAACAGCAAGAATGGTCTTGTCAATTATTGTGAAGCACAGGTGCAGGAATCATTGGACTAAAGCGTCACAAGCAGGCATGAACGACATCTGCTTCCACCAATCAGAAGTACTGAGTGTGCACAAGAAATCAAGGAGAGGGTCTCTCTTGCTAAGGTCTTTATCTCCAGACCTTGGCAGGTCACGAACAAAATAGGACAAGGACTATAGCTGACACAGCCTTGCACAACTGTTTAGATTCTTCTGCAACGGAAACAATTTTGACTTCATTGACAACTGACAGCTAAGACCAGCTCTGAAAGAGACTGCGCTTCAGGTGGGATGGTATGCACTCCAGGAGATTCTGCACCAAAACGTGTCAAATATGATAAAGGTAATTAAAAAAAGGTACAAACTGTGGATTTACCCATCAGGCTTTTTTAAGGTTCCAAAGGTGAAATTGTTGCAATGAGAATGGGGCATCAACATTACAATATGAAGCTCAAGAACACAAAAACAAATTATAGATTTACTGAAAAGGCACAGACAGCATGGTATTAATGTTAATGACTATCAGCAACTCAAGCGGTTCTTAAGTCTCTGTGCAGCCAATTCCACCCAAAATCCTCAATATGACCTTAGTTAATATTTCAGCTTTAAAAAGGATGACCCTTTACTCAAGTATCTCATCATGGATACAAAAATAGTTTTTATTGTGTGAAATGTGGCTATGTAGCGACAGGTCTCTAAATTTAAACTGAAACAGCACCCCCTAAGTAAAGTTTTCCCCCCTACTTAGTTCGTCAAGGGAAGAGAGGTGGTGGCAGAGTGAATATCTTCTCTAGCTGTGTAAACTTCAAAAGATGTCACACTTGCCAGCTTCTCATCTTTCAAATATCCATCCAACCATCTTCTTCTGCTTATCCGAAGTCGGGTCACAGGGGCAGCAGCTTGAGCAGACAGGCCCAGACTTCCCTCTCCCTGGCCACTTCTTCTAGCTCTTCCGGGAGAATCACAAGGCGTTCCCAGGCCAGCCGGGAGGCACAGTCCCTCCAGCATGTCCTGGGTCTTCCCCGGGGCCTCCTCCCAGTTGGACGTGCCCTGAACACCTCACCAGGGAGGCGTCCAGGAGGCATCCTGTTTAGATGCCCGAGCCACCTCATCCAACTCCTCTCGATGCGGAGGAGGCTCTACTCTGAAACCCTCCCTGATGACTGAGCTTCTCACCCTATCTTTACGGGAAAGCCCAGACACCCTGTGAAGGAAACTCATTTCAGCCGCTTGTATTCGTGATCTCGTTCTTTCGGTCACTACCCATAGCTCATGAACATAGGTTAGGGTAGGAACATAGATCGACTGGCTGCCCTACGGCTCAGCTCGTTTTTCACCACAACAGACTGATGCAAAGCCTGCATCACTGCAGACGCCGCACCAATTCCTCCTGTCGATCTCACGCTCCATTCTTCCCTCACTCGTGAGCAAGACCCCAAGATACCTGAACTCCTCCACTTGGGGCAGGATCTTGCCTTCAACCCTGAGAGGGCACTCCACCCTTTTCTGGCTGAGGACCATGGTCTCGGATTTGGAGGTGCCAATTCCCATCCCAGCCGCTTCACACTCAGCTGCAAACCGATTCAGAGAGAGCTGAAGATCACGGCCTGATGAAGCAAACAGGACATCATCATCTGCAAAAAGCAGTGACCCAATCTTGAGTCCACTAAACCGGACCCCCTCAACACCCTGGCTGCGCCTAGAAATTCTGTCCATAAAAGTTATGAACAGAATCGGTGACAAAGGACAGCCCTGGTGGAGTCCAACTCTCACTGGAAACGGGTTTGACTTACTACCGGCAATGCGGACCAAGCTCTGACACCGGTTGTACAGGGACTGAACAGCCCTTATCAGGGGGTCCAGTACCCCATACTACCGGAGCACCCCCTACAGGATTCCCCGAGGGACACGGTCAAACGCCTTTTTCCAAGTCCACAAAACACATGTAGACTGGTTGGACAAACTCCCATGCACCCTCCAGGACTCTGCTAAGGGTGTAGAGCTGGTCCACTGTTCTGCGACCAGGACGAAAACCACACTGTTCCTCCTGAATCCGAGGTTCGACTATCCAACGGACCCTCCTCTTCAGAATCCCCGAATAGACTTTTCCAGGGAGGCTGAGGAGTGTGATCCCTCTGTAGTTGGAACACACCCTCCGGTCCCCCTTTTTAAAGAGGGGGACCACCACCCCGGTCTGCCAATCCAGAGGCACCGTCTTTCAAATATCTTGCCATCATTATTATGAGAGTACCACAATCAGTTCTAACATTTGTCGTCTATCAAAATATAACACCTCATTTATCACAAATTGTCAAATTTATTATCTGTAATAAGTAGTTGTGATAATTATCTAATAGTATGCTACTTATGTAAATAACAGTTCTAATCCCAATGCTTTAGAATTGATGGATTTTTCTAAACTCCCAAGTACAATTAATATACTGACCAGATAATGCACAAAGGGAAGCGCACACATTAGATCTAGGTATTTCAAAGAAGCTTAACAATTTTGTGACTTGGATCCAAGACACTGGCATATCAGATCCTTAGTGAATTTTCTTTAACATAAGAATGTCTATTAACATGACTAAAGCACAGGGTTTTTAAGATTTTTTTGATGCTGGAACCATCTTAACCTTTGCTAATTATTAAGTCCCTCTTACTGTAGTACCTATTCTAATACAACTGGCAATGCAAAGAATAAAGGTAAGCAATTTTAATGTGAAATGATGGAACTGGCGGACATAACAGCCCCTGAAAACTTGTTTTAAATATCTAAAAATAGTAAGTTAACATTATTATGATAGTATACAACTTATATACTATTATGTTTATTTTTATTGATACATTACAAACAGGGTATTGTTTGTTTATTATAATAGTTCTTATAATATTACCACCATAAATTGTTGTTGTAGTTAACAAAAAAACAGGAATTACAAGTATTATGGAATACTCAAGCTGTCTGAAAACTCAACACAGAGTTGTAAAACTGAGTGAAAATAGTGAAAGGTTATTTCAAGTTTTAGTCCATGAAATACTGAAGGCTCATACTACCAAATTAATATTTTAATCTGTTCAGAAAGACATTCTAACACCGACCACAAGAACAAACCTAGATGAACCTTTAGATAGTAAACACTGATTTAATCTTACTTGCTAAAATACAGTAAGCCTACTTGACTGTCATAAAAAGTAATTACTAAACGAACACTGTCCACCGTATCTAATTGATCCAGTTCCAGCAAGCTTTTTCAAAGAAATCTCCAACTTGCCAATTGATAGTGGGCATGTTTGAATAAAAAAAAACAAACCCTAGCACTTTGTTAAACACAATCTGGCCATATTCCATGTCAAGACCTTGATAATAAGCATGATTTGAATGTTGTGACATGGTGGTGCAATGATTATTGGTGCCACTTTATAGATCCAGCACCCTGGGTTTTGCCCAGACATTGGCTTTACAAAGTCAGTACTTTCATGAACTCTGTGTTGTTGCCAACCCCAACTACCCCCCAAAAGTTTGCAGTTATCCTCTTGTATCACCAAAAATATCTGTTTGATTAACTGGCATGCTCAGCTCAAGTGTGTACATGAGCAGGAAAAACAAACTTGTTCCTGTCTTACTCTCAATACTGCTGATAATGGACCTCCGCTTCCTCTATTAGGTTTAACTGGACTAGACAACATTAAATTGAAAAAAATATATTCAAATATTAAAATGTTTGTTAGATATTTCCATATGTAGTCTAGCCACAAACAAGCATATTGTGAAGTACAATTAAAAAGGGTTCTCTTCCTGGACCGAAGGCTGCCATTTCATGAATGACAATACAAGCTACCCACTCTGAAAAAGGTAATAAGTAATTCCTAAAAGTTATTTGTAGATGTAAAGTGACAGTCTAAAAAAAAAATCTCATACTGATGAATAATGGTGGGGCCTAGTGTTTCATGTGACATTAGCTGGAGACATTGCTTTCCATTTAAAGCGTTGCATTCAAACAAAAAGAAAACGTGTATTCACTTAACAGTCTTTATCAAGTGTGCTTTTGTGAAACAAAGTTGATTTGTGATTACATCTTGCCTGAAGAAGGGGCCTGAGTTGCCTCGAAAGCTTGCATATTGTAATCTTTTTAGTTAGCCAATAAAAGGTGTCATTTTGCTTGGCTCTTCTCTACATTCGTAATGGCTAACACGGTACAACACCCTAGTACTACTTGAAACAAAGTTGTAAACTTGTAGTCAACATATTGTATTATATGCTGGACCAGACATGTAAGACTCTGATGCAAGTGATCCAAACATAACCGACTTGGGCATGTATTTATAGTGCATATTCTAAAACGCCCTCAGAAAACAAAATACTTGTCAAATGATCTGTTTAGCAAGCTCAGTTATTGGGGGGATTCATGGGGGAGTGTATGCAAACAGGACAAACTCTGAATTAAGGGAGCTACTCTCAAAGTGAGCCAAGTAAGAATCTTCAGAACCAGATTGCTATCTGAAATGCTCATGAGCACTTCACAGCTACTGTGTACAGTACCACTAGTAAAGAGAGCAATGTGCTCAGCTGGTAATAAGCCAGGAGTAAAACAAGCAATGCACAATACTCTAGTAATGAAAACCAAATATTCTACAACTTTTTAATTATCAAAAATGCAGTAGCATTTGGATCCAGTTTTTTTGGTTTGGCTTTGGAACTGTTCTGTTTACAGCTCACATGTGGTTTTGCTTTTTGAGAAAAATATGAAAAAAACCACACACACAGTACACAACATTGCTTTTTAATATACCTTTTTGCTTTCCACTTCAAAGAATTTTCTTAAAATAAAACAAATCTTGTGTGACGAGGAAAAGGTCAATCATATTTTTTTAGGAACAGTGATTAAGGAACATTGAATTTTTTTTTCTAATCATAAATAGCAAATCTGTGTTGCATCATAGTTGAAATGTCAAGTTCTGGAAATGTAGGTCACATTTAGGTCATCTATGCATGGAAGTTTTTCCAAATAAAACAAAAACAAAAATGAATGAAAGGGATGAAACTGGGTTAAAAGAGGTTGAACAAACTGAAAAAAAAAAAAAAAAGTATATGTAAGAAAGAAATAAGTTTATTTCCAATAAAGATTTTCTGTTGAACATCTGGCAAAAACACAAGCTAGTTTCGAGTTACTGCAGAAACAACAGACTAGGATAAACAAGCAGGGTCTTCCAAGAAAGCCGGGTCTGGAGATGTACACCACAGAAATTTGCAGAAAAGAATGGATAACTGCCGTTTCAAAATACCACCTCCTGCTTAGTAGAGCACGGAGTTTATGCGATGGGTTTGATCGTGAGGGCGGAGGTTGTTTGGGGTAGTGCACAACAATCCTACCTCACACTAATAGGTCAAAAGGTTAAAAGTCTTCTATCATTTATTCAGGAGGCACACAAACAGAAACCTGCTTAAGTGCAGTAATTCATAGGATACTTAAATAGACAGAACTGAATAATATATGAAGGTGGCTTTCAGAAAGAAAAAAAGTTTGTCTAGAAATATTTCATAAGGTAGAGAATTCACAAATTCTAAATAAAAGCTTCCCAACAAAATTACACAGCCTTCCAACACTGACCCCATTTATTGGGTTATTTTTACAAATGCATTTGTTTAAACTATTGGCTTCCAGGAATTTAATGCTCACAATACAGAATAACTGAATGCATGCGAACCTAAAAACCCAGTTTCATGTTATATTTTGTGCAAAAATCTTTAAACACACACAACCATCTTTTGCAAAGGGCAAACCTTGTTGGAAGACAGTACATTAACACAAATGTCAAACAGGACAAGACAGCAATTACACAAACCTGAACGCAGGAGGTCTGGATTATGTTCTGTGTTTGTAAAATCTTCAGAAATTCAGGATAGGCAGTATCAAAAATAATGTCCTCATCACTTTGATTCAGAATTTCAATATAGACAAAAACCAAAGGAAATATACTTTAGTGCAGAAGCAACCATGCAGACTGCTGTCAACCACCAAGAGTCAATTTCCACACAGACACACCATTTAGCTAGTAAACTACTTGGAACAATGAGGGGTGATGTCATCCTAGGGAGAAAACCTTGATTCTGGTTTTCCTAGGACGTTAATCATTGACCAGTAGGTAGTGACAGTTAACTGGGGCAGAGAAAGAATAAAACATCCTTGAGTTTCTGCGTTTACTGAGCTCAAACACCCCAATCAAACAGCACTCCAAGTAACCTGCTGGATAATTACGGTTCATAAACTCAGATTTAATGATTCACTGTACAAGGTCAGGATTATCGCGCACCACCATAAAAGCAACTTATCTTACTCTGAAGTGATTAAGAGCATGGAGTGAAAACCTTCACTTATATCTTTCACCATTCTCAGTGGGGAAGAAGCAGAATGTTTGGACACTTAAGCACCCAGTGCACTAACACAAGACAGCTGTTGAATTCCTGAAACATTCCTACCTTTTACACTCTTGTTCATATCAGTGCTAGTTTCTACAGAAAGCCCCCTACAAGTGTTATAGGCTTTGACAGACTCCACCCGTTCATAAACCACACACATAGTCTATTCAAACCTGTTAAGATTTACACGGATGCAAGGTAAGAGATCGTGAAGGAATTGTTCATTCATAATATACTCATTCCAACCAAGTTTGCTTAATCATTTAAAGTATTTTTTTTTGTTGAAAACCCACAGAGGTTGAAACCATTCATGTAGTTTTTATTCGTTAGCCTGGACGAGAGAAACTGATACATAAACCATCATGGAAAGTAGGTCTTTTCAATGCTGTCATTTGGAAATGCTCAGAAGACCTTTCTGATCTGCAATGAGACAAAAGTATAATGCAAGGGGTGCCATTATCTTCAAAAATAAGGCACTTTCAATGAATATTATCCACCACATTGAGGCTTGACACAGACAAGCATAAGTGCTGAAAGAAAGCTAAAAATCGCTAACTCAACAAGTTTGAGCAACAAACACTTCCCTATGAAGCCTTCATAGGTGTGGAGGTATTAACAGAGTACATTGCCTGCATTTTATCAAAGCTTGCTAGTGATAATGCTATTGAATGCAAAATAGTAATTTCTATTGACTGCAACTGCTACATGTCATATTCATGTTTTGGCAAGAATATCAAAGGTTGGTTGACAGTGTCAATGAGACTGACACTTATTGGTTATATATCCTTACCCACTGAGGAGCTAACAAACAACACAGACATGGTGCAATTGTGCTGTCCAAAATTTTGATAGGAGCAGAATTTGTAGTGGAACAGCCAATATGTGTAGGACAGGTGTTTACTTTGATTGAAAAATGCTAGAGAGTGTAGGTCACTTTTCTTTTAAGTACAGCTTTTGAGGAGGAAATCCTACCTCGTGCCCCACTCCTTGGTGATAAATGTCTTATCAGAAAATTTCAGCATAGTGTTTTATATATATAAAAAAATATATATATATGATCATCATGAGGAAAAAAAAAAAAAAAAAAAATTATGTACTTTACCACGAACATGTACTAAACTTCTTCCCGACGTTTTCTGTTCAGGAACTCGGAAAAATACAAAAAATCAATCAAGGTTCAAATGTCACAAAGTCCTGATGCTTTAATACTTCAAATTTTTTTTTTTTTTTATATAAACATTTGTCCCAACTTTAAGGCTATGTCTACGAAATCAAACGTATTTTAAAATGAACCCATCGTTCCAGAATTCCTGTAAAACAGCCATTGGTACATTGATTTCAAGGTGCTGCACATAGGAGATTAGATTTTGTTACTTATTAGCCTGTGTACTAAACCAGAATTAGTCACTGAGATGGACCGATTTTACCTGTAGTAATTACTCCAAACTGGAGACAGCACGTCATTCTCTCCTCTACTAATCAAGTGCACTCATCACATTTTAGTTGTCACTCTAACAAACACTACTTTAAAAACACAAAAACTAAAAATTTTGTGATTGCTAACTGAAGTATCTATTTAAACCACTCTACTAACTAGATGCATCAGCAGTTATGCAATTTTGTTAACATTTTTAAGTACATATCAGTGTGGTCTGCCTTGTGCTTCAAAGCATTATGAGCTGAACAACATGAATGTCTGGCCAATGTGAATGTTTTGAAGCGCTAAATTAATACATTTTATTTTGAAATTAACATTTTGCCACTTTTGTAGAATGGGCTAGTTAGAAACTGTGAACAATGGAATGGCCAAGTGTACATTAAGATTAATATAAAGTCTCCAGTCCTTTATTTTTTGAGTAATGTAAGGTGCTACATTAAAACAGGATTAATTTTGCTATCATTTTTAACTCACTCATTCAAATGGATGACTCAAGCAATAGCAATTACAAGTTACAGCTGATTGGACAGAAATTCAGATTATTCTCTCAAAGCAAATGCAAATAATTTATTTTTTTCCCCACAACTAATTAAGAATGGGATAAAACTGACAATAACTAAAGTCTTTTGCATTTAAATAGAGTTACAGTTAGCAAAAAAAGTCAAACTCTCTTCATGTGCCTATTTGACAAATGCCCAAAGTTTAGACTACAGAATGAACTGTATATAATTGAAAAAAAAATTAGAGGGTGACGACTTGGGGCCAGAGAAAACTTGCATATAGACATGATTTGGCATTCAGGCTGCAATATAAAAGCTAACATGTCTGACTAAAGACAGAGACTGTGGTTTTGAATGCATTTTAAAAAGATGTTGGGTTGTACAAATCCAATGTCAACTCACCACAGGAAAGGTGTTCAGTCCAGTTGCTCTTAAGGAAAATGAAAGATGAACCACACAGTTCCAGAAAAAGGGTGGCAGACATGACACCTCTGCTGCTGACAGACAGGTGGAACTAAACAGGTTTATTTCTGGAGTTCTAGGTGAAATTACAGACCTCTGATGCTGTGATATGGGAATATTTGGTACCATGGAACATTCGGACAAAAAAAATAAGCCTTCAACCTCTATGCAAAGCATTTTAAAAAAAAAAAAAAAAACAAAAAAAAAAACACTATTAAAATTTTCCCCTAATGCCATAACTAGTACTAGGTGGAAGAGTAATATATCATTTTAATTTTATCCAAAACAATCATTGACACACTAACTCTTTCGATAGCAACTGATAAACATTGAGTTTCTGTGTAAGCCAGGTTCGGGGTCATTTGTCACATTTATCAATTTTTACCTTGTGTTAACACAGTAGTGTTGCACACCACTAAAGTCCAATTTAGTAGATACTATTCTGTTTTATTTACTACTGTATGAAAAGATAAAAAAGTGACACACACAAATACGCTACTAATGAAAGGATGAAAAAAAGAACCAATGCCAAAATTGTCCATCTTGCTAGGCTAGCTTTTATCCAAAAAATCATTTTTCATTTTAAAGCCAGCTGTAGGCTTGTTTAAAAAAAATAGATGGTTTTGTCCATGTCTTAACTAGGTAACAGCAAAATATACATACATCTATACTCTATTTCTGTCTGTATCGGTCTCTCTATATAGGCTACTTTAAATGTTTTTTCTCTAATATTTAATAGAGACCCTTTTTCCTTATTTAGAGATAAGGCAAAAAAAAAAAAAAAAAAAGATGGCCTTTGCCAAAATAATGTCAACTAGGCCGAGGACAGAAGTAGTATTTTTGTATGGCCTTCCAACGTTAAGGGTCTCCAATACTACACAGTGGCTTCTGAGCTACAAAAATGCCACAAACCTTCTTGTTCGAGGAATGTGATGTGAACAATCTCCACTTACCTTTCCAGGCGGTCTCGTCTTACTGATGCTGCTAGGTGCAGATGTGATATCTTCATGAACTTTGTCTAGCAGCCACAGCAGGAATTCTAAGGCATCATGCTGAGAGTTTCCTTTAAACTGGGAGCCATACTTAGACACAATGTTCTGGTAAAATAGAAAGAAAAAAAAAACAAACAAAAAAAAAAAAACACAATTAAAAGAAGAAGAAAGGAATCTCAACTTTACATGAATGAGCAATACATATTATATACACTATAGTCACCAAAGAAAAACAAATGAGGAACCTGCCCCTAGGTAGACTACCATCACATGAAGAAATGGATAAAAGAATTGTAAACTGCGGGCTGCATGTTCTCAAGATAGACAGGTACCAGTCTAAACAGGATAACGTTCCTTATAAAAGCACACCGACTACTTTAGGTACAAGTTTAAACAGTCCAGTCACTACAAAGTTTGCTCAAGAAGCGTCCCGACTATATTTGGACATAACCGATCCACTAATAATGGCCTGCAGACTACCAGTGCAAGCAGGATCCTTTAATTTGGAGGCTGTATACAAATTACCAAAAGGAAGTGCTATGAGCAGCAAAATGCACAGGTGGTCAAAAAGAAATGGTAGGAGCAGTCACCTGTCCTCAAAAATAAATTCAATTATATAAAATAAAGCAGCAATACACATGCGAAGATTGAGAATATGAGAGATTGGGTTAGTTTTTTTTCCTTATCATTTGAGTAAGTCTTCAACAGACTTTGCACTTCTGTCACACTATACAAGTAAAAACAGCAGACATTTCATAACTCTGCAGAGGCAGCTGAATCAGCCACATAGTGGAAAAGGTTAATTATACATCAATATTCCCACCTGCCCGAGGGACCAAAACCTAAAAAATGTTGAACTAGAGCGGTTGCATGAACAATCAGTTGTTGTGCATTGTTTTAACATTATTTATTTATACATACAGCACACTTCAGAGAAGTCTCAATCACAAAAGTAAAAATACAAGTAAAACACCAAGGGATTGATTCCTGAAAACATACCTGGACCATTTGAAATTCAAACATAGCGCCTAAATAAATAAACAAACAAACAAAAAAAAAAACAAAAAAAAAAAAACACACAAACTACTATCTTAGCAAGGTTGACAGACATATGGCAAGGATTCAGTAACCCAGCAATGTATATAGTCTCTGCATTTGGAAAGCACGTCAGGTAGGCACATCAAAGCGGCGATGTTAACGTCATTAGCCAAGCTCTTCACTTTTCTTGAAGCATGTTGCAAGTAATGGGTCTTTGAAAAACAACCAGATACCATCTGGCTGCATCTGTTAGATCTAACATATGATCTTGTGCTGGCTATCCTTACTTCAAGTAGGCGGCTCACTCTTTTAAGCTCTGCCACATCTGGGGGAGGTCTGTGCAGGCACAGCCAGCAGATTTCTATCACATTCATCCATCTCAAATCTGTGATTTTTTAAGTGCATTATTAACAGGGAATTAAAACTTGCTAAGAAGTGTATTTTAGATTATAGAAACTACAGACTGGGGACACACAACAATAAGGAAACTGTGTATTCTTGCTACCAAGTATTCATTGTATATTCCCCCCCCAACAACTTTGTCTATTTTTGGTAACCTCCTTCCTCAAAATCTAAAATTTTGCTTTTATCAAACTTCCACAATGTATCATTTGTTTGGCAGGAATTATGTATTGTACGAAAGATAAAAAGTACAGAATCTAATTATTGAAATACAGTGTTCTTTGAAGATCACTCAAAAAAAAAAAAAATGTGCCACAGCTTCTTTAATAATTACAATAATTTAACACCTAAAACATTGTTGGTGGCACAGAGTAGAAGTTTATACTTCCTGTCTCTTCATTTCTAGTTCATCTTCCTCCCACAAGTGACACTGCTGTACCATTTGTCAAACTGAGTAGCTACTGAGCAATGTGCTATAATTAAATTTCTGATGAGTAAAAAAAGATCTAGTGGAAAACATCCACAAAAGGATAGCTGAAGGTGTATGTGGGCTACATTAATGAATGGAGCACAGATGGACACTTGGCCAAATGAAAAAGTTGCATTTATGCCATGCTCATTAGCGAGACATCTTGCCACAAAAATCTATTAAAATATTTCATTAGATATTGAAAAAAGTAAAGGATCTTGATGTTTTGTGGATGTACATTAACATTGGCTTAACTAATATCCTTTTCCCGATGGGTTGTCCACTCCTAGGCTGCTGTAATACAGTAGTTAATGCTACCTCCTGGCTGCTCCTGAAGAATCACTGAATCCCAGCTATCAACCGCTCTTCCAACACCCACAAGACTATTTCTTCCTAACTCCCAATAAAAGACTTAAGGTGAATTGAGGACTGTAAATTGGGAAAACAGGAAAGGCACTGGTTCAGACAACCAATAAGTGGATAAGTGGCACCAGTACAGATGGATGGATAAATGGGCAATATGAAAATCTTTCCAAAACTGTCGGACCCAAACCTTCTTCCGCAACCACAAGCTGTCAGTTTACTCTGAGATAATACAGATTCTTGCAGCTTCTCTTGTCATTTCCTCAGACTCAACAAGATTCTTTGTTCTTTTTTTATTTCGCCTTATACAATTTCTTGTATTAGGAATTGGTTAGTTTTCGCATACCCTTTGGGGTCAGAGCGCAGGGTCAGCCATTGTATAGTGCCCCTGTAGCAATTGAAGGTTAAGAGCCTTGCTCAAGGGCCCAGCAGAGTAGCATCTTTTTTGGCAGTGACGGGGATACAAACTGGCAACCTTCGGGATACACATTGATTCACCACCATAATTCAGCTGTTGACAAAAAGGACTCCTGAAATGGGGCTAATACCTCTATAATGGACTAACTGGCCTAAATGTCAGCATTTTAAAAAAATATAAGCAAATCTGGACTATTGTATCATTTTTGTGCAGACTCGCAGAGTTCCTAAAGTCTAACCGGAAACTCAGATCACTGCATTTCCTAAGATTACAAACAGATGCAACTGTCTTTCTACTGAACAGAAACACATAATTGAAGCGGCCACAAAACTCCACAGCTGGCCAAACTGATCTATCTGTGCATTACCATAGCCAAGACTCCAAAACTGCACAAAGGCAGCAACCTACTTAAGGCAGCTATGACACCACTGAAACAAAAACTATGACAAACCCATCTCAACATGAATCACTGCAACCAGGTACACTCATTCTCAAGATGTCACTCTGCATGCTTGTTCTCAATTTCAAAAAACACCCCACAACTCCTCTGGTTGTTCACACCTGCCATAGTAAGCTGCATTAGTAACCTTGGCCACTTACAATCAACCCCAGTAGTTGCTACAGGAAGCTATAATAACTCCCTAACTTCAATGATGCATGAATGACACGTAATCAAAACGTAAAATCAAAGAAAGTTTAAGAATTAAATGGTAGTGGAAATTAGCCTGCTGGGCAGGTTTCCTAATTAAACAATTATTAGAGTCAGGAACCATCTGTATCTAAGGGGATTCAAAAAGGGGAAAAAAACAAAAAAAAAAAAAAAAAAGAACTGGAAAAAGTAATGGCGAGATTCTGATATGCTAACCTTATTTCATTCAACATTATTGGTACATTAACTGTGGGTGACTTTGGTGTACAAAATAATGGTATACAGTATTAAAAAAAGCCAAAAAAAAAAAAAAAAAAAAAAAAAAACCACCACACACAAACACACCACAATGCATTTCCATAAGTGCACAACAAGATGTGAATGCTAGTAAGCCTCTTTCATTGCAGTAAGACCGCCAGTTTCATCCTCTTGTTTATATTCAAGTTGTCCATTAACAGCACTAAATTACACATATGGCTCCCTATGACACAGTTTTACTTTACTCCCTGTCTATGAAGTTCACGCTGAAGAAATAAAAAGCATCTTCATAAAAGGCTGAGTACTTTGAAATTGTCTGAAGATGCCAATTAACAGAGTCAATTAGACAAATTAAAATGACAGCAATTAGGAAGATGTGAGATGTAGAAACACCCTGCCACCAGGCAAGCAAATGGACAAACCACACCACCATACCTTCTGTACAAGTTGAGGTCACTTGCTGAAAACGCGGTGCTCAGCACACCAATCTACAAGTTAAGGACAGGCCAAATACTTACTCTTAGTGTTAAAGGGTTATGAGCCAACAATAAGGATTACTGGCACGGACTCTTTCAGACATGGAATAAGGGACTAAAACAGGGTCATGGTTCTGTTTATATCAATTTTAAAGGCTCCAAACATTGTTTCTTGTTTATAATGCTATATGGTGTTAGTTCGTCCGAGTCATTTATCTATTTTGTAAATTATATATTACAGAAAGCTATTCTTACTGTAACAGCAGAAGGCAGGAAACAACCCAGAATGAAATACCAGTTTATTGGATTGGAAATGCCAGCATTCCCTACAAAATTAGTTTACAGGACATATTTGGACAGTGGGACGGCCTCAGCCTTCTTGAAAGAAGCCCACAAAAACAATTACATTTTTAAAATTCATGTAAATTAGTTAAACAGGCTGCAGAATATCAGCTCAAATAACTGAAAAAATAGCACATGCTTTACGGCAAAAGTTCTAATAAATGGCAGCAACTACCAGTGCTTTGCCCAAAACAATCAAGACAAAAAACAAAAAACTTCTATTCTTAGTTTGACATTAAAAAAAAAAAAACAAAAAAACACACTATTAGGAAAGAATCTTACGTTAGACGTACTAAAAGTGGCAGCAAAATAACTATAGAGTCCGTGACTACCCCAAGGAAATGTCCTTGTATCACGCCTTTCCCTTAACCTCGTAATTACACATCCAGCAATACCACCTCAAGCAAACTAGACTGATGTGAAAGCGGATATATTTCATTTTAATAACAAATGTGATTGACACCACCACCATTTGTGAAGGCATACACAAAAAAACATCCATTTCTCATTTTCTTCTCAACTCTTCCGTTTACTCTTAACCAGAAGTTTTTAATACATAGTATTCATAAGGAATATGGTACAGAAGTAAAGACACCCTCAGTCTATAGAGGCTTAAAGCCATAAATCACACTTAATTCCCTTTTAAGGAAATACTAAAATAATACCAGAAGCCATGCTGCCATGGCAACTTTTAAAAGGGTAACTTAAAACAATTACTGTATATTAAAAACCCTTCCCAAAAACTTTATGTAAAACAAATATTTGCATGAAATGACACATATTTCTTTTTTTTTTTGCTTTTAATTCAATCAAGCCCAACTTGCAGAAACATTTCTCCCAATCTTGTTTTATTTACAAGTCTACATTTCCTTTAACTTGACACCTCCTCCCCACTGTTGACCTGCAGTAAAGCCAAATGCAAAACCATTCCTTCTTTCTAATAAGAAAAAAGCCTATAATTGATAGAAACGCACAAAACACAATTTTCAACAGCTAATACTGTGATACTGACAGCAAGTACTTAATGAACACAAAGGGGTGATAAAGATTATGGAATGAGTACAGTACGTATTGGAAATAATAATTCTACATTTTCAAAAACAAATGAGAAAAAAAAAAATTGTACTTAATAAGCCAAGTGTATTAAGCTTATTGCTTTTGTTTATGAACAAATGGAGTTCAATAACTCCTCAAATGAACAATTACTTTTGTAAATGTTTATTATTTAGTCAACAACAGTCACCCTGGCAAGAGGCTATTGATGCCTTGTGCCCAAAGCGTGCTAGGATAGGTCCCAGCTTCCCCAAGACCCTGCTTAAATACGATAGGCATGTTTTAATAATAATAACAACAAAAAAAAAAAAAAAATTTATA
>JANRMT010062846.1:20859182-20882602 GCA_026402145.1 Polypterus bichir lapradei | reverse complement strand
ACTCACTCACTCACTCATCACTAATTCTCCAACTTCCCGTGTAGGTACAAGGCTGAAATTTGGCAGGCTTATCCCTTACAGCTCACTTACAAAAGTTAAGCAGGTTTCATTTCGAAATTCTACACATAACGGTCATAACGGTCGATAACGGTCGACAACGTTCGCCACGTTGAACTTTCTTATTTATGGCACCATCTTCACGAAATTTGGTAGGCGGCTTCCCTGCGCTAACCGAAACCAATGTATGTACTTATTTCGATGGTATGACGCCACTGTCGGCCGCCATATTGAACTTTCCAACGTCACTAATTTTCACAATGTCCGCCATGTTGAACTTTCTTATTCATGACCCCATCTTCATAAAATTTGGTAGGCGGCTCCCCTGCGCTAACCGAAACCAATGTACATACTTATTTCAGTGGTATGACGCCACTGTCAGCCGCCATATTGAACTTTACAACGTCACTAATTCTCCAACTTCCCATGTAGGTAGAAGGCTGAAATTTGGCAGGCTTACTCCTTACAGCTTACTTACAAAAGTTAAGCAGGTTTCATTTCGAAATTCTACGCATAACGGTCATAACGGTCAACAGCGTCCGCCATGTTGAACTTTCTTATTCATGGCCCCATCTTCACGAAATTTGGTAGGCGGCTTCCCTGCGCTAACCGAAACCAATGTACGTACTTATTTCGGTGGAGTGACGCCACTGTCAGCTGCCATATTGAACTTTCCAACGTCAACTTTCCGTGTAGGTAGAAGGCTGAAATTTGGTACTTATTTCGGTGATATGATGCCACTGTCGGCCATCATATTGAACTTTTCAATGGTCTTTGTTACTTATGGGCCCATCTTCAAGAAATTTGGTACATGAGTTCCCAACGCTAACTGAATCCTACTTACGTACATATATACGTCCTTAGCCTGCAGCTCGGTCACCGTGTGAGGCGGCGTTGGATCCCCCATCCCAACGCCTCCCACGTCGTTGGCTGCCTGCCTATATAAGGCCATCCGTCGCTCCGGTCTCTACATTCCCTTCCTTGCTTCGCCACGGTATTCACGTCTCCCTGCTGATAACTACAGCCTTTTCATTTAATCCACGGCTTCTCCGCTGTTTTATTGTTCATTTATTACGATTATAGTTATTGTGTAGGTATTTTAGACTTGCTTTACATTGTTCAGGTACCCATTTCCTTTATCATTCCAACCATACCCCCATTAACATGTCTATCGAGGTGATCACCATCGATCAAAGAACTGCCACTTACCGAGTGGTTTCCATGCCCGGAGATGGCACCTGCCTTTTCCATTCTCTTTGTTACATATTGCACGGCCATATCAGGCTCACTCTTGATATCCGGAGGAACATTGTGTCTTATGTATTGAATGACTGGGACAGGTTCAAGGTGTGGACTAATGACGGTACAGGAGATAATTATACTACACAGGAGCACTAGAAGAGTGAAATGCTTAAGTGTACCGAAATGGCCAGATATTTTACACCTTTGGACAACCGCCAATGCCCCTTAAACATCTTAGATTCACAGGTGACGATTTCAGTAGTGGACACTTTGATGTTTAGAAATGTTTAAACTCTCAAAAGCTGGATGTGAAGTTATCAATGAAACTGGTTGTATGCTTACAACGCTTGACAGATGCAGAATGTCACTTCAACACAAGTCCTACAAATACTGTCGTAATTGAAACAAACCATGAAACTCAAACCGATTATGACAGCAGCAATCCAAGCTGTGAGATTTGAAACAAGATTACTGTTCACATGGCCAACTGTACGTTGCATGCTCAAGAGTAAGCTCAGCGCACAGCTACAGCTTGGTCATATTACAACTGGAGGGCCGAACTGACAACGTGGCATACAAAGAGATCCTTAACAAATAATTATTGGTATATTTTCCCTCAGTTTTAAAAAGGTTTAATTGTCTTCTTAATAAAAATTTTAAGGCAGTACTTCGCCGCTGAGAAGCGCGGGTATTTTGCTAGTATATAGTTTTCAAATGTTGAGTTAGGCCGTCTTTATTTGGCAGTAATGTTTCAGGTCTAGCAAACATCGGTCCGTTTCTTTTTATTTTCAACTCTTGAAGCTGCAAGTACTTCACTGTCCAAACCGGCGCACAGTACTGACAGAATCTTTCGTGTGAAAGGAGCCAAGGAAGCAAATCAAACTGCATCACTTGCCCAGGACTGGAGAGTACTATCTGATTTCGGGATATTAGGTTCAGAGGGGTAAGTGTGCACATACAAGTTTAAGAAATAAAACTAAACTCAATGATCAAATCAGTCGATAATAATAAGGCTAGACATTTCAAATTAATAGAAATACTGCTGCTCCAGGAGCCACATACAGATTAACTGAATTAATGTTTAATACTCTCAGACTTCATAGGTGCTATTAAAGCTCTACCATAAAAGTTGAAGGTCTGGTTGGCCACTAGCAAAATTATACTGACACACGGTTAAATTACACCCGATAAGGCTCCCCTAGAACATGGTATCAGCCTGTGAGATGCACGATGGCCAAGAAGTTGTTGTCAAGTTCATCATTACAAGGCAATCATAAATTTCTGCCATCATTAAAGTCAGTCAGTCAGTCATTATCCAGCCCGCTATATCCTAACACAGGGTCAAGGCGGTCTGCTGGAGCCAATCCCAGCCAACATGGGGCACAAGGCAGGAACAAACCCCGGGCAAGGTGCCAGACCACTGCAGTATCATTAAAGTACACAGTGTCAAATATACGGAATTAAGTTCACCATTTTAAAAACTTGAGACGTATACAAACAACAACATTTGCATTCTTTGCATTCAACTGTGTCTCAAACATTTTTACTTCATAAAAGACTCTGCTAAAAGACACCTAGGCAAGATTCCTAATCTTCCTTTACCATTATACTTTCTATTTAAAATAAAGACATGGGCAGTATCCTGAAACTTAGAGTGCTGCAATAAATGTATGTACGATTCCTTAATTTGTGTGGAACACAGTCAGACATGCATCTTTATTGACTCAGACTCGAGTCACGAAGGCTAATTGTGAGCGATGCTGTCAGGTACCATCTTAATTGGGTTACATGTTTTAAAGAAAAAAAAAATTCTGCTTAGACCTTTTAAGAATAAAAATCCTTATTAGAAACCCTGGAAGAACAAAATTCCAAAATCTCTGATAACTTTGTTTAGGGCGACAGCAGATGAGATGTCACGGCTTAGTACACAGTCTACTGTGATAATGGCTAGCATGCCTTCTTATCTTAATGAAATAGTACTGTTCCATCTCACATAGCGTAACACGGAGAGAAAAAATAAAAAGTCCCAATGTAACTTAAACAGGAAAAACAAGAAAGAATCACTTGAAATGCAATTGTTCAACAGTGCTTTAACATTATGGTAGGCTTTTACTAAATGTTCTCCTCGATTAATTAAGCAAATTGTTAACCTTATAAAAATATTTTAGCATTTAACTGCTTAGGGGTTTAATATTAGATTCACTGCCTCAGACTGATACAGCACTCAGGGTTTGAATTCCATACCCAGTAATAACTCAATTGGAGTTTACACATTCTCCTCGAACCCGGGGTTTTGGGGACTCTAAAAACAGGCTTCATATGAAAGAGGGTGGGCACTCAGGAGTATCTTGCAATGGCTGCACAACTAGTGTACTTAAAGTGGGGTGGAGTGGTGGGGTAAGACAGGAAAAATAAAATCTGAAATGATTTGAACAAGATATAGTACAGCAAGTCTACCCGATTTGCAATTTACTTTCATTTCTGTAATGCAATAGCTAAAAGTAAAAAAACAACAAAAAAAAAAAAAAAAAAAAACACAACACGTAATCAGCTGTAAACTGCAACAAACCTCACCCTTACCTTTCGGTTTGATTCTTTTTGCTAGAAGGAAAATTAAGTAGCTTTGTTGATTTAACCGCGATTCCCTGCGTGAGTAGCGAAGAGCAAACAACCTCTAAAATGGCATGGACATCTGGAGAGAGACTAAATACGCCATGGACGTTTTACATATCGCTGAATCGGGCTCTGACTGGTCAGACTTGGAGTTTGATGTAAGTGATTAGGAGGAGATGGACATCGAATACAAACGTGAGGTACCAGCATCAGCTGATCGGTGCCCAGTTGATCGTGGTGTTGAACACGTTTGTGTAGCTGCGTTCGCCTGGGAGGACCACCACTTATGATCACAAGAGGTACAAACCATATTGTGTCACACTGCGAATGCCACCGCCGCCCACCTGCTGTGCTAAGGCAGCCAGTCCACCATGCATTCCTGCTGGTCATCGAGGTGCCCCTGCACAGACACTGCTTCCAGAGATGCCGAACATGCGCCATCAGCAACCACAGCACATAGCAATAGACGTTTTATGTTGACTTATGTGTGAAAATGTTGCTTTGTGTGCTTTTCAGAAAACTGAGTTTTTTTGGAAAAAATATTCAGCCCTCAAAGAGTTAACACGACAATGACTTGTAATGAGATATTGCAGACACAGTATCTGCATACAATACACAGCAATTCAATAAAAGTGTGAAACTTTTTCCATAAAAAGCAGAATAGGGCAACAACCCCACCTGCAAACAGTATGGCTGAGCAAAATTATGAAAAATAAAATCCCATAAAATATTCTTTACATTGTTGTAGGGGTGCATTTAAATTGTTCAACAAATTTTTCAAATGCAAATCTGATCACACTTAAAAGGCAGATTCTGGTCCACACTAAGCATCCCCCTTGGCCCTAATGTTACAGTGATTTACTCTAGCAATATTGCAGACAACATGTGGAGTGTCCCAGGATTCCCTCTCCCATCAAACATGAATTTAAATGAAACCTGGGAAAGATACTCCACTGGTTCACAGCAAGCGATTTTCACATAAATCAACAGAGCAGAGTAAAAAGTCATTCCAGTCATTGAAAATCTTTGCCAGACGTTCCATTGAGGATGCAACTTCACATCAGTGCACCGTTTTAAGAATTTTACACTTCTATTTCCCGCTATTCATCTCCAGGGAATTAAAATGTCAAAAAGTGACAGCAGAAAAGGTCAGAGCTCTTGCCACCAAACTATTAAGATTTTTTTTACCTAGCTTTTCAAGACAGTGATCTCATAAGCAGCCTCTCTGAGGAGAGGGTCTACCTGCAGAAAACTAGAAGTCACCTGCTCATGCAAGTCAAATACGAGAAGGTGACCGTTTTTCTGCTTCCAAAGGGGTGCACCTCAAAACCAATGGATGTGCTCAGCTGTGTGCATAAATAGTACCCAAATATCAACCGTAACCTGTTATCCTTCAGGACATGCAGTAAACCTGTAAGATAAGCTGCAAGTATCAGGCTTTGAGGTGCATGTCCAGAGCTTTAAAATTCTAAAAAATTAAAAATTGGAATCTTTGATTTTTATATAAAAACAGCATGGAGAAAATACTCAATGAAAATCTCAACTGCAAAACGATTAAACAATTTCCTATCAGTGACAGAGTAACGCAAAATGGAAAAATAAGTCCAACTTGTAATGTGAAGCCCACTTCTTCAGATAATGCTATCAAATTGATTTCATATTTCTTTAATATGCACGACTATAGGAAAGGCTCCAAGAATTTCATAAATATTTGGTCTATATTCAATGGCCTTCATACCATCACCCAAAACATCTTAATGACCTGCTATGGCAGTACAGCTTCTTCTTGTAGAAGAACTGCAGAAATGTCCTGTAGCTCACCACATTCTCAATTAAAAGTATATTCCAAGTTCAGACGCTTGTCAAATTTGGGTGACTGCAGACCATTAATAGCAAAGCAACCTTCCATTTCTGTCATGTTATAGCAGGTTTGTGGTTTTTGTGCCGGCTACCAATCATGGCATTACCAAATTAAAATTCTCGACTGGACATACAGCACATTGTCACTCCGTATAATCGAGTATCTAATGGCGACAATATTAAGCGGAGCCAAATTATCATTTACTGTCTTACAGCTCTGTGCATTACATAGTGAAAACACCGAGTCTGTAGATGAGTAGATGTAGTAGTAGTAGAAGTGTAGTATAGACGAGTGTGTCTCATCTTTGTGAGGATGGTGGTCGTGTTTTAACTCCCACGTTTTCAATTATGTTTCTAGAGTAGTTTCTTTCTGTTTAACATGTGCATCCGTCTCCTCATTTGTAAATCCTTGGGGATTTTATTAATATTCTTAATAAAAACTTACACTTACGAATGAGATATTGCACACACAATAAATATTAACTTTATGCATATCTGATTAATAAGTAACTTTAGAAAAAGAAGTTTTCTGCTAAGCAAATGTATATGTATACAGTTACAGCAATGATTTGGCAACTTTTTTTTTTGTGCTGGCACACTACCTGCTGTGGTTTCTAGTTTCCTTCCACAGGCCATCATCAACCTTAACTTACAGGTGCTGACTATCTGCGAAACAAACAAGAGGCCCATTTCACATTTTACACAATTAGAGAAGGTTGTATTTAAGTTGCCAAGATGCAATGAAGGGCTGTGATCAAATGAAACTAAAAACAAACCTAGCATTGTTTGCATATGTATACCTTTCACCTCAAGAGTAAAGAGGGAAACGTGTCATTAAACGGCAGGAACAATGTCATCCAAGAGAAAAAAAGAAAAAAACCCACACACCACTTGCTAGGACCAGCAACAATGTGAAGGGAAGGGGGGGGGGGGCCCATCACAAGTTATGTATAATCATCTCATTTATTCACTCAGTGCACTTTGTCCCTGGAGTGTTCGATAACCTTTCTCCCAGTCACAAAGTGAACTTCAAATATTGACAGGTCACATAAGAGGGGAGGGGGTATTGGCTCATTTGCAAGTGAACCACCATTTAAAAAAAAAAAAAAAAAAAAAAAATCAAACCAGTAACTTGAAAAGCCAGTGCAAAACTGTTTTTAACAATAAATTAAGGTCTCTTACTCAAAGATGATCACACAACCCTGTAGGGCCAACACAGTATTGCAGCCTCACTGCCCAAGAGGGCTCAGCTCAGTCCCTGGCCGGGTCACTTAACGTTGCACACATTCTCTACATGTCTGGGAGAATTTTTATTTTTCCCTTTAGTAAGTCACAAAGACAGTCAGGTTAAGTGAGAACTCTTAACTGAGCAGGGTCTCATGTGGAACAGACTGGCATCCCCTCCACGGCAGACCCCTGCTTTACACACGGATGATGAGCCGGAATCATAAAAACCCTACAAAATAGATCAAGTGGGTTAGAGGACTTAAGTATTGTCATTTTAGGCCATTTGACATATAGAGATTGCACCCAAGCTTATGGGATCAAATGCCGTTTGTGACACCATGTGACCATGAGGAAGTCACTTCACTTGCCTGTGCTCCATTTGGAAAAAAAAAAAAAGAAATGCAATACATTTTATCACTCATATATTGCAAGTCACGTAAGATAATGGTGTTAAATTATTTTAGGATTCTAACGGGTTTTGGATACCAAACAGAAGCTATGGTGTCACCTGTTTGATAGGAATAAGAGGCATATACTCAACTACAATAAGCAGTGCCTTAAGTTTTAATGCCTCTTGGCTCCGTCATACTGTAAGAAGTATTTTTATGAGATGTTAATTATTTCTACAGGATCCCGAGTAAAGAAACCCTCTATTTCTGAAGAACTCTCACTGCCTATCAGGCACAAAACTCACGTGAGTAGGTAAAGTAAAAGTCGCATAAACAACAAACGTGCCTGATCTCGCAAAACATGGTTACACGAAAGGTCACCCACTACATGATCCTCTTGAAATGCCATGGCCGCGAAATACACAAGTTTAATCCAACAGGCGCTATGAAGCACGCCGATATGGAACTTGCTTACGTCCACAGTCACTCTAGCTAGAATGGCCAGGCTGCTGACCGGCGTAGGTCGACATCCAGGAAGCCAGAAACAGTGACGCCTACCTTGAAGTCGACAGACAGCTGCGGGGTGTACTCCAGAGTCCACAGTGCCCGGACCAGGGAGGCTAGCTGCTCCGTGACCTCCCCGTGCTCCGTCCGCAGGGGCCGCAGGTCCAACTTGTAGCGCTCCAGCCCCAAGTACTCGGCGAAGAGGTCCGTGTTGCTCAGGCACTGCACCACGGCGTTCATGAAGCAGGTGTTGCCGTGATTCTTGAGCCCAAGCACTCCTGGGGTTTTGTCCGTCGGGCTGAGAGCAAAGCGCTCTCGGGTGTGCCCATGAGTGGCCGGGCCGGGGGCGACATCTCCGGAAGGAGCGCCCCGAAAGCCGCCGTCGTCGTCCTCAGGCTCGGGGTTCTCGTGCTCGCCGAGACGCGACAAAGTGCTCAAAGTTCGCAGGATGCGGCTGACGAAGCTGCCGACTGAGCGCAGCGGTTTCTTCCGGAGCAGCTTCCCAGCTTTTTGCGGCGGCGTCCTGCTCCTCGGCGCCTTCTCCATGTCGACGCCTAGGAAACTGCGTGAAGACTTCACCTTCACGAAAGCGAAACCGGGGGGCTCATGGCGCTCACCTGCGCGCACCTGCGGCCGCCGAGGGGCTGCGCTGCGCTAAGGCGAAGCGCTCCGGTCCACCTCTCAGTCCGCGGACGATGTACACTGACGCTTCCTCCTCCCTTCGGCGGGCCCATCACTATGATCTGCTCCTCCTCCGTGAATCTGATTAGCCTGCTTTATTCGGGAAAGGTGCCGCCGCCAGGACTGAGTGCGCGGGGCGCTGTCGCTCTAGTCCCGCCCCCTTCCGAACTCACCGTTCCGCGCCCCGCCCCCCGACTTGACAGTCGAGCGTAACTGCTACGGCTCAGGCCACCTCGACAAGTCCGTGCCCACCCATCTGGTTGCCGAAAGTCGGCCATAGCAGGTGCATCTTCAAAGCCCGAGCGTAAGCATGGATCACTGCACTAGTGAGCTCTGCAGTGAACTTTTGGAAACTGGGACACAAATAAACGGTAGAGACAGTGCATAGCAATTTAGACCACGAGTCCTGATCTCTTCAGACTCCACGGAGACAGTGACATAGGCATTTTGACATTATTATGCGCCTATCGGTTATCCTATCCCTTAAGGTGGGGATTTCAGCTTTGACAAAGGAAGCCATCCACTGTCCTAATTTGGTCAAAGCAGCTGGGTTGCTGTTGGGTCTGAAGATCGGGCTCCCCCTTCCCTAAAGGTGGGGATTTGGGTGCAGGAGTAGAGTCATTGCCTCTTCCATGAGTGAATGACCCATCTCCTGAGCCAGCAGAGACCTCCACAAACATGCATGGTATCCATGTTTATTATTTTTATTTTTTTGTTATTCATTGGAGATGTAGTCTTGTGTCTTTACTTACAAATACATATGATTTTAGCTTATTTGCTGTGTTACTTGTTTTTCAACTATGTACTTCCGTTTCCATTATTTTTGTTTTTAACTCCATTTGTTTTCTAAACCTGCAGGGTCATGGGGAATCTGGAGTCTCACCCAGAAAGCAGTGGGTACAAAGTAGGAACAATCCCTAATCAGGACACCAGCTAAATATTTGTTTAAAAAATGTGATTTGGAGCATCTTTCAAATATGCACAAAATTAGACCGCCTGAGCTTATCTCATGTAACCAAACTGGATTTGGCCATAGCAGTTAGGATGCTTTAGTGTCTACAAACTTTGAAGTACACTTTTATTCACTAGTACTTAAAATGTACAGGAATTTAACTTGGTAGCCTTGGACCTGTTTAGAGCAGAAAACATCACATACAAATAACATAAGTAATATAAGTTAAACAACATCCACCTTAAAAGAGAATAAGTGTCAATGTCTCTTTCTGGTTGCTATGTCTCCTTCCGGTCTTTGACATTCTAACAGATGGAATCCCATAAATGCCCCATTCCAAATGACATGTAACAGAGACTTATACATGCATTTTTCATTCCAGCAGATGGCGCAACACAAACATTTGTAGTAATGCATTTCGTTACTGTAAAGTTTGTGACATGCCATCTGTTGGAATGACAAATGCAATGCCTTTTTTATTACATGCTTTACAAAATACATTCCAATAGATAGTGCACTGCAAACTTAAAGCTGAGGTCCATGTTGATTACTTAAATTTCAAGCCATCTTAGATGGGTGGCACAATCCACCTTAATAAGAGGATAAGTGTCTGTGTGTCTGTCCAGTTGCTATGTCTCTGACATTCCATTATATGGCGCATCACAAACGTAACACTGCTTTTTCAAATCCCATACCAAATGGCATGCAACAGAGACACATGAATTGTGTTTGTCATTCCGGCTGGTAATGAAACACAAACATTTGTAGTGATGCATTTTATTACTATAAAGTTTATGATGTACCATCTGTTGGAATGAAAAAATGCAATTTTATACTACATGCATTACAAAATACATTCCAATATATGGTGCACTGCAACCTATAAAGCTAATGTCAATGTTCCTACTTAGATTTCATATTGTTTTAGACAGGTAGCACAGTTCACCTTAATAAAAGGATGTGCCTGTATGTCTGTCTATGTGTTTGTTTGGTTGCTAAAACTCTGACATTCCAACAGGGGCACATCTCAATCAGTAACATAGATTTTCAGAATCCCATACCAAATAGCATGTAACAGAGGCATTTGCATTGCATTTGTCATTCCAGCAGATGGTGCAATAGAAACATTTGTAGTAATGCATGTTATTACTACAAAGTTTGTGATGTGTCGTCTGTTGGAATATGCTTTTTTTACTACATGCATTACAAAATACATTCCAATAGACGGCGCAATGCAAGGTTCACATTGATTGTTTAGATGGGTGGCCATCAGAATACTAAACTCTGTTAAAAAAACCTTTGTCCTTTTGCTCTCTTACTTACTCTGCACTTTATTACCACAAACAGGTCTTAAGTTTACATTATATTGTATTGTAATATCGTACAATATTACATTGTATATATTATGTATAAATAGGGCGGCACGGTGGCACAGTGGGTAGCACTGCTGCCTCGCAGTAAGGAGACCTGGGTTTGCTTCCCGGGTCCTCCCTGCGTGGAGTTTGCATGTTCTCCCCGTGTCTGCGTGGGTTTCCTCCCACAGTCTAAAGACATGCAGGTCAGGTGTAATGGCGATCCTAAATTGTCCTTAGTGTGTGCTTGGTTAGTGTATGTGTGCTGGTGCCCTGCCTGGGGTTCGTTTCCTGCCTTGAACCCTGTGTTGGCTGGGATTTGCTCTGGCAGACCCCCGTGACCCTGTAGTTAGGATATAGCGGGTTGGATAATGGATGGATGGATTATGCATAAATATTGTATCCATATAGTGCAATAACACAATCACTGTGAAACGTTGTGCAATATTTTCTTTCATATTATATTTCACCCACTTACTGGCTGATATGTATTGTGAACGCGACCCGGACACAGACAGGCGGACATGTTGTTACTCACCACCACACGTTTATTATATACAATATTTACAAATATGGTCACTAAGACCCAGTCCAAAATAGTGCACAAATCCCAACACTCAGTCCTGGCCACAAAATGCCTTTTCTTCGGGCCGCCTCCACAGCTCTCCTGAGCTTCGTCCTTCCACCTCCCAACTCTAGCCTCGAATGAATGGAGACGGCCCCTTTTATAGGGTTCCCGGATGAGCACCAGGTGTTCCCGGCATTCCTCCTCTGGCCAGGCCCCAGCGTGGCGGAAGTGCCGGCTGTCCTCCCGGCTGCTCTCCGGGCGCCGTCATAAATCTTCCCCCCAGCACTTCCTGGTGTGGCGGAAGTGCTGGGGTAACAGGTCCCCAAGGCATTGGGGTGCCTCCTGGCGGTGACCACGGGCCCCTACAGGGTGGAGCTTCCATGCCCTGTACCCGTGGCCCCCAAAGCAACCCGGAAGGCAACCCCCACGTGATCCAGGGTGGGCACAGACCCACATCCGGTCCCTCATGACGTCCCAGCCGGGTCATGGCCCCTGGCATCCCTGACAGTATATATATCTTTTGTATTTATTGTTTGTACTGTGCTGTCTTACCTACTTTCTGTGTAAGAAGTGAAATGTTTGTTAGGTCTGTATGTTGTCTTGCGTGCACTTGTCTTTTATGTCTGCACATTGAGCCTGGAGAAACGCAATTTCGTTCAACTATGCATCCATTCTTGTACTGCTGCCTGGTATGAATGACAATAAAGTTCACTTACTTACTTATAATTTTAAAAGGTGTGCAAAAGTAAATGTGTGTGTGTGTATAGTGTGGATTCATGTGCACAGACATACATGTGCATATGTAATTTCTCACTCTGTTCCCTGGTCGCAAACCAGTGTCTGTGTTATATGCCATGCTTTGTAAGACATCATGTCACTCGCTATCAATTAAGTCTGTGCTTTAATTTTTTGGTATTTACTTCTTAAAAATACTTCATTAGTTTCAAGGAATCTTAATCATCAACAAAGTCAATTTAAAGTTGTTACCCCACGTAAATGATATGCTTGAGAATTGTCATCTGGCCTAATTTGTCACTTTTGCTGCCTGAACACAGCAGATACATTTCTGCATATGTTTTGGGACTGCACTTCCGTGTTTGGTTTTTATTCTGGGGTGAATGATTTTCTTACATTTACATTTATTTGCTTAGCAAATGATTTTATCCAAAGCGACTTACAAAAGAGGTCAACAAAATCGGGTAAACATCAGTCTGGAGGACTGTTTGGGAACAAGTGTGACAGGGCAAGGTTACAAAATGAGTTTCCACAAGTGAAGAACTTAAAACAAAGTATACGCTTCATACTTCTATAAAATATTTCCTTTCTTTCATACTCTTGATTAGCATTCCTTGCTTCCCCATATTACCCTACTTCTAGACTTTTCCACATTTCTTTTCTACTATTATCCAAATGACGCTATTTGCGATATGGACACTCGCTGCTAAAACTGCCCCTGCCTATCGCTGGAAATCTCCTGATTCTTTTTCTTTTCCTGTCTGGAAGTTTTCCTTTCTTATTTTATTCCTTTTTGACTCTTATACTGATAAATGGATGGATACGGTAGAGCCGGTCCAAACATGAATGCTCCCAGGTCCTTGCCACAACCCCAGGTCCTCTTCTCCATAATGGGGTCGATGCTGTACTGTTCACTTGCTTACTGGTCCTCATCGGCTCCTTTATTCTTTTATTGTTGCTAAAAGTTTTAATATTGCAAGGTCAGGCTGAGTTGTGTTATGGGTTGGTAGGGATGTGGGTGGTCACAGAGCATGGAGTTTTACTTTATTGTAATTCCTGTCAGAGAGGCTCATGTTCCCCTTTAAAGTGTTTACTTTGTATTTGAATAAAATTTTGATCACACAATAATACATTTGCATATACATTAACAAACACATCTACATCTTCATACACTTACCAGCCATTTTATTAGGTACACCATGCTAATGCCGGGTTGGATCCCCTTTTGCCTTCAGAACTGCCATAATTCTTCATAACATTGATTCAACAAGGTGCTGGAAACATTCCTCGGGGACTTTGGTCCATATTGACATGATAACACCACACAGTTGGTTCCACCATATCCCAAAGGTGATCCATTGGATTGAGATCTGGTGACTGTGCAGGCCATTTGAGTCCAGTGAACTCATCATCATGTTCAAGAAACCAATTTGAGATGATTTGAGCTTTGTGACATGGCGGGTTATCTTGCTGGAAGGAGCCAACAGAAGATGAGTACACTGCAGTCTTAATGGTCAGCAACAATACTCAAGTAGGTTGTGGCATTTAAACGACGCTCAGTTGGTACTAAGTGGCCCAAAGTGTGCCAAGAAAATATCCCCCACACCATTACACCTCCACCAGCAGCCTGAACCGTTGATACAAGACAGGATGGATCCATGCTTTCATGTTGTTAATACCAAATTCTGGTCCTACCATCTGAATGTCGCAGCAGAAATCGAGACTACTTAGTCCACTCAACATTTCCCAATCTTCTATTGTTCAATTTTGGTGAGCCTGTGTGAATTGTGGCCTCAGTTGTCTGTTCTTAGCGGACAGGAGTGGCACCCGGTGTGGTCTCCTGCTGCTGTAGCCCATCTGCTTCAAGATTTGACGTGTTGTGTGTTCAGAGATGTTCTTCTGCACACCTCACTTGTAACAAGTGGTTATATGAGTTACTATTGCCTTTCTATCCACTTGAACCAGTCTGGCCATTCTCCTCTGATCTCTGGCATAAACAAAGCATTTTTGCCTACTGAACTGCCACTTACTGGATATTTTCCCTTTTTTAAGACAATTCTCTGTAAACCCTAGAGATGGTTGTGTGGGAAAATCCCATGTAGCTCAGTAGTTTCTGAAATACTCAGAGTAGGGTGTATCCTAATGTCCAAGCTAAATTGCCCTCCATGGCCTGGACATTCTGGCCTCCTATTGCAAGTAACATTTTCATTGTGCCACTATGCACACATTTTCTTTCTTATGTGTTTGTTCTTCAATAAAGGGCGGCCTGTTTGGTGCTCCTATTGTTATTTGTGGACTCTCATTTTCTGTCAAATGATTACACAAGTTAGATTATAGAAAAAGTCTCTTATGTGTCCGCTGTAACTTTTCTGCTTAGATTTAAACGCCTTAAGCTGATGTCACATTACACAATTTCTACTTGTTGCGTATGTCAGACTTGCCGACTGCTGTTGCTGATCTCATTACCGGACCATGACAATTTGCCCAACTGAAAATCTTTGGGCTTGTCAAATTTAGCAACTGTCTTGCTTGCCTCCTGACACTACTATGCTGCTTTACGGAGCTGGTGCTGTAATGTTTAACAAGTATGGCAAGTAAAGCCACAATCAACACTTTTTTTGTTCTTTTTTTATTCTGTTGTGGTGCGTGAAACAGGAGATATCAGACAGTCAAGCTTCTAGATAGATAGTGTCACACACATGTGCCTCAGCTTAAAGACTCTGGTGGTAGTAATTCTTCACCATTTCACAGGGTGGCGCTGTATTCTAATGCATCTTCTCTTCCTCCTGCTATACACCAGATGATTGGCAACCTCACCACCTCTGACATCATTTCCAATGCTCGATTTTCCTGGACCTGCCTCTTCCTGCCTGGCTGTCATATAACTGGAAGTGTTGCCATCTTGGATAGTCCAATCTGAGACTCAAGTCCTTAGTACTGTTTCTTTTTTGCTGAAAAGCTGCATTTATTTTTGCCTTATAATGTACAGGGTCACAGTGTCGCCCCAACTCTATTTTTGTCTTTGCCCTCTTTTACGATAGATAGATAGATAGATAGATAGATAGATAGATAGATAGATAGATAGATAGATTAACCTAGGTGGCAGGATTGCATAGATAGATAGATAGATAGATTAGCATAGTTGGCAGGATTACATAGATAGATAGATAGATAGATAGATTAGATTAGCGTAGTTGGCAGGATTGCATAGATAGATAGATATGAAAGGCACTATATAATAGATAGATTAGCATAGTTGGCAGGATTGCATAGATAAATAGATAGATATGAACGGCACTATATAATAGATAGATAGATAGATAGATTAGCATAGTTGGCAGGATTAGATAGATAGATTAGCGTAGTTGGCAGGATTGCATAGATAGATAGATATGAAAGGCACTATATAATAGATAGATAGATTAGCATAGTTGGCAGGATTGCATAGATAAATAGATAGATAGATATGAACAGCACTATATAATAGATAGATAGATAGATTAACATAGTTGGCAGGATTACATAGATAGATAGATTAGCGTAGTTGGCAGGATTGCATAGATAGATAGATATGAAAGGCACTATACAATAGATAGATAGGTACTGTAGATAGTTAGATATGAAAGACACTATATAATAGATAGATTTTAATTTTAGCTTAGTAGGAAGGAAAGGTAGATAGATGGATAGTAAGATAGATATTAAAAGCACTACATAATAGATAGATAGATAGATAGATAGATAGATAGATAGGGGGCGCTGTTGACCCCTGAACCCTCAGACAACACGTTCAGACACCAGGTAAAAAGTCCCAATAATAAATGTATTATTTATTGCACAAAGCACCTCCAACTCTACTATACTCACTAATCCAATAATAATAATAATAATAATAAATCCCAATAAATCCTCCTCTCCTCCCAGCAGCTGTTGATGTCAATGTATTGTAGATGTGCATAAATTAAATATTTTTTATCAGTGTATTTTCCATGTGGTAACATCCTGGGCTTGAATTCCACACTTGTTGAGTTTTCATGTTCTCCTTTGACTACGTGATTCCTACAGTTTATCTTCCACATCTCCAAAGACGTGTAGGTCATATTAACTGGCAGTTCCAAAGTGGAAAAAAAAATTAGTAGGCTGGCACCCTTCCCAGGGCTATTTTCTGCCTTGCAGTCAGTGCTACCAGGACAGGCACTAGTCTGCCTGCAACCCTAAATCCATTAAATTTATAAAATTCTTCTGAAATTAATTTATTAAGTTTGTGGGCAGCATGAACCTAAATACATATATTGAAACATAATAAATATATCTATCTTTCAATAATGTGATATAACATTGTGTTGCTTGAGCACATTTATATTGTTTTGATTTCCATAACCCAAAAGCAGCAGCTGCGTCCCAGCTTGTCGTATGCCCGTCACTGACCTTCCTGTAAAACTGGACACATTTTCTCTCCCTTCTGCTTTGATTCCTCTGCTTTTCCGAAGCATACCACACCCCGCCTCTCCATGCACACAAATACACACACACACACACACACACACACACACACACACTCACTCTCTCTCTCTGCTTTCTCAACACTGAGGACAGAAGTCTGTCTCCCTCTTGTGGCATGATGTTGTGACTGTACACTCTCCAGTGGTAAGACTTTAATTTGAAAACAACACAATGCCATAACTGGTGGCACTGATGCCTCACAGTAAGGACAGCAGGATTTGTATCCGGTTCTGGGTACATGCATGTTCTCCCAGTGTCTGCATTAATTTCCTCTGAGTGTTCTGGTTTTCTCCCACAGTCCAAAGACATGCAGGTTAGGTGAATTGACATTACTAACATGTTTTTTTTTTTTTATTTCGCCTTATACAATTTATTGTATTAGGAATTTGTTAGTTTTTGCATATCCGTTGGGGTCAGAGCACAGGGTCAACCATTGTTCAGTGCCCCTGGAGCAATTGCAGGTTAAGGGCCTTGCCCAAGGGCCCATCAGAGTAGGAACCCTTTGGCAGTAACCGAGATTTGAACAGAGAACCTTCCAGATACCAGCGCAGATTCTTAGCCTCAGAATGTGTCATTGGGCATGTATGTCTTTACCCTGCAATGTGGCACGCTGTCCAGGGATTGTTCTTGCCTTGTGCCCTATGATTGCTGGGTAAGGTCCTAGCTGCCTCATGACCCTGCCACGGATAAAGGGGTAAGGAACAGAGATGGATGGTTGGATGTTTTGAATCTTGGCCCTGGCACTGCCCATGTAGAGTCTGCACGTTCCTTGAATGTTTGTCTGGTTTTCTTCACATTTCTGTTTAAGTGGTATATATACATTAGACAGGAAAATATTTTTTTTCCGAAGTTTAGTGTTTTGAAAAATTTTGGTGATTCCGATAGATAGCTTCAAGCTGAGCACAAATATAATGTCAGATTGACTAACGTCAAATGTTTGTTTATACTCGGCATTTGATGGTTCTCATTTCAGCGTCCAACAATATTTAGCCAACATTAATAGGTCCCACTTGCCCTGATACTGCTTTTTCACCTTAGCAATGTCCAGGTGAAAGCTTTCACCATGTTCATCACCGACTGCATGAAGATCAGAGGAGAAGTATGAGTGTGAATGTAGACAACAAATATTTAGCGACATGTTGCACTTCATGGTTTTGTATGGCTGAAACATGTTGTCAACCATCTGGGTGTAGTTTGGTGCTCTGTAGTTGCCCAGAAAATTCTCAACAAAATCTTTCCATGCCTTTCATGTGATTCCTTAATCTTGACTTCAGTTATTTTCTGGAAACATCTGCCTCAAGCATCGAAATCCATCACCTTTCTTGTTCATTTCTTTTGTGAAAGATAGCGGCCCGGACACACACAGGCGGACACCGTTTCACTCATCACCCATGTTTATTCACAATATATTACACAAAGTCAAGTGCACCACCACCAAACCCCCAGTTCCCCTAAGTCAATAAACACAGTCCTCTTCACACAACACTCGGGCCTCTCCTCGTCTCCTCTGAATCGACCTTGTTCTCCTCCTCACCCGACTCCAGCCTTGATTGCAGGGCGGCGGCTCCTTAAATAGGTGGCTGATTGCCGACCACACCCAGCCACCTACGACAGTACTCCGCTAGCTGGGACCTCCCGGGACCAGCGGACCATTCCGCGAGGACGAAGACGCCTCGGCGCCAAGACGACATATTGCAGGGTAGGGCCCGAGCCTGTAAATAAAACAGAAAAACAAGGGGCGGGGACGTTGCCCTGATGCAGCCCCTCGGCTCGTCCTCTCAGCTGGGCCCATGTTCTCCGCTCCGATCGGCCCTCTGATGCTCCCCCGTACGGTAAGTCGGCAGTCCCTGCCACGGAACCACCAGTGGGCTCAGGCGTTGTGTCCACCTCCCACGCTGCGGGGTTTTCCTCTGCCTCCGCAGAGGACGGCCCTTCGCGGGACGTGCGCACCCAGCGACGCGTCCTCCCATGTCGGAGGAACTGGCTTCCCCAAGCCACTTCCTCCACTTACTTTGGGACGCCGCGGCGGTTTGGATCTGCTCATTGTAAGAAGGCAGACCCGGAACCACTGGCGTCCGGAGCGTCACGGGGTCGGTCTCACCTACCTTCCCCGCTGTACCTCTCCGTCCAGGAGCTCCTGCAGTGCTCCGATCCTTTCTTGCCTGCGGCTCCTGAACCCACGCCACTGCCATCCCTCCTGTGTCCAGCGTCTCTGCCCGGAGGGCACATCGCTCGGCTGGCGGCGACAGCACAAGGCGCAATTCTTCTCGCAGCTCCTGTAACACAGCCGCCAGGGAGAGAGAAGCAGCTGGCAGTGGGCTTACCTTGTGAGTGGTTCCACCGACCGACTGCTCTCTATGGGCCTTTCCCTGCGGCCCACTCGGGTTTCCTAGGTGCACGGGACGGACATTCCCTGCTCTCGCCTTCGGCCAACCGCTGGCGAGAGAACAGGACACGCTGTCCAATCCCGTGCCTGTATTGAGGAGGGACTTTTGGTCGAGCTTCTTGCTCTCCTCTCTCACTGGAGAGCGTCTCTCCGGGCAGCTCCGCTGCTGCTGCGGCTTCCACAGCCACAGCTTCTCCTTCTCGGCAGCCCCTTTCCTGGGGTCCGTGTCGGTGAGCCGCCCCTTAAAAACAAAGTCCGTCAAAGGACCCCCATTGGTCCATGCAGAACTTCGTTGCTGCGGGTTTGGGTGCACGTCGCCCCTGCGGCACGTGGGTGGGTTCCCCTGTTGTGCTGGGCCTTTCACAGAAATTTTTATCGCTGCAGGTCCCCACCTCAACCCAGGTGGAGCATCCTGCCGGCTACGCCACTGTGAAATATAGTGGCCCGGACACACACAGGCGGACACCGTTTCACTCATCACCCACATTTATTCACAATATATTACACAAAGTCAAGTGCACCACCACCAAACCCCCAGTTCCCCTAAGTCAATAAACACAGTCCTCTTCACACAACACTCGGGCCTGGCCTCGCCTCGCCTCTCCTCTCCTCTCCTCTCCTCTCCTCGTCCTTGTCGTCGTCGTCCTCCTCCTCCTCCTCCTCGTCGTCCTCCTCCTCCTCCTCCTCCTCACCCGACTCCAGCCTTGATTGCAGGGCGGTGGCTCCTTAAATAGGTGGCTGATTGCCGACCACACCCAGCCACCTGCGACACTTTAATGAAACTTTTCATTGGTCCAAGTTTTCTAAGAAGAGGGACTTCTTTGATGGGTTGACAGGAGGCTTATATGCCTCAACGTTCTGCACTGAAGCCAAATGCCAGTTCTTTTTAACATAATTGGATGCTTTAGCACAGCTGTCCCATTCACTGGTGTATTCCTTTTAGCAGTGCTACTATTACATCAGCACAGATTGTCCCACTTGTAGTTATATGTAATAAGATAGGCAGCTTCAAGTTGAACATAAATATAATTTCAGATGGACTATATCATGTAATCATTTGGAGAAACATGAAATGAACTTTTATTGAATGTAGTGTGTTTAGTCACTTAATGGTGCTGACATTAGTTCAATTGAGCTAAAAATGTTTTGCCGCAGATTTTCGTTTATACTTCACATATGATGTTTCTCATTTCAGTGTCTAAAATTAGTCAACCTGCATCAGTGGGTTCCACTTGCCCTGACTTCATTGTTCTATCATTGCAATGTCCTGGTGAAACCTTTCACCATGTTTGACACTGATTGGACCAAGATTAGCAGGGAAAAAGCCCAGATAGGAATGCAGACAATGAATCCTTAGTGACATTTTGGTCTTCATGGTGTTGTACACTTGAAGCATGTAGTCAATCATCTGGACTTAGTTTGGTACTGAACATCATCTTTGAAGGGTTTCCATGCAATTTCCATCAGGCCCAACTACCAGATCTTGGAAGTGCTTGTCATTGATGACGTGTCTGATTTGTGGACCAACAAAAATCCCTTCCTTAATCTTGGCATCAGTTATTCATGGAAAAATCCCTTTGAAATACTGAAATCCTTCACCTACCTTGTTCATTGCTTTCATTAAACGTTTATATGAAGAAGAGGCAAAAATCTCTGTTGGGTCGGCAAGTGTTTTTCTGCACTAGAACCAAATGCTTATGGAGCAGACATATATCTGAATTGAATTTATAATAGCAGCGGCACTACTTTTAGATCATCACAAATGTTCCAGTTGTAGTTGTTAGACTGTATATGTAATGTACAGGGTGGTCCAGATCTAATTATGCAGATCCAGATTGTCTGGATGACTTTGATTTATGCGGGGACGATTCCAGTTCGTTGCAAAGACAATTCTTCATGTTGTCAGTTCGCATACTTCTCGATGGTCTGTGATTTTCAGGTAATAAACTTAATGAGTTATAGCGTAATGAAAAATGCATAATTAGATCTGGACCACCCTATACACTTATAATATGAGAAGAAACCACAATAGTAAGTGACTTCAATAAAATGGCATGTGATCAGAAAAGTTAAAGATGATTTTTGTTATCAGCAGGCCAAAATCCATAAGATACACCCAAAGCTGTTCAGGAAGCAAAATCTTCATTGTCCAATGTTATTACTTGTGTAGGTGGATACGAGTGTAGCCTGCAATGGACTGGCATCCTGTTAATGATTAATTCCAGACTTCCATCCAATGCTGCTTGGGCAGAGTCTGGCCACTGTGATCCTGAACTAGAAAAAACAGGTTAGGGAATGAATGGATGGATGGATAGAATGTCAGTCAGTCAGTCAGACATCTTCCAACCTGCTATATCCTAACACAGGGTCACGGGGGTCTGCTGGAGCCAATCCCAGCTAACACAGGGCGCAAGGCAGGAACAAATCCCTGGGCAGGGCGCCTAGATAGAATGTGTTTTGGAGTATTTACTCCTATGCAGTTTGTTCTCAGAAGAACTGATTTCAGATGTTCCCTTTGTCTGTCTGCTTTCGTCTTTATACGCTAAAAGAATTTTTAATGCCAGCAGTTTTCCTTGTGAGTTAGCACTTAATACACATAGCAGTAGTTTAAAAGTAGAAATAGTCCTGTTTAATGTAGTTGTTCAGTCCATATTCCATAGTGTGCATAAAACACCAGACCAAAATTAGTTGACTGACACCTTCAAGTGTCTCCCTGATTATCTGTTACTCAAGACTGTTGTCACAATTTATGGGGAGACTCCAATGTGTGTTAAAAAGGGGTGTTCGCTGGCCACATCAGTATTGTTTTGCATTTTCCCACAGATGCCCCCCTACAGAATATCAGAGACTGGGTTACACTTTCACAAAGAAGACATTTACCAACTTACATAACACATAGTCTAGCATACCCTGATTTAGTCTATCAGGCAGAGTGGTGGCTCTGAGGCTAGGGATCTGCACTGCCAATCGGAAGGTTGCCAGTTCAAATCCCGTAAATGCCAATAGAGAATCTGCTCTGTTGGGCCCTTGAGCAAGGCCCTTAACCTGCAATTGCTGAGCGCTTTGAGTAGTGAGAAAAGCACTATCTAAATGCAAAGAATTATTATTATTTTTATTATACCCTAACTAGAGCTGCTGATTAGCTGTGCATACTGAATCTCTGTTTGTTAGTCATGTGTACAGAAATATAAGTAACACAATATTTACTAACCCTGTTATTCTATGCTGTTTCTCTTCTCAGGATCTGTAGGTGGCACTTGAGTCACTGCTCTGCAACAAGGCTAGAAAAGTCATCTTGGATAAAAGAGCCTTGGAATTATCCGGTAGAAAGATTCTTTCATCAGATTGGATGGCCCGCACCAACTCCACAGAATGACCAGGAGCGTGTAGGCAGCCTTTTGGCTGAGTTCTCCAGGCCTGTGACTTTGTTTTTGACTTTCTCTTTTGCAATTTTAATTTCCTTTGTTGACAACTGGCCATAGTTCATCAATTAATTAATGGACAGATATTGTTGGGCTCCATTTATGTTTAATCAGTCTCTACCTTGTTCTCCATATGTTTTAATTAATCTCTTTTTATATATGTACCTATTCTGTATTTAGTAATTAGTATCATCTATACTTGAATTTTAACTGAAAATTGTTCAAGTGCTCAAGAGTCTGCACTCAGTAAAGAGTGCAATAGAAAAACTAAGTTGCAATTTTAATATATATTTAAATATATATTTTACAAAGGAGGTCTCCGTCATTTTGCATTATAGTTTTTTTTCTATAATCCGTCTAACGTCAGACCTTAACTTGTACCTTTTCCCAAGCCAAGCTTCCATCCGTATATTTAAAGAGCTTCTATAAAAAGCCAAATTTACCCCTGGGGACAAAGAAAGTTCTACCTATCTATCTATCGTCATACAAGTGTGCATGGGAGGCAGCTAAAGATTATTGTGAATCACATGCCGGACAAGGGGATGGCAGTGTTCATTAACCCTTTCCCTCTTTACTCTGCAGACAAGCAGAAGGAAATCCCACCTGAGTCTAAGGACATTATTTCCATTTCTAGTTATTCTGACATCACTTCTGTTTTCCGGTCCTTCTGACATAATTTCTTCCAGTTTACCTATGTAACCACCATCTGCATCAGTGTTACTCAGTTTTGTATTGGACTCCAACCTGTAAAGATACCATTCTTTGCTACAAACCTACTTTTTAAAGTATACAGTGTGGCCATCACAGACCTTTTTCTGTTTACCTTATCCTTCCTACTATTCTATTTATTATATGGTGCCTTTAATATCTATCTTTCTATCCATCTATCTACCAAATCCTTCCTACTACACTAAAATTAAAATCTATCT
>JANRMT010062846.1:20816494-20858782 GCA_026402145.1 Polypterus bichir lapradei | reverse complement strand
TATCTATCTATCTATCTATCTATCTATCTATCTATCTATCTAATCCTGCCTACTATACTAAAATTAAAAATCAATCAATCTATTTGTCTTGTCATTTATGAGATGCGTTGAAAATTAACAAAGGTGGTCTCCATCATTTTGCATTATAGATTGGGATTTTTTTTTATAATCCATCCTACTTTAACCTTCCAATCCAAGCCAAGCTTCCATCAGGTCATTTGTGAGATTGAGTTGAAAGTTAACAGAGGTGGTCTTCATGTGGTCACACTACTGATCAGATCAGCGTATGCATTAGACAAGGGTAGGCTCTTACAATTTCACAGCGGAAGAAGGAGTTAAACATTTTACCACAAGGGTCCAATTAGTCACATTACAGATTACATTAAACATTTTTATGAAGAGGGCTTCCAGCAGTTAACATTACAGATGGGAATATAAATTCTATAAATGAGTCCTCACAAAGTCACATGAGATTAGCCTAACCGTTCCCGTGAGATGGCTTCCAACAGGACACATCAGAGACTGAGACTGCAGGGCAGGCTCCCCTCTCCCTGAATTCGAGGGGTCTGGATCCAATGCCTTTTAAAAGTTACAGATATAAACCAAAAGTCACTTGTCTTAAATTTTCTAAACTTTAGTACATAGTGGCTTATCCTAGACAGAGAGTGTCGCCATCTAACCACAAGAGAAGCTGCGGTAAACTTGACACAAAGAAGACTCTTACCAGGTTCTATTGGAGATTTAGTTATAGATTTTTATAAAGAAGTTTCCCATCTAGTCACATTTAAGGTGGCTTTTACTTTTCACAAATGGAGTTTCTGATTGTCACATCAAAAGTCGGGGGTTCAGATGAAGGTCACCCCCACCAGGTTACATCAGAAACTGCAATACACATTTCACATTGAGATCAACCTCAGCTTACAATAAATATTAGATAATGGGTTTCAAAGGTGATGCTCCACAACCTGCAGACACTGATGCAGAATTGCATTATGGGAAGCCTTTACCAAGAAGCAGATATAAAAGGGAACCTTTTCATCCAAAGGTGAGAGGGCATAGCATTAGTTGTAGTCCCACATACTTTTAAAAAGATGCTAATAAATCCTCTTCTTACCACCAGATAGCATTGCATTTCTTAATCTGTAACCAGAATTACTTACAATCTAGTTCTGTTTATTAAAACAAGCTTCAAAACATGAATGCTGCAGCTAATTTACCCAGACGTGAACTTCAGGGCTCCAGACGGGCTGCTTTGGGTTTCTTAGATGGTCCTGTAAACCCTGCGGTGCCCATGTGTATTTGAGAGGGGGGCTGAGGCAGCCATATGTGGGTGTCACACTCAGTGGCCTGATTCACAGAGCCCAGGGTAAAGAGGGGGGATTAGTTATGGTGTCTTTCCACAGCATTTCCAGAGTGTACACTTTTACAAGTCCTTCTTATAAAACATCAAACAGATCAACAGTACCATAGCTTGCTCTCCATAAACTGGAAAACAGAATAATGCTTGGAAATTCCTCCTAATGGTGTGGAAACTTCCACCGCAGGATTGCCCCATCTGCACTGATGCTAATGATCCAGTGGCTGTTGGGGCAGATTTTTAGGCCAGTGATGTTCCCACTGTGGCCTACCCCGATGTGAGTGATCTCCCCTTCATTGTACCCCCAGACTTTAAGCAGCTTCTCATCTCCACCTGTATAGGGTTTGTAAAACAAACAGAGTCATACGTTAGGAAAGGTGCAACTTATGTACAACACTTGAGTGCCTTTCACAAAACATTGGAACATGAGAACAATCGGAACGAGACCAGGCCATTCTGCTCAACAAAGCTCACCAGTCCTAGCCACTTAATTCTAAATAAAAAAAAACATCAAACATTTCCTTCCCATCAAATTTGATAATCGCTCACAAACGATGAGTATTAACTCCATCACGAAAACCTTGCAATCGTACAGCTTCCAGTACTTTTATTACACGTTACTAGTAGAAATGAAAAAGATGACTTTGTGTCTACGAAGAATGCTATTGGCAGTGGTCTACTGGGCTAATGTGAGGGGACACAAAGGCAGACATCGGGTATCAGCAACACTATAAGACTGTTGGGAACAGACGAAGTAATAAGAAATGAATGGGTAAAGAATCTTGGGGTAAAGATGAGCTTGAAGAAAGAGAATTGAAAGCATTAAATAGAAAGATTCACAGATCTTGAGTTTGCTGACAATGCTGTGATCTTCACGGAGTCAATGGAGGCTCTGATCAGGGCGCTCGAGAGACTGAGTGAGGAGTCTGAGTGTCTGGGCTTGCAAATGTCCTGATAAAACCAACCTCCAGGCCTTTAATGACCTCTTGGGCACGGCCATCAGCAGTGTGTCTGTCTGCGGAGAGAGTGTCGACCTCATCGAGAGGTTTACTTACCTCAGCAGTGACATTCATGTCTCTGGTGACTCTTCCTATGAAGTCAGTAGACGGATTGGGAGAGCATGGGGGGTCATGAGGTCACTGGAAAGGGGTGTGTGGTGCCCCTGATATCTCTGCAAAAGGACGAAGGTCCAAGTCTTTAGAGTCCTGGTGCTTCCTGTCTGGCTATATGGTTGTGAGAGATGCACGCTATCCAGTGACCTGAGATGAAGACTGGACTCCTTTGGTACTGCGTCTCTCCTTGGGCACCATTGGTTTGACTTTGTGTTGCTCATGGAGTCCCAAATAAAGGCACATCACCTGCATTGTGAGGGAGTGTCAGTTATGTTACTATGGCCATGTGGCACGTTTCCCCGAGGGTGATCCGGCTCGTAAGATCCTCATTGTTGGGGACCCGAGTGGCTGGAACAGGCCAAGGGGTCACCCACGTAACACCTGGCTGCGGCAGATAGAGGGTGGGACAGGACTGCGTGTCTGCCTGGGGGGTTGCCAACTGGGATCCCGAGTTGTTTTGTCATGTAGCAGGTGTGGCAATGCCCTGTACCAGTGCATGCTCCCCAACTTGACTTGACTCGAAGAATATTTGCCCCTTCTCATTCTGCTGTAACAGAGAGATGCTCTCGCCTCAGTATGGTGCTGCAGGTATAAACTTTTCTTCTGGTTGATTACTGACTTGAAAAGGTTTTTATAAAACTTGTCCCGGTTGAGGAGAAGCAGTGGTGTAGCAAGGTCTGGTGGCACCTGGTGCGGAGTTTAAACTTGTCACCCCCATGTCCACCAAAATATAAAATGAAATTTATGGAGAAAGCAATTTTTTTATTCAATTGGTTGAGTAAAGAGGGCATAATGTTAATTATTTTGTAAACAATTTTTTATGAATAAAAAAACCAGGCGACGTATTTGCAGCCAGATAGGAATAAATCGCCAAAAACGGTATCACTATTGAAGTCTTATGAACAGCACATCTCGAAAAATACATCGAAATTGGAACAATAAATTATGCACATGTTTAAGTGACCATAGATTTCTGACATGAATTTCAAGGAAAAACTGAAGAAGCGTCGAAAAATTAGAAAAAAGTATGTTTAAAAATACTGTCTTGGCAACGTAAAATAAAGTTAATAAAGAGCAAAATCAAGAGAACGCCAATGATAATTTCCCAATACTGCCCCTTCTTGGCCTCTGATTTGTCGCCAAAAATTATGCCAAATCGCCAATTAACCAGAATTGTGATACATAATTTCGTCGTGTGTCCCAGCTCGTATATATAGGGGCCTTAAGATAGTGGGATGGGGAGGGAGATATTGTCCGTTCGCTCATAGAACAATCCTAAAGTAAACTTGTTTACTTTATGGTCGGTTCTAGAGTGGACAATACCTACCCACCCCATTGTCTAAAACGTTTTGCGCTGGCTATATTATTATGATGTTCGGGTTAAAAATATCTTGTTGCACAGAACGACTTGGGGCGATGATATATTTGTGGCAGGGATGAGACAATGAGTCACAGGACCAGTTGTTTGTTTCCTTGAGCACCAGCACAGCTCAAAAGAAACGAGACAGAAAACCCCCTCCCCCCACGCAATACACAATAATACTAAATCATTACAGCGTCACATCGTTCACCTGCAATTTGCTGCAATTAGGGATTGTTAAAGCCCATGGAAATTATTTGACATGTTATTTTATGTAACAAAAAGGTGCATTAATACAAAACTGGCAATTTTTTGTCACCCCCTCAGAGCTGGTACCCTGTGTGGGGCGCACCCACCACACCCGCCTTCCTACGCCACTGAGGAGAAGTTTCTTTCTTTAATAAATATGTTTGATTTCTACCACACCCTCTATGTCCAGAACTGCATAACATCCCCTCAACCACGGGGCCAATATGTTCAAAGGGTAACTTTGGTATTTTTCAACTTGAAGTTATTTCTTCAAAATCGTGGTAGGGACATTTTTGGCTTAACACATAGATATATGCAGTGTGGTGAGTGGCTGGGGGCTGTGCCCAGCCGAGACACCTAGAAGGGCCAGGAGAGGGACTATACCTCCCCTGGACCACGAGAGGGCAGCCGCCTTGGCATGTATGGGGGCCACGGGAATTGAGCATGGAAGCTCAACCCTATAGGGGCCCATGGGCACCGCCAGGGGGCGCCAGGACGATTGTGAAGCCCTGGATGTCAACACTTCTGCCACACCCGGAAGGTGCTGGAGGAAGGATTACCGGGGACACCCGGAGTGCTTTCGGGTGTTCATGCGGCACTTCCAACACACCTGGAGCACGTCCGGGTGGACATAAAAGGGGCCGCCTCCCTCCAGTCGTCAGCTGGAGTCGGGTGGAAGAGGATGAAGCTCAGAGGAGAGGAGTGGAGGTGGCGAAGACAGGACTTTGGAGAAGCCGGGACTTGAGGGTGTGTGGCGTAGGGACTGATTATTTGTATAGTGTAAATAAACGCGTTGTGGGTTTTGAATCATTGGTGTCTGCCTGTCTGTGCCGAGGCTGATCTTCCACAGCAGTTCATTTTCGGGCTTTTCTTCACAATGGCATCCCCAGTAACTCCATTCTGAAATGCAAGATCAGCTATATCACAGAACAGGTAAGCATGTCCGGGCCCGACCAATACTTGGAGCACGAGACTAACCAGGGAGAAAGTTGGGCTGCTGCTGGAGGAGGTGTTGGTGAGGTCAACAGGGGGCGCTTACCCTGTGGTGTGTATGTGGATCCCAATGCCGCAGTGCAGTGACGGGAAAAATGTGATGCAAAAATGGTGTCGTCGTTTGGATGAGGAGTAAAATTGAAGTCCTAACTCTCTGCGGTCATTAAAGATCCCTGGACATCCTTCGTGAAGAGGAGGGTGTATCCCGATGTGCAGGATAAACTGCCCGCCATGGCCTAGTCATTCTGGCCCACTAAACATCCCCTGTATCTAATTAGCTATCTCTCACCCAGTGCCGGTACTAAGTTATTTTGCACCCTAGGCCAAGCTTATTAGTGCACCAACTGAACGTTCGGTAGCTAACCCGTGTGGCTGGGTTTTACCCCCCTTATGATCTGGACCCTAGACGAATGCCTAATTCGCCTTACTGGTGGTGCCAGTCCGGCTCTCACCCCTTCACCACGTAAAAGCCAATGTGTGGTGAGTGTACTGGCACAAAAATGGCCGCCAGGTGGGTGCCACACATTCACTCACTATGTAAAGCACTTTGAGTAGTGAGAAAACTGCTATAAAAATGTAAAGAACTATCCATTCATCCATTATCCAACCCGCTATATCCTAACTACAGGGTCACGGGGGTCTGCTGGAGCCAATCCCAGCCAACACAGGGAGCAAGGCAGGAAACAAACCCCGAGCAGGGCGCCAGCCCACCACAGGGCACACACACACCCACACACACACACCCACACACCAAGCACACACTAGGGACAATTTAGGATCGCCAATGCACCTAAGCGGCACGTCTTTGGACTGTGGGAGGAAACCCACACAGACACTGGGAGAACGTGCAAACTCCACACAGGGGAGGACCCGGGAAGCGAAGCCAGGTCTCCTTACTGCGAGGCAGCAGCGCTAGTAAAGAACTATTATAATTATTATTAAAATGAATTAAACTCCAGCATGCAATTTCGTGTGGCAAACTAATGTATACCATGATTGTGCAGAAACAGCTTTGACTTGAAAAATAGTAAAGTTATCTTTAAAAACAGCATGTGAATAGAGATTTGCTATACTCAGTGCCGTGAGTGTATTTATCAGCCCATCACCTGAGCTGCACGTCGTGTTGCTTATCCCAGCCACAACCGACCCTGTGAAATACCAATGGCTCGTGATTTTAAAAGGATTCTGGCTGCTTACAGTAACACAGGCTAAATTCCGATTTTCTGAATCTGTTAGTGTCCTGCTAGGTAGCCTACCGTACATCAAAGATTTCAGTTTTTTTCTACATATTACAAAATTTTTCAAAGCACAAACAACCAACTTCATATGCAGAAAACTCGTCCCAGAATGAAATGGTGCTTTGTCAAGCAAGGGTTCAACCAGACAACCCAGCAAAGAACCATAAAATACCATTAAAGAACCAGCATTTTTAAGAGTGTATTGAATGAAGGGTCTCATACTTAAATGAAATTTTAGATTTTTAATAAATTTGCAGCCCTTTCTGAAAACATGTTTTCACTTTGTCACTAAGGGTAGTTGAGTGCAGATTAAGGGGCAAATGTCAGTCAGTCAGTTATTATCCAACCTGCTATATCCTAACACAGAGGTCTGCTGGAGCCAATCCCAGCCAACACAGAGTGCAAAGCAGGAACAAATCCCAGGCAGGGTGCCAGCCCACCACAGGGCACACACACACACACTAGGGACAATTTAGGATCGCCAATGCACCTAACCTGTGGGAGGAAAGCAGAGCAGACACGGGGAGAACATGCAAAGTCCGCGCACGGAGGACCCGGGAAGCGAACCCAGGTCTCCTTACTGCGAGGCACCAGTGCTACCACTGCGCCACCGTGCCGCCTAAGGGGCAAATGTATCCATTTAAAATTAAATCTACAATACAATAAAGTGTGCAGAAAGTGAAGGGGTCTGAAGACATTCTGAATCCACTATAGCGTTACACTTTAGACATACAGTACCTGAGCCTCCATAGAAGAGACACAGAAAAGAAAAACAGACAATCCATGAAGGCGTCCCACCCCAATTCTTCTTTCTCTCTCCCGGCCAATCAGACACAGTTTTAAACATAAAAAAAAAAATGAAGGGTGACATCAACGTAGAAGTCAGCATGATGACATACAGGACTGCACTATGAGCACAGCGATTCGAATTTTAATAATTATTTAAATGACGTGCAGGTAGAAACAGCTATGAATGGGAACAGTTATATAAAGCTATGCAAAGTTCCACATGCGCTGAGGGTTTGTGTGCTTTTACAGGGCACTTTAGAAACGACAAACAATGCCACAGAATTTATGTGGTAATGTTAGAAAAATAAAATACAGAATTTTACTTGTTAATGAATGGAATACTAATAATAGTAATTTTCATAACATAACATTTCTCAAACCTGCTGTTTTGCTACAGCCTCAATTCTAAATATGTCGCGACAGTATAGAAAATGGTAATAAAAACCAAAAATACCTGTAAATTTACTTTGACTCCTATTCCAACATAAACATTATAAAGATAAGATATTCCATGTTTTACCTAAAAAGCTGTTTTTGAAGATATACATTTACTGTATAACTGTGCGGAGAATATTTATAAACAGTGTGGGAGAGCTTATAAGGGCTTAAAATATATACAAATAACCATACAAACATATGGTTTCTACTTTGCGGATTTTCACCTATCGCGGGGGGTTCTGGAACGCAACCCCCACAATCAAGGGGGGATTACTGTATTCTGAAATCGATGCACAGGATGAGGCATAGGAGTAGTTTAGGACTAACAATGCTGAGACAGTCGTGTTCTAAGGAGCCTCCATAAAGGGCCTAGTCCAAGAGTAAGGATGGGCCGAGGCTCACCAATCTGCCAAGAGATGCATCAGCACTCTGAGAACAATGTCCCCAAAGACTAATCGGTAGGACATTTCACTCCTACAGTGCACAGAATAATTAAAGGATTCAAGGAATCTGGTCAAATCTTGATGTGTAAGAAGCCACATTTCTGTTTGTTAGTCATTGGTACAGAAATATAAGTACCATATATACTCGTGTATAAGTCGGGTTTTGAAACCCCGAAAATCGATTATAAAATCAGACACCGACTTATACGCCCGTTCAAAAATGCGACACTTAATTTTATTTTTTTTTTACATCTTCTTGCTTCCTCCAATCTCACATCAGTTTCTCAGACGCTTCGAATTTTGCTGCAGCAGCGCAGTTACCAATTTCTTTCACTACTTCAACAACGTTTCATTTAAAACCAGAGTCATATTTTCTTCTGATTGAACACTCTATCATAGATAAGGGATGCTCTTACGATAAAGATGTATGAGGGTGTGAGATGAAAAAAACACAAATCAGTGCAAACGTCGCTTCGGAATAGTTCGGGTATCGCCGTGTGGTCACGTAGGCACAATACATAAAAAAAGGCTGTGTGCTCCGTGGTTACTCTCTCAGCTGGGCATTAGCATATCGTAATCTCTTGGACCAATAGCGTGAGTTTTTCACATTCGACTTGCACGACCGACATCATAAAATACCAGAAATTATACAGTAAAATCAAGTCCCGACTTACCCGTGGAAGAACGTATCCACGGGTATATACGGTAATACAAGATTTGTAAACCACTAGTAACCCTCCTGTATTCTGTTTCTCTTCTCCGTATCTGGATGTGACACTTGATGGAAAAGTCATCTCAGGTAAAGGAGCGTTGGAATCATCGAAGGGAAAGAATTCTCTCATCAGACTGGAGGGCCAGCACAGACTCCACTACAGAACGGCCAGGAGGAGGTAGACAGTCAGTTCGCAGAAGTCTCCAGGAGGGTGACTATGTCTTTGACGTTCTCCTTTACAGTTTTAATCTCCTTCATTGTCAACGGGCCACAGCTCATCAATGAACTAATAGACAGATACTGTTGGGTTCCATTTATTATTATTTGTTTTTTTTTTAACAAATCTGTATTTATTTGTGTACCAGTTCCGCATTTTTTTAGATTTAGATTAGATTCAACTTTATTGTCATTACACATGTACAAGTACAAGGCAACGAAATGCAGTTTAGGTCTAACCAGAAGTGTAATTAGCATAAAGTGCAGGATAAAGGTATAAGTTCTAAGTACACCTAAAAGGGATATGTGCAGGGAGAGGCTATGGGTAACTATTACAGAATGATATTATGTGAGCATAATATACAGATTGCTAGTAACTATGCTTATAAATTTACAATGGATGAACAGTATCTACAAGTTGCTATTAACTGAAGAGCGCTATACAACGAATAAGTTGTATTGTATTGTATTCTAGGCCGCAGTGGGGCCTATCCAAGGACCTCACTACACCATCCAGTTGATAGTAACGACGGGAGGTGTATACAAAATGCAGGTACTTAGTCGGTGTGAGCTTATGATTCACACTTACTGGGAATTCCTCGTTCACGTGGAAAAATTGCAATCACGAATCAGGTTCAATGGTATACTCACACTTCTCTGCTCAGTGTAGCGTGCGTGGACATTTAAGAGTATGATGGACCTGTTACTGCTTAATCTCACGGTTCACTGCTGCACGATAGGCATCTTCGAATTTTTTACTTTGTGCCCTCTCCCACCATAACCTATCATAGAGGGAGGAGCGAAAGCTTCAGATTCATCAAAAATTTCCATCTCCGGTTTTTGATGGATCTTAATGTTTTAGGGTCTTCCAATACCAAAAACATTGATATTTCGATGATGAGTTGTGTCTGTCTATAACAACAACAACAACAACATTTATTTAAATAGCACATTTTCATACAATTAATGTAGCTCAAAGTGCTTTACATGATGAAGAAAAGAGAAATAAAAGACAAAGTAAGAATTAAAATAAGACAACACTGATTAACATAGAATAAGAGTAAGGTCTGATGGCCAGGGAGGACAGAAAAAACAAAAAAACTCCAGAGAGCCGGAGAGAAAAAATAAAATCTGCAGGGGTTCCAGGCCACGAGACCACCCAGCCCCCTCTGGGCATTCATCTAAGATAAATGACCAGTCCTCTTTGTATTTAGGGTTCTCTTGGAAGGACTTGATGATGGTGGTCATGTAGACTTCTGGCTTTTAATCCATCAATGTAGGACATCACGGTGCTTTGATTAGGTGCTGGTGGCGCAGATCGCCACCACAGAAAACGGGGAAAAGATGTCTATGTGTATGTGTGTCAGTTTCCTGAGGACAGTATAGAGCTAAAACAGTTAGATGGAAAAATACTCAAAACTTAAGCCTATTATGAGATGGTGATGTGCTGATTAGTTTTTGGCACTCTCGAGGAACCCTCAAATACCACAATTCTGCAATTAATTATGAATTCTCCTCATCAACTGCTATTGCAATGACCAATTTTTATGATCAGAAAGATTAGCAAAGATGAGCGGTAAATAACTACTGAAATGTTCTAGAATAGTTTGGGTAACTTGGTTCCAAGGGCGCAAAGCCTACTGATGCCCGTGTCCAAATTTTTTTCTCCTGTGCAAGGCCGCAAATACAATCCCCTGATGTCCGTCTCCACCCCTTCTCAAAGCCCACAGCGAGGACCTTCCCCTTGAATAGGTGTGTTTAGGCAGTGGGTGTGATGAGATGAGTTAACCTTTTATAATAGCAGATAAGAGAATCTGTGGGAACAAAATACACAGACAGTAAAGATTTAACCATTTTCACAGACGTGCACCTTGGGGACAGCTCTGGTGGTGGTAATACCTTGCTGATTCACAAGATGGTGCTGTTTACTAACACCTCTTCTCTTCCTTTTTCTACAGACTGGAGCCCTGCCACCACTGACATTGCTTCTGGTGCCCATCCCCTGGTCCTGCCTCTTCCTTCCTGGCCTGTACTTAACCAGAAGTGTCACCATCTTGGACAGTGACTTTGAGACTTGCACCTATAAATACATCTTTTTTTGGTTTTTTTCAATGTGTTTATAACTCATGTTTATTTTCAACTAGCCATCCCTAGCGGCTCCGACCGTGTAGTAGTCTGGCTCCCCACTCCTGACGTCACACTTCCCTCTCTTTTTGGCCTGCAACCTCTGTCTCAGATTAGTGAGAATATATCGCTCCTGCAAGCGAAATATGATTCTTAGTGCAATGAAAGAAGTCGCAAAATCAACAGTAATGTTCAAGCAAATCATACAAAAAAAAAGATCTAAATCCGTTAAGTAGTTCTCTTGTGAAAAGCAAACAGACAGACAGACAGACGTTGGATTTTATATATAGAGAGATTATACAGGGTTTGCCTGTGGGTGCTCCAAACCTTTATGTTTGTCTGTGTTTTTTGTTACACCATATTTAGTTGTTTTTAAAAATTAAATATATAGCTTTGTGTAGATCCTTTTGGTATGGAGGCCTCCCCTTGGATTTCAGGTATTGCCATTACAGGGTAAGGGGATGCAAAACAGGAATCAGCCTTGGATGGGCTGCTGTTTTGTGGTGTGAAAGTGTCCAGGAAAGGCACTTTAACCCCTGAGGTTCAGTTACAGAACACTTTACACAAGTTAAGAGTCATTATCTAAATAATTCTAAAATGAAAAACAGACTGAAATAAAGTACACAAAATAAAATATTACGAGTCGTACTTAGCATACTGCAAAAGAGCAATTTTCCAAAAGCATTACAGATGCCATTCTACATCAATGCTCTCTCCTGCAGACACACTGAGGAAAAAATCAACATATGATTTAAAGAAAGAAACGTATCCTCTTCTAGGACAAGTCTGATAAAACCTCCCTGAGTCAGTAATCAGGCAGGAGGAAACTTGTCCATTGTGTCTTTAATTTACTGCTCCGCAAATGCCAAAGAGGGAGCATTCAACACTGAAGTCTGTTACAGAATGGTCAGAATAATAAGGGGAGAGGTCCGTATAGCAACTGAATTTACATAATAATGCTGATTAATGCATACGTTTACTCTGGTTGTTCATTGGCTTACACCCAAATAAATTCTCCTAATAAAAGTCTATTTTATTAAACTCTTGTTCTTTTTTTATCCTTTAGGTTCTGTAATCCTTGAAATGTCGGTGTGTGTGACAACTGTCCAGTCTTGTTGTTTACACGACATCTGCTGATCTCTTAATCATCGCCCAATGAGGATATCTAGCCCCGCCCACAGCACCCAGAGCTGGCTCCACCCTTTCCACCTAGAACACCATAAAATGGACGGGTGCCAGAAACTGGCATTCATTTTTTGTGTATTACTTTAACCTTCCTCCTAGTACCCGCTTGTCTTTTATTCAGGTAACCAATTTCAGTAACTCTTTTCATGACATTTCTAAAACAAATGCTCATATTTCAATATTCACTGCAGACCAAAATACTTAACTATTGTTACCTCCAAATTATTCTCTCACAGTCCACACTCACACACACATTTGTTATGTTAGGTCATGTTGGACTGACGTGTTACCTGACGTACACATCTTTTTAATGTGAATAGAAACCAAAACACCTGGAAAACAATCAAGAAGACTAAGAATATGCAAATTATGCACAGACAATGACCAGGCCACAGTTCAGGCGCCTGCAGCTGTGAGACAACAGTCCTCATTCTGTATGGCTTGCTTGTTCGCTGCATGATGTGAATAAAGAAAAGCAACATAAGATAATGCAAGCAAATTTCACTGGGGCCATGCATTATTTAGTTATACTAAACAAATGTGAGTTGTGAAAATAACTCATGTAAAAAAAAAATATGACTGTTTCCTGTATACAAAGCAAGGTGCTGCATCATTTCCATGTTTAAGCCATTACAGAGGGCACTGAAAAGCTGTATTAAAATTTAATTACCTTTATCCAGATATTCTTTTTGTTAAGGTGTAGTTGGCTGAGGGTTAGCACAGTGGGAACACGACGATAATTATAGAGAAAATCTTTCTTTATTGGTTAATTTAAGAGAATGATTCAGTTTAAAAAAGATGTCATTTCAATGATAATAAAGAAGTGTGGCACATATTCTACTTTTCAGGCATCACTGTTTGAAATAATACAGCAGCCACTCTCAACAATATACCGTATCAGTTACTAATTAGGACACTTTGCTATTTTTTTTTTATTTTAAACAATTCCTGCTTCCCTATTGTGTGTGTGTGTCTTTTATGTTTTGCATTAATGACTTAACTGAGAATATACTGAATTTTATTATCATATTCTCACACATGTGCACCTGGATAGCACCTTCATGGCTCTGATGTGGTAAGCGATTACGCTGCAGGATGCTATGTGTTATTTCTCTTTCCACCACAATTTAGAGCAGGGGTGTCGAACTCCAGGCCTGGAGGGCCGTAGTGGCTGCAGGTTTTCATTCTGATCCTTTTCTTGATCAGTTTTCACTGCTAATTAACTCATTTTAATAGCCCTGTTTTGAAGGATTCGGTCCTCTGAATTTATTCTTTTCTTCATTAAATGACAGCCAAACAGAAATGAGATGTGAAACGAGCCAACAGATGACCAACTAAACTGGGATTTCAAACTCCAACCAATTTCACTCCAACCAATCTCTTAATGAGAAACTGATTCTAGTTGTTAAGTAAGCCCATTATTTATTTCCATGGCTTGTTGTTGCTCCTCTCATTCTGCCACAGCAGACATTTCCAAAACCGTCAAACCGTCAAAATGTTTTGGTGACCTGAGAGATCAGCCTTTAGTTTCAGATATTGAGTGATGGGCACAGGTGAGCTGGTCATCTGGCGGCTTGTTTTGTGTCTCATTATTGTTTGGCTGCTAATTAAGGAAAAAGGAACAACTGAGGGGCCTGAGTCACACCATTTAAAACTAAGGCAAATGCAAGTTAATTAGCAGCAAAAACTGGTCACTAATGAAGAAGATGGTTAGAATGAAAACCTGCAGCCACTGCGGCCCTCCAGGACTGGAGTTCGACACCTGTGGTTTAGAGAATAAACACCCAAGGAGGACAGCTGGCCCCGCCCACAACATCCAGCACTGGCTCCACCCATTCCACCCAGAACACCATAAAAATGGACAGGCTGCGAGAAAATGACATTCATCGTGGGCAGGGCTCCTGCTGATGGACCTTATTTCAAGAATTCAATAGGCTGCAAAAAGCCAGCCTCTCTTGGTGCCAAGAGCATTGTTCTTTTATTATTTTGTTTTGCTATTGTTTGTGCCGAATTAAAAGGGGTAGCCTGGCTGGTACTCCAGTTATTCTTTTGTTGTCCCTCGGTCTGTTCACTCGGTCACACATTATTGTTTTTGCCATTTTTTGTAAGCTTTAACATGGAGTGGCTGTGTTGTCACGCAGGGCCATTTCTGAGTTTAAGAAAATACATTAAACATAACGAAAGACATTAAACATAACAAAAGATATAAAAAAAGACATTAAACAAAACAAAGGCAGCTTATATACTGTACATAGACAAAGCCAAAAATACATCATGATGCACATAAGCAACATAAATCATAAAGGAACAAAAGAGACATAAAACGTGAATTTGAACCCCAGCCAGGGGTTGAACCCTCATGACACTGAGACACGCACAGCATAGGTCATGATACTTACCTGTGACAAAATGTCTGCCATCCTGCGTGATGTCCATGCCGTTAATGGATCCAGACAGGGAGCCTTCCAGTTCTCTTATTGCAGCACCATCAAAGACTTCCCAGTATCCAATCTAAGTGGCAAAAAATGAACACATTCTTTCTTTCTTTATTTCTTGCAAAACTTAACTTTGCTGTCTTTTGCAATGTGATGTCCCATACACTACAGGTCAAAAAGTTTAGAACACCTCAGTTTTTCTCTTCAAATGTAATCAGTTGAGGGCGGCACGGTGGTGCAGTGGGTAGCGCTGCTGCTTCGCAGCTAGGGTCCTCCCTGTGTGGAGTCTGCATGTTCTCCCCGTGTCTGCGTGGGTTTCCTCCCACAGTGCAAAGACATGCAGGTTAGGTGCGTTGGCGATCCTAAATTGTCCCTAGTGTGTGCTTGGTGTGTGGGTGTGTGTGTGCCCTGCGGTGGGCTGGCGCCCTGCCTGGGGTTGGTTTCCTGCCTTGCACCCTGTGTTGGCTGGGATTGGCTCCAGCAGACCCCTGTGACCCTATAGTTAGGATATAGCAGGTTGGATAATGGATGGATGGATGGATGTAATCAGTTGAAGTGCAATGAATGACCGAAAATGGTGAAAAGGTACAGTAAACTACGAGCGGTTTAAATGTCAAGTTTAGGTTTGCAAAAACTGAAAAAAAGGAAATTTTAGAATATTACATCAGTGTGGATTTCACTTTCACCAAATAACAAATCTTCAATTTCTCATGGGGAAGAAACACTACCTTTCTCTGATGGAAACACAAATTAGACGATCTATAAATGTCAGACTTAAACTTTAAAGCCAAACAATATCTACATATATCTGTCATATCACCGATGTCCATATATTCGATCTCTTTTCGCTGTTCCGTTATTTCACCGAGTAATAATTTCCATTTTTAGCGCTAATGCGATCTTTACTATCATTTTTTTGAGACTTTCAAATTTTACTACTTTCAAAATCTCTAACCTGCCCTGCATATGTATTGCGCCAATGCTTTACGATGCTCTACTTCGTCTTCTACGCTTCGTCTTTTATTTCCGGCCCTGGGCGTGGTTAAATCTCTTGGCACAAAGTCTTGTCCACTGTGCTACTTTCCATCTTGGATGAGACCGAACCCAGAGAAGATGCCAGCTTATTGATGTACGGCTTCTGTTTTGCATAGTAAAGCCTTAAGTTGCATTTGCTAATGCAGCAGTGAATGATAAAAGGTTCACCAACGTGTTCCTGTGCCCATGTCATGATATACATTACAGACGCATGACAGTCTGTTGGAGGGATTGGAGATCCGGCATTCAGCAGTGGTCCTTTTACACCCCAAGATTTGACCGGATTCCTAAAATCCTTTAATCATATTGATTACTGTTGAGGGAGAAATGCCATCATAGTGCTGGATTATTCTGGGATGCGTCTGTCGAAAATTTGGTGAACCATGACCCACCCTTACTCTTGAAGGACTAGGCCTTTTTTGGAGGCTCCTTACAACACGATTGCCTCATTTGTTTCAACATCATTTCTTATTTTAGCTTATCACATCGTTATTAGGGTGGCATGGTGGTGCAGTGGGTAGCGCTGCTGCCTTGCAGTTAGGAGGCCCAGGTTCACTTCCCGGGTCCTCCCTGTGTGGAGTTTGCATGTTCTCCCCGTGTCTGCACTCCGGTTTCCTCCCACACTCCAAAGACATGCAGGTTAGGGGCATTGCTGATTCTAATTGTGTGTGTGTGTGCCCTGTGGTGGGCTGATGCCCTGCCTGGGGTTTGTTGGCTGGGATTGGCTCCAGCGGACCCCCATGACCCTGTAGTTAGGACATAGCGGGTTGGATAATGGATGGATGGACATCGTTATTAGTCTTAAACTACCATTGTCCCAAATTTTTTTGAACATCTTGCAGGCATCAGTTACAGAATAAATGTAAAAATGATGCAGCTGATTAGGTAAAACATGGAATACTTTGTCTTTATACTTTATTTTTTTAGCATTTTTCATTCTCTCCGACCTTTTATGGAATTGGAGTTCTACATACCTTATACCCAGTGTGCCCTAGGCCAAGCTTATTAGAGCACCAACCGACTGTTCAGTAGCTAACCCGTGCTGATGGGTCCTCCCACCTTATGATCCGTGCCCAAGGCGAAAACTTAATTCACTTTAATGGTGGCCCTGGCCCTGCTTATACCCCAGGTATGTATGTTCTTACCTTCCTGTCCGAGCCACTGGTAATGATCTGGAACTCTTCAGGGTGGTAGTTGACACATTTGAACATCGTGTTGGCCAGAACCATCTGATTCCTGACAAAGCGCCTGTTTTAGAGAGGAGCAGAAGTGTTACCCGATAAGGAGAGGCCAATGGACCTTAAAAGCTTTTACTGGGCGGCTGACTGTCAGGCAGGTGCACTTACACCAGATCCCAGATGATGCAGGTCCCATCAGAACTGGCGGTAACACACTCCCTATTGTTACTTTTCACCTTAATACAGGAGACCAAGGATTTGTGTTCCTTCATGGATTCCAGTAGTCGCTGAGAATGGGGGGTGATTTCCCATACTCTCACCTAAAATATATTGTCCCAAGAAAGCCACGTAAAGAATCTGTGAGATGATGACAATGTTAAAAAAAAATGACATTCTCATTCCGAGCGACATACCTGTCCCTCTCCTCCACCACTGATGACCCACTTACAGTCACTGGTGACAGCAATGGCGCTCACTCCCATGCTATGTGCGTTGTTGAGGATGTACAGCAACTTGCCGCTTTCTGGAGTGAAGGCGCGGATCTTACCATCATTCCAGGCTGGAAGATACAGAAGCAAGCACAAAATTGGATGTCATTTCAAGAGCCTAGACTGGGATGGGCTGTGTCGGTCATGGTGGGCCACAGTGGCTGCAGGTTTTTGTTCCAAACCAGTTTCAATTATTGCTGATGAAGCACTTCTTGCTCAAGTGACATTTTGATGCTTCATTTTAGTGGTCTGGCTGGCTAAAGTTCCCCACCCTTAACTGCTTATTTCAGTCTTAAACAGCTGCATTAATAATGACTCCTTATTAACAATAAGATGCAAATGACAAAGGATCCAGAAGTTCTCCATCTAACTTGTTTCCATTTACAACACTGTGGATTCATCCAGCACTATCTGGTTTAATAAAACACTTAAGAGAAAAACGTGACAGACTGAAAATGATCCGCTTTAGTCTTCATACCATTTGGATGATATTCTAGGAAAAGAAACAAACTATGATATAAGAGCCTAACATTGCAGACTAACAAGCTATAAAATTAAATAAACTCTGAGATCGGCAAAGATTGGTTTCTAATTAAGCAATTGGGTTGGCCACTGTGGCCCTCCAGGATCAAAGTTGCCCACCCTTGACCTAGACACAAGTCCATGGAACAACCTTTTACAATGGACCTGCAATCCACTGCTTGTGACAATCCTAACCTGGTTACTACTGACGGCTCACATTAGATTGAACATCATGGTGGTCATTCACGGGTACCCAGTACAACAACGTTGAGAAAACATCTTTCAGCATGAGTTCCACTGTCAGCTTTCACTTCCAAGACTGTAAAGCCATTGTTCATTACTTTTAAGACACTGGCTGCAGAGTAGAGAAACGATCTACCAATAATCCATGATGATTAGAACTATCAAATCCATCTTCTTTTTTCAGGTAGGACTGACGATTCACCTTTTCAGGTTTTCCTCTTCAATATGGGGTTAGGGTTAGGGTTAGGGTTTTTATGGTTTCTTAATTCTTGGCCTTAGCATCATGCTGTCATATATTTACAACAGTTACAACGTTTATGGACTGTCACCTGGTTACGAAAGTCTCTCTGCCCTCACAATGACGAGTAAAAATACGAGGTCTGTCTATTAAATAATAAGATTGACACAATAACTCACTTTTATTTATATAACAGCTCTAATGCTTGTCCCCTTCAATATACTCACCACTCACAATTACGCACCGATGCAGGCTTGGTTTCCACTGGTCGAAGGCGTGGAGCAGATCAGTTTCTCTCAGCTGTTTCAAGACATCTGACGTTTTCTTCTTTACTTTTTTACTGTGTTCCTTTTAGCACCGATTTCAATTTAGGACAAACACACGTCTTCCCCTTAAGCCTCAGTAAGCATTTGAAAAGTTTCTGTTTGTGTTTTGTTCAATGTTACTAAAAATTTCAAACTGGCACATTGCTCAACTTTTAAACTTAGCATGACTCTGGCATACAAGGGGAAACACAACTGCATTAAACGGTGACTGACAATCAACTAAACGGCAGAGAGTGTTGTCGTTTGTCTTGCGGGTTTGGACAGGTTTAAACCGGCAGAGCAAGTGCTCATAATCAGTTCTCACTGCTTTGTTTAAGAGATAGAAACACGGCCTTGTTTTTTAATAGACAGACCTCGTACGTTTGGCGTAGTCATATACACTGAACATGCATGGATCGGCGGAAAGAGGAAGATGAAGTATCCACCTTGAAGGGATGGTTACACCGCAAGCCATTTAATATCATTTACATATACATCCATCCATCCATCCATTATCCAACCCGCTATATCCTAACTACAGGGTCACAGGGGTCTGCTGGAGCCAATCCCAGTCAACACAGGGTGCAAGGCAGGAAACAAACCCTGGGCAGGGCGCCAGCCCACCGCAGGGTTAGGGTTAGGGTTAGGGTGCATGTCTTTGGATTGTGGGAAGAAACTGGAGCACCCGGAGGAAATCTGCGCAGACATGGGGAAAACATGCAAACTCCACGCAGGGAAGATCCGGGAAGCGAACCCGGGTCTCCTAACTGCGAGGCAGCAGCGCTACCCACTGCGCCACCGATACAGATAAATATAATTTATTTAATATGGTTTCAATATCAGAGATATTTTCCATAAACTGAATTCATCGATATGTCAACTTGACTCCATTCTCACTGTCTCGGCTAAAGCTTGTTTGCCTCTCCTCATTTCTCTTTTGACTGCTGCTATTCATTCTTCCCTTTCCTCTGGTGTAGTCGCTGATTGCCTTAAGGTTGCTGCTGTCACTCCTGTTATCAAGAATGCTGGTATCAATCCCGACAGTTTCAGCAATCATCGTCCTATTTCCAGTCTTCCCTTTTAGAATGTGCTGTTGCATCTCACCTACAGGACCATTTGAACATTAATAAATATTTGGAACATTTTCAGTCTGGCGGTGAAATTCCCCAACCTCAGAGATGACGTCTTCATCACAGCTGGAAAGTAAGAAATTGCAAAGACTGGCGTGCTGGCCAGAACGTGTGCTAGCATTGTTTTTCCAGGGTTTCCTATTTGATAGATAGATAGATAGATAGATAGATAGATAGATAGATAGATAGATAGATAGATAGATAGATAGATAGATAGATAGATAGATAGATAGATAAACTTTAAATCTGGCTTTGTACAGAAGCCCTTTAAATAAATAAATACATTGAAGACGGAAGATCCGCCATCTTGGGCAGTCAACATTTAGATTCGCATCTGGAAAGATTTTTTTTTCCTAATGCTATTTGTACAATGCGTTTTATTGTGATTCAGTTATATGGGGTCTGCCTTTAGGTGCCTCAAACCTTTAGGTGTTTTGGCTCTGTATCTTGCAACAGTCATAAATACACATCTGCATCAGCCTTAATTCTATGTCTTGGCCACGGGTTGTCCAAATTAGAGTTTCTGGAGTGTGTTTATTCCTATCTACGTATTCAGTGCATTTATTTCCATATGTTGTGTAGCTTTATGCTATAACTAGCATGGAATGTACATGCGAGATTCACATTTGTGAAATCTAAGAGTATTGTCCGTGAACTGTACATAGATATCTACTACATAATAAAACACTACAGTCTGTGTGTGTCCAGTCTCTCAGAGTAATTTGATTGGTCAGTTTAGCTTTGGTGCGATTGGTCAGTTTGGCTTTGGTGTCATGATGTAAGAGGAAACGTGAGATGCACGAGGAGGAGTAAAGGCACACGCTGAGAGAGTCCCCTCCAAAGACAGGATGTATAAAACAAGACAGGAGGCGAGAAAGGCACCTCGAAAATAATGACCGAGAAGGAGGCGTTATGTGAATGCACTCGAGAAGCGGAGTGTCGGTGAAGAGACATTCAGATGTGCATGAATACAGAGGAAAGGCGCTGAAAGTACATGTAGGGCAAGAAATAGCAAATCATTTTAAATTATTCCATTACCTGTCTTCTGCAGGCACCGTGGCTAGCTAGTAAGAATATATATGAAGATATATGTAAACACCTACATGCACACACTCATATACAGTAAATAAAATATGCACTCATAGTCACTTGTGAGAAAAAACCATTGTGTCTCATTCTTCTGAATCTTTTTGGCGGAGAGTTGTTCAGGAGATGAGCTAAAATAAAATAAATAAAAAGCACACCCACGTACGCCCACAGGCAAATGCAAACATAAGGACGTTGGGATTCTTCAGATCAACAGTCTTTTCATGTGATCATTTCATCCCTGAGGCACAAATCCAAACACCAGCTCAACACACAATGATTTATTCAAAAAGCACTGTGCACTAGTGATAGCAGAGTCGCTTTTGTTCTTTGACTTTAGCAACTATGATGTGATGTAAAGCTGAAAGAATAAGGATAAATAAGTGGTCATCCTCACCGCTGACAATGCTCTTCCCATCGCGCATGAACTGGATGGCATTGCATGTCATGTTGGGCACGGTGATGCGCAGTAGGACTTTGTTGGTTTCTGTGTGCCACACCCGGATATCATTCTTCGAACATGTAGCAAACAGCTCTGCGGTTCCACTGAAGAAGAAGAACAGGGATTTACATCACTTTCAAGCTTTTTTTTCAAGCCCACAGACATGGTGGTCTACAATGAACTGGTAGATACTTACAAAGGAAAGGCTATGTCATTGACCGCATCGCAGTGACACGAGGTAAACAGCTCATCCTTGAACTCTGTGAAGTTAAAGCGAAAAATCATCGAGGACTGTGTCCCAGTGAAGAACTGGTGACCCTGGCCTCGGAGACTGATGGAGGTCACACCACCTTCTACATGAACCTGTCTGGGGGGGCAAAGGAGAACACCTTGTGTTAGAAAACATGGCAAAATTAGAATAGAGCAAGGGCATCACACATATTTTATGTTGTATGATGTCATCATATGGGCAAGCTCCTTAACTTCAACATTCTACATACAGTGAAGTATAACAGACTGTATCTACTGTAGATTAAGAGTCTCACTGCACGGGATGCAATGATGTGCTGCCCAGATGGCTTCCAGAATTCATGGAGTTAGTTGGTTTGGTTACATCACTGCTCCAGACCCAAAGGTTTTTGGGCAATCACATGCTATATGATCATGCCAAAGCTAAAGGATGACAGTTTGGGATTTCTAGGTTTTTGGGCTTTACCTGAATGTCATTTGGTCAAGAGGCCATCTCTCACCACTTTAGTGAAGGTCAAAGATCCTTAAAAAAACAACAATCAATTCATTATCTGAATATGCTTCATCCAGGTTTAAGGAGTTATGGAGTTGGACGTTATCCCAGTAGCACCAGGTGCAAGTTAGGAACCAGCTCTAAGAGGGGTGCCAGTGCTTAGCAGGCCATACATGTTCTTCAAAGCATTTCAACAGGAACAATTGAGACCACCAATCAATCTACTAGGCATATCATTGGGATGTGGAAAAATACTCCAAGTAAAAACAATACAAAAAACAGAGGCACACAGGGACACAGAAAGGAATGACAAATGCCACACAGACAATGTGGAGCTGTGAGGTAGCAACCCTAACTGCTGTGCAAAGGTCTAACCCTAATTAAACTGGTGTAGCCAACATTCACCAGCAATCTAACTGGATGAGCAAAACGAGACGTTCTATAAGACTGGCAATTTAGCATTGCTGTAAACAATTGAGGTGGTGTGTGTGTGTGTGTGTGTGTGTGTGTGTGTGTGTGTGTGTGGGGGTGGGGGGGGGGGTTACACTACTCTATCACAATCCTACTCCAAAAACATAAGAAAATATGAAGGCCACTTTATAAAGAAACCATATACTGTAAATTAAAACATGATAGAGCATAAGAGTTGTAATATGTTGCAACATTGGACAGCACATTTTTTTCAAAAGTTTCACTACCTAAAACAATTTTGGTGATTATGATAAGACCATTTCAAGTGAAACACAAAAATAATTTCAGATTGACTGCATCACGCAAGAACTTGGAGAAACATGAAATTAATGTTCATTGAATTTAGTGTGTTTATTCACTTAATGATAAGGATTGTGGAAACTACAGTGGGATAAAGCTGATGTCACACACAATGAAAATTTGAGAACGGGTTACATAGAGAAGGCTCAGGGAAGAGACTACCATAGGAAGGAGCAGTTTGGTTTTATGCCAGGGAGAGGAACAATTGATGGGGTTCCTTGCATTGAGACAACTCATATAGGGGCATTGAGAAAAACAGAAAGGTCTGCACGTGGCTTTTGTTGATTTGAAGAAGACATATGATGGAGCACCACGTCAAGAGCGTTGGAGCTGCATGTGAGAGAAGCGAGGACCTGAGAAGTGTGTAAGGTTTGTCCAGGATGTGTATGAGGGAGGGAGGACTTGGATTTAAAGCAGTATTGGGGTAACAGACAACATCTCAGTTAGAGTCGGTCTGCTCCAGGGACCTTCTCTTACCTCTTAGATCTGGTCATGGATGTGTTGAGTCGTGGAATATAGGAACAGTCCCCCCTGGTGTGTGGATTTTCCTGATGAGACTGTGTTATGTAGCACCAGAAAAGAAGACGTGGAGAGGAAGTTGGAAGAATGGAGAAGGGCTTTGAAAGATAGGGGATTGAAGATAAACAGCAAGAAGACTAAGACATGAGGTTTCGTGATAATCAGGATTCAGAAGTTACTCTTCAGAAAGAGCAATTGGAATGGGTGGATATGTTTAAATATTTAGGATCAGCGGTGGCCCAAGATGGAAAACTAGATGCAGAGAAGTCCCACAGAGTGCAGTGTGGGTGGAATAATTAGAAGAAGATATCAGGAGTATTGTGTGATAAGACGGTGGTAAGACCAGCAATGATATGTGTAGCTGAGACATGGGCAGAAGAAGTTGGATGTGGCAGAAATGAGAATGTTGAGATGGACGTGTGGAGTTACAAGGAAGGACAGAACAAGAAATGAGAAAATCAGAGGGAGTGGGAGAGAAATGTAAAAAAAGCACAGGACATTTGGCCTGTGATGAGGACAGACAAGGAATGTGTGGGCAAAAGAGTGATGGGAATGGAAGTACAGGGGGAGAGAAAGCAAGGAGGCTAAAGTGGTGATGGATGGATAAAGTTAAGGAAGATAGAAAAGGGTCTGACTTGGGGGGTGTTGCAGGACTGAGGTGTATTGTGAAGGTTGATCAAGCATATCGACCCCACACAGAATTTGAAAAAGATGAAGAGAAAGAAGAAGATTTACTTAAAGATCCTGACCCATTGCATTAGTTCATTTGAGCTAAAAATGTTTTGCTGCTGATTTCCGTTGCATTCAGCATCTGATGTTTCTCGTGTTAGTGTCCAAGCACTGATGGATTCCATTTGCTCTGGTACCACTGTTCCGTCGTTGCAATGTCCTGATGAATTCTTTCACTGTGTCCATCACGGAGTCCAAATGTGAATGAAGAAAACAAAGTTTTAACAACAAGTTGCTCTTTATTATTTTGTATTTGAAACGTGTAGTCAACCCGCTGGATTTAGTTTGGTGTTCTGTAATTGTCAAGAAAAATCTCAACGACAACCTCGAATGCCGTCCATGAGATTTTCTCCAGCCTCACTAGCAGGTCTTCAAACCACTTGTCACTAATTATGTGTCCGATTTTTGCTCCAACAAAAGCACCCTTCTTAATCTTGTTGTCAGTTATTTGCAAAAACATCGGTCTCAAATATCAAAATCCTTCACCTCCCTTGCTCATCGCTTTAACAAAATTTTTACCAGTCTAAGTTTGATATGAAATACTGACAAGACGTTTATGTGCCACACTTTTCTTCGATTATTTAATGGCCAGTTCTTCAGACTCTTTAGCATGGCTGTCAAATTTTCTAGCAGCGGTGTCACTACTGTTAGGTCATCACAGATGTTCCAGTTGTGGCTGTCAGACTGTATGCATATACTTATAATACATGAGGAAATGACACAAATAGGCAAATGCGATAATATGGTAGATGATCGGAACATTTCATGATGATTTTTGTAATCATCAGGCCAAAATCCATAGCATACACTGTCACACACCCACCTACGTCTGGGAGACAACTTCAAGGCTCATTTCAAGAATGTTATACTCAGTCGCGCGGATTAACAGAGATCCTGTGCATACTATTAATAAATGGGAAAATATTACCTCTCTGATCAAGTCATGGCTGACAGCAAACCCTTGATTCAATCTGACACTTTTCTATTAGATTTCTTTCGTCACCCAGGTGTGTGGGCCTCTGTGCACCCAATCAGTGACCTGCGTGCTCCATCAGCCCAAATTTGGTATCCACTGTCTTAAATAGCTCTGGGGTGAGGTGGGTTTAGGGCGGGTGCTGGTACAGGGATTTTCTTCAAAATTTGATTATGAAAATGTCTTTCTCTTTTTTGTTGCTTTACTATTTGTTTGACATTAGTGAAAAATTGATTACAAAAAAAAGAAAGATTATTACACTCCAAACCAAAGGGTGGCGCTGTTGCCTAATGCCTTTTTTCTCTTCCTCCCTTGACAGTGCTTCCACCTCCGATGTCACTTCCTGTTTCTGCTCTCCTGAACCCGCCCCTTCTGGGTTGTCTGCAGACTTGTCAGAAGATTAACGTCTGAACGTCTTTGCAAATTCCCCGACATTCGTTTTCAGTATAAGAGATTTACCTAGGTGATTCCGCCCCTTTAAAACATGTTGTTTTATTTCAACACCCAAACTTGTTCAGGAAACAAACTCTTAGATGTCCAGTGGAACTTGCCTGTATTACAACAGTGACTCTTTGATTTCTACTGTGACATGCTTTTCATTATCAGCACGTGACCACCCACCCCCCACTAGCCCCCCCACTCCAATATTTGACTTACTTGATCACTTTAAAATTCGTCGTCTTACAAAGACTGACTGCACCATCTCCAGAACCGACCAGTATGTCGCCCGTCTTGAGGAGTTTCAGCGATGTCACACCCTGTGGCAAACAAGACGTGTCAGAGATGCTCTCTTTAATTGGGTCTGCCCTTATACGGTTGAGAGGGGATGGAGGGGCTGGAGGGGAGAAGGTGACGGAGATTTTTTTTTTCTTTTCACAATGATCAAGAATGACAATCCTCATGACTAACATGGTGTCTCTGGGCGTTTATGTTTAGTGGGGTTTGATGTTTTTTTTTTTTACATGCACATAAATGTATAGTCCTGTAAATTATTAAGCAGCCCAATTTAAATAATTGATCTCTGCTGTCTCTTGCAAACATGTCTTCACTAGGCAGCATGCTTAATCTATGATATTTTATTAATACTAATACATTTCATTCATATAGCACCTTTCCCTTGATTATACCGGAGTTTTACAGCAGGGCCTACCTTACTGAACTTCTCCTTTGCAGGTGCACAGCTGTTGAGAAGCTTGGTTTTCAGATTCACTTTTAAAACATCTCCACTGGAGGTTCCTCCATAGAAGAAACTGTCATCATCTTCTACCTGGGGGGGAAATCACAAAAGAGTTTAGAGGATTAAAGAAGCCAGTTTTCAGAGGGCGCCCAGGGTGGCGTGGTGGAGCATTAGTTATGGCCATTGCCAGGGTCAGCCCTGGGCCATGTCTGAGTAGGCACCGGCCTAAGGGTGTCATGACTTTTTTGGGGGGCCTTGACTCATCCAAATCCCAGCTCCAATGCTCTGTTGACTGTCACTATATCATGTTGTACATAAAATCTGAATATGAAGGTGCGCCGATCTTAAACAAAACCATACAAATCCCCTGCTATTCTGTTTACTAATATGAATGCCCTTCAACCTTCCTGCTGCTCAGAATAGCACATCACATGTAACATATTTATCTGAATGTCCCTCCAAACCCGTCTTTCATTCTTCACAATCATAAACATATATGAACACGTTCCACCCATTGCCTAGGCATGCCATGCACCCTTGAGCCAACCCTGGCTTCTGCCTCACCAGACTTGACTTTGAATTCTAATGCCCAGTTGTCGTCAGTGGGCAGCTTGCTTCTTCCCCTCTTGTCTTTGTGTGCGCTTTTTGTTACTGTGCTCCGGTTTCCCAATCACATCCCAAAGATACACATGTCAGGTTAATCTGTGCCTGGTGAAGTCCTAGGCAGGGTTGACAGACGCCACCCCTTGTTGTCCACAGAGGGTAGTTGATATTTTTAGACATTGACATTCTGTTTACGGGACACACGCCCCTTCAATAGGACAAACAGAGCCCCTTTGTGCTGTCACAAGGGTGCGCAGAAGGGACAGTTTAAGGGCTGTGATGATTGTAATTCCCCGTCACTCCAGAGGTTGGCGCTATGTTCTGATGCCTTTTCTCTTGCTCCCTCTGCAGACCAGATGATTGACAGCTGTATCATCTCTGATGTCACATCCGGTCTCAGTCTGCCTGGACCCGCCTCTTCCTGTGACGGTAAGTTTGGCAGTTTTCAAAACAGTTCACTTTGGAACTCACTTTTGAAAGGACGTTTTGCAATTTTTGCTCATGTTCTTGTTTTTGCTGCATTTCAGTTATATGGGGTCACCAGGGTGGTGCCCCAACTCTTTATTGTGGTCTATCTGATCTTGATTGGTCAATCCTTTATGACAATTATTATTTGTGTATTTGTGTTTAATTACTGAAGTGTTTTGTATTGTAGTCCATCCATGCTGGGGGTGCACTGTAGCACAGGATTTGTGTAAAAAGCTGATTTATTTGTTTACAATAACAATATTATTTCAATCATACATTTTGCTTCTGTTGGTGTGCTCTGTATTTGTTGTGCGGCTAGTAGGGAAGTAGCGTAGGTCTCTTGCGCTCGTTTTTTTTTATTTATTTTTTTACTTTTCCTCTAGAGACTGGTAGCACAGGTTACTGGAGACGTATTTCAAAAAAACTGTTCTGTTAATCAAAATTCAGAGCAGTGGGGTAGACAAAATTGTCTCAGACTACATTGTGAGCCGAGGTCGGGTGTAATTGTTACTAACAGGGGCAGATCTACCATCAGGGTGTTCTGGGTGGGCCCGTGACGGCAAAGAGCCTTTTCACAAAGCACATCACTCGATGAAACAATCAAGTATCTGCGAGTAGAAATGACCAAAGGGGGGGAACCCCCCCCATCCTGATCCAAAATCTCGTGACAAATCACGTATGAGAAATACTTAATGACCCAGTGTCCGCACTCTGACTTGTTAAAAGAGTAATCAACTATCTGCTAAGGCGGTAAGTCACCCAGGGGCCTGTGGGGTTCTTAATCCGGCCTTGATTACTAATGAAGATAATGAGCTTACAATTCAGCATTACTAAAAATAGTGGTGTGCAAAATCAGACCTGTAAAATACCACAGCTTTAAAAAGTGTGTCTGGAGAAACACATTTAGAAAATTAGAGCGACGTAAACCAAACAGCCATTCTTTTGCAATCGAACGTCAGCCTTTGCCTTCAAACATGTCCTTTTATGCATAAATTTGAATTATACTTGAATTTGATAAGACAGCAATAGTGGTCATACACAGAAATCAATCAAGTTTGCAGCAGCACCCTGGATGGATTCCCACAGGGCATAATGGGAATTGGAGTTCTTTGACACAGCCCTGTTGGGTCCCATGGTTGTCGCCAGGGGGTACTGCGGGGACTGGGAGTAGGGATCCCCCTTCACCCAGATGTGGTCCTGGGCCAGACCTGTGGGACACCAGAAGTACTCCCAGGTTTCATACAAAAGGAGCTGCCTGCCACTACTCTGGGAGCCAGAGTCGGGAGAAGGAAGACAAAGCTTGCTGGGAGGAGTAGAGGAGGCAGTGACGGAGAAAGAGAGAGAAGACAATGACAGGGCATTGCTGTGTGCTTGGTATTTACTTGTACTTGTAGCTGAAGAGTGGGAAACGCTTACTGGGAAGCATTTCACACCAAATGAAATCCTCTTGTTTGCTGCACTTCTGTTGGGTGTTTGGGGAGCCGGACCACCACCTGGCGGCCCCAAAGTGTAACGAGCGGTTCACAGTATGGGGTGGGAGGTTGGGGGGCTGCGACAATCATAGAAAAAAATACACAAAATGGTGGAAAAAGGTGACACAATGACTTCACAGCGGTAAACAGTATAGGGTGGGAGGTTGGGAGGCTACGACAATCATTAAAAAAAAATACACAAAATGGTGGAAAAAGGTGACACAATGACTTCACAGCGGTAAACAGTATAGGGTGGGAGGTTGGGGGGCTACGACAATCATTAAAAAAATACACAAAATGATGGAAAAAGGTGACACAATGACTTCACTTAACTCCAAAAAAAGGATAAACAATGCAAACAACTGTAGATGCGGTCTAAAAAAAATTTTAAAAGCTAATTACAATGGGCTCCTGAGAGTGTGCTCTTTGACATTCTGCAAAAAAGATAAAGATGCATGCAGTTCAAATTTTTTCATTTAAAAGAATTACACTTGAAATGATTTGAGCCATAATTATGTTTACAATTTTGACCGTGCAGTCCTTCTAGAAAAATATTACTGGAAATGTTCATTCTGTTACATTCTTTGACCTTAACTGCTGAATATTACTGAAGTCCTGGGAGACCTGGCTACATCTACAATGCTCATTGTGTGAGAATGGCGCACTCATCAAGCTGACAAGTGCCTCCTTGGAGGATGCAGCGCTTCTGGGGAGAGCCGCTCTCCTTATAAAGAAGTATTATTTAAGTAAGAAAGTGATTGTGCCCACAACTGCCAGGACAGGCCCAGACTCCACATGGCGGTGAATAAACAAAAAAAGAGCTGGATTTACAAAATGAATGTCAAATGAATGCATCTAAGAATTACACAGTGGCCTTGAGGTTCATGACTGCTGTGCACTCTGAGATAACAGACAATAAATTATAGAGCTGAGTTCCAGTGGATCCAGAAGGCCAAAATGCAAAAAAGAAACTAAAAATAAAATGTGAAAAATGTATATACATTTGTATAAAGTAAACCTCAGAGGGTCCAATGCCAGCTGCCTACTCGCCAATTCTGTGAGGTAAATAAAGAGGACGTTTGAATTGCTATAGCAGTAGGGTCACTCCTGTGATGAACTCCGGGGCTGTCATCTGCTGCGGCTCAGCCAGACATGTGTGTGTGGTATCAGAGAGCCCAAAAGAGGCACTGAAGCTTCTATGACATCTTTTTCTAGAGCGATAATTTCATTCATTAATTCAATTGGTTAAATTACTTTAAATCAAGACAGTGGAAAGCTTGAGCTGATCCAGATCAGTTGAATGATGTGTATGGTACTATATTAGAAAGCAGACAGACAGACAGAAAGCTACATAAGACATCATAATAGATAGATATGAAGTCGACTATATTTTAAAGTTGTGCAGATTTTTAAAGAAAATTTCGTATCCCGGGAAATGCAGGCTCCAATCGGGTGCAGGTGTGCGTGAGTGCACTTCACTAAGGGGATGATGGGGGTGCTTGGCTGATCGCACACACACGTGTAAAGGTGAGCAGATCAGTTGGGTGTCTCATTTATACTTCGGAGATAGAGGCCCATCACGCCTGCTCCTAATCAACCAATATATGTGGAGCACGACAGAGCGAATCGAAATGCAATACACTCGGAGAAGCCCCTAAGCGTAATGCAATATGATTACTTTGCTTTTAGTTATAAACACGTGATCTATGGATGTGAATCAAAATTTAGTACTGCATTTTAAACTGGCACAAAAATTCCACGAAAAGCAATCCATCATTAGATTGATATATGTTTAATTATGACACGTTAAGACTGTGCTAAATGTAAACGCACCACAGGCATGTGCTTTACATTTCAATGTAGTTAACATGTGTGACGATGCCGGTCCCTACAGACTCCCTCTTCCCACATGGGAGTCTGCTGAACCAGCACCGTCGATAGTTATGGCTGACAATTTGAGGACATATATATATATATATATATATATACACACCTGTCTCCATGGGCGCAGCGCCTTAATCACACGCCGCAGGAAGCCAATGAAGTAATTGAGAACGATCGCACCCACACATGCAGGTGCTACTCGCCCCAACTACCACATTAACTCCCCGCGGTCGTGCAAACGCGCCCACAGAGAGTGAAAATATGGATTTAAAACCTGGCCATTTTATTGTAGCCGTGGACCCACTATACCACAACATGTCGGATTGCTTGCCTTTTGGCATGAATACTCTATCATAGATTTGCTTAGGATTGCCTTTCAGGCAACTCCTTTGTGACTCTTGCTGCTTTTTCTTTGAATTATATAGTTTTATTTGAATTAATCTTCCATTTATAAACATTCCTGTTTGTCCTTCTAATTCATGCCAATAGTTTACGGTCATCCCTCCCCTTGTGGAGCTTTTTATTTCTAGTTGGTTTACCATATCTCCATTTTTTTGGGCCTTCTTGAGGTGAAGCTGGCATATGCTAGTATTATGGGCCTGGCTGAGTTCAGGTGAGCCTCTGTTTGGGAAGACCAGTTAGGATTGTGGCCTGCTTCCTTATTTGTTTTTTTTTTTTGTAGGCCTCACACCCATTTTGCTACTGTCGAAACTTCATATCATAACATTAGGGATGTGAGAGGAAAATAACAGCATGAAGAAAAAACTCACATACTCTGCAGCTAAGGAAGACCATGCAGACTCCACGCAGAGTCTACTGGTGTTGTGAGGCATCAGCGTCAAACCCTGCCTCCACTGTGCCACCCTGTGAAAAGCGTGTGACTCTCTACATGCTGTCAAAGGTGCTAAATAAAACAAGCAGGGGCAGACCGACCACATGAAATTCAGGAAATGATCTACCTACCTCAAGACACTGGACAATCCTTTTCAGCTGGCCCAGCTGGCACTCAATAGGCCAGATTTTTCGGTTGCGCAGATCGAGCTCCCAGACCCGCAAGGTGCAGCTGTTTAGAAAAAAGAAAGAAGTCATTTGTCTATTATCCAATTAAATTGTAGGACCCCCTAGCACCGCCCCAACCAGTCACATCCAAGAAATCAAGTGGACAGCGAGACCCCTGAGCATCCACTTGTGGCAGCCTGTTTTTTCAAAGTGGCTACCTGCTTTGAACTTTCTAATGAGCTTTAATATTCAATGCGTGCTTTGTTTAGGTCAACTTGCTAATCTTATGAGAATAAAATTCTTTATTGCCTGTCCGCTCCGCTCATCAGGGAGCCATATGCTCTTAGCTCCAGCTAGTGTACTGCTTCTGAAAGTTTTCTTTCTTTCATATATTAAATCTTAACTCTTCAGGGATTTAAAGCTAAGGATTTCAATCTCCTCAGTTAATTAGAACCACAGGCAGGCTATTATGGAAGTTATTATATTCAGTCATCTTGCTCAAGACCTTCAACTATCATTGCTTCTCATGTAAACTTATTGACTATATAAATAAAAATAACAATGCAAATCTTCTTCTTCTTCTTTCAGCTGCTCCCATTTAGAGGTTGCCACAGCGGATCATCCGTTTCCATCTATCCTTGTCTTGTCCATCATTTTCTGCCACACTCACTGCCTTCATACCCTCCCTCTCCACTTCCATAAACCTCCTCTTTGGCCTTCCTCTTTTCCTCTTGCCTGACGGTTACATCCTTGACATTCTTCTCCAGATGTACCCCTCATCTTCCCTCTGCACGTGCCCACACCATCTCAATCGAGCGTGTCTCACTTGGTCTCCTAACTGTTGTATCTGAGTTTTCCCTCTAATAGACTCATTCCTAATCCTGTCTACCCTCGTTACTCTGAGCGGAAATCGCAGCATCTTCACCTCGGCCACTTCCAGCTCTGCCTCCTGTCTTATTATCACTGTCACCATCTCCAAACCGTACAACACAGCTGGACTCACTACCGTTTTATAGACCTTCCCTTTCACTCTTGCAGATGCTCTTCTATCACAAATCACTCCTGACACTCTTCTCCAGCCAGTCCACCCTGCCTGCACTCTCTTCTTGACTCTCAGTTGCATTGGACTGTTGAATCCAAATATTTAAATTTGTCAACCTTCACCACATCTTCTCCTTGCAGTCACAACCTTCCACCACCTTCCCTCTCCTTCATGCACATGGACTCCATCTTACTCCTACTGACTCTCACTCCCCTTCTGTGCAGTGTGTACCGCCATCTCTCCAGGTTTGCCTCAACCTGCTGTCTACTCTCACTATACATCACAATGTCATCCACAAACATCACAATCCATGGAAACTCCTGTCTGACCTCATCTGTCAACCTCTCCATCACCATGGCAAAGAGGAAGAGGCTCAGAGCCGATCCTTGATGTAATCCCAATGTCACCTTGAACCAGGCTGTCATTCCTACCGCACATCTCACCACAGTCACACTGTCCTCATATATATTCTATACCACTCTCACATACTTTTCTGCTACTCCCATCTTCCTCATACCGTACCATAACTCCTCTGTTGGTACCCTGTCCACAAACACACAATGCAACTCCTTCTGACCTTCTCTGTACATCTCCATCAACACTCTGAATGCTAACATTGCATATGCAGTACTCATTCCTGGCATGAAATCATATTGCTGCTCACAGATTTCCCCCTCTCCTCTGAGCCTAGCATCTATCATACTTAATATTATTATTATTAACACAAGACAAAAATTATTTTTTGCCTCCAAAGAAATTGTTAGTGATTATGATAAAAAGTGTCAAGCTAAATAGGAGTATTATTTTAGATTGATTATATCACGTAAGAATTTGAAGAAACATGAAATTATCTTTTGTCGACTTTAGTGTATTTATCTGCTTAATGTTGTTGACACATTGCATTAGTTCGATTGAGCTAAAATGTTTGATTGGTGGCTGATTTTTGTTTGTACTCTGCATCTTATACGTCTTGTTGCAGTGTCCAACAACAGCTGGGCAGCACTGAATAATTCTGCTTGCTCTGATATCGCTTTTCCATCGTTGCAATATCCTGCTGAAGCCTTTCATCATGTTCGTCATCGACTGCATAAATATTTGCAGAAAAGTCCAAGAGTTAGTGCAGACGACGAATCTTTAGCAGCATGTTGCACTTCATGGTTTTGTATGCTTGAAGCATGTTGTCAACCAGCAGGATGTTATTTGGGGTTCTGTACTTGCCAAGAGAATTCTCAACAACCTCTTTGAATGCCTTCCATGAGATGTGATGCCTTCCACCTGTGTCTCCAAGTATTTTATGCAGCAGCCTGTGTGACCTTATTTACTGTTAGTATCTAAGCATCAGATATTCAAGGTGTGTTATGTAATTGTCCTTACACTGGAGATGATTTGGATTGGGTGGACGGTGGAGGCGGAGTTTGAGGTGGTGCATTGTGGTATGCTATCACTAAATTGCTGAACATTGAGTGTAATGGATACAGCAATCATAGGAACACCTTTTAATAAATAATAAACTTCTCTGATGTCAATTGAATGGCTTGGTTGTAAACAATAAAAAGACATGTGTGATGGTCACCAGGCATGGGCTGGCTTCCCAACCAGTTTCAAGATTCCTTACAAGGCTGAGAGGCCAGTTTAGTGGAAGGACAGTTAGAAACCAATTGTGTGGACTATTTCCATCCCCAACACAATAGGTGGAAGTCCACCTGGACTACAGTGCCTGCATGGATACCTGCGGGGCAGGCAGGGAATTGTAGTCCATGTTTCATTGGTGCCACCAGGGGGAGCTGTAGGGACAAATTGTCCCCATTTCAAGGAATCTCTGCCTGACCCAGCAGTACCTCCTATCTGTAGTAGGGTCACACCAGAAGAGCTCCTCGTCCAAGCGAGCCTGGAGGAGTAGAAGGAGAGGAAAAGAAGAAAAAAGACAACGAAGGAATTGTGCGTGTGTGGTATTTGTACATCACCTGTAGAAGTAGTTGTGAAAATAAATCATTACTGGAACTGATACTTGTGTTGTTGTATTGGAAAGTTTGGGGGCTCACTGGCGCCCCCTGCGGGTTGCTCATGTGATGAGCTGAGGTAAAGCAATAATTAAAAGTTGTGAGTGACCACTGAACAGGATAAGAGCAAGGTGGGCTACCAAATGTGTTACACTGCTGCTCTGTGCGTGAAGGAGAGACTGCTGACTGTTTTTTGATGTGCTGACTTTTAAGTATACTACATTTGTAGACAGAATGATTGCTTGGTGGGCAAGAGGGATCCATCGTGTTGACACATGGCAGCCTAAAGTCTTGCAGGAACACCTCAAAGCAGAAAGGATCACGCTGGCTCATATCAATATCTGAGTACAGACACCACTAGAGAGCGATATGACTGTAACTGAGACAGATGCCCCTCAGAAAAAGACACAATCAGTGGGGGGCCAGGACTGGGAAGAGAAAGAGAGTCGGGGCCTGGGTAGAAGAGTGCGTTGTTCTCCCATGATGCTAGAGGGCAGGTGACACAACACATAACAGGGGAGAAGAAAGAGACAGAAAGTAAGATCAGTTAGGGATGACAGGTCATTTCCGGAGGGTGGGACTGGACCATGTTTCTGCCTTGGGGTTTGCCAATCAGTTGCCAACCAGGAAACCCAAGTTTCGTTGTGTGGTGGGTATGGCAGCACACTGTACCAGTGCCCGCTCCCCAATCTGACCTGACCTGACCTTGGCCTCCACAGTACCATTTGGGACATGAAGATCTGAAATGAGGTCTCCTACTGGAAAACACTTCAAAAAATTAGGACTGATCTTAAGTCTGAAAATTGATCAGCGATGTGAGAGATGGGGCAGCGTTTTCTGTCTGCTGTCCTCCGTTGATGCTGCTGTTATCTCCAATGACAGCATTTTATTGCACTCCTCAAGCTGTGTATTTACTACTAAACAGAAAAGGTGCCTGCCTGAGGTGCACATCATCGCTGTTATGGCACAATATGAAGGCTAATAGGAATTCATTACACCTCTGCCATTTTGCCCTGCTTTTCCCGATGCAGAGTGGGCAAGTGAAAAACAAGCCACCCTGGCCCCTTTCAACAGAGTTGGATCCTGTACAGGATTGGACAGCAGTTCTATCTATCTATCTATCTATCTATCTATCTATTATATATTGCCTTTCATATCTATCTATCTATCTATTATATATTGCCTTTCATATCTATCTATCTATCTATCTATCTATCTATCTATTATATAGTGCCTTTCCTATCTATCTATCTATCTATCTATCTATCTATCTATCTATCTATCTATCTATCTATCTATCTATCTATCTATTATATATTGCCTTTCATATCTATCTATCTATCTATTATATAGTGCCTTTCCTATCTATCTATCTATCTATCTATCTATCTATCTATCTATCTATCTATCTATCTATCTATCTATCTATCTATCGGCATACATTGCAAGAGGAAGCCATGGAAAAACAATGCTAGCACACATTCTGGCCAGCACACCAGTCTTTGCAATTTCTTACTTTCCAGCTGTGATGAAGACATCGTCTCTGAGGTTGGGGAATTTCACCGCCAGGCTTATCCCTGAGCTGTGGGTGGAGGCCGGACTTCCACATATTGCTTCTCTCTTTGCAACATTCCACAGAACAACACTGAGGGAAGAGAGGAAAACAGTGATGAGCGGGTGAGAATGATGCCCTTTGGCCTTTAGTTTCTGCAGTTTCTCTAAATAATAATTCTCTTTCCATTTTTTTTTCTTTTTTGAAAATAAATGAAGCTTACCTGCCATCATCCTGACCTCCCAGAGATACAAGGTAGGTGCCATTAGGTGAGAAAGCCAGTGCTTCAACTTTAGCCTTGTGGAGCACCAGCCGGGCATACTCCTCTCTGTTGGCATAGTCCCAGATTAAAATGTCAGCCTGAAGACAAGAAAAACACGTTGATATGTGCCCGCGATACTCCATATAATGAGCCTCTGCATGTCTATGCTGTTGGACACCCAGCCATCTGCTTTCACACTGCAAAGATCACATGCCAGGGTTCAGTGGGCCGCGCTCATCAGTGACAAGTGCCACTTTACCAGGGATTAGGTGGACTCTTCAAAGAAAGGACTCAAGAAACTCAATCAGTGTATGGAAGCCTCATAAGGATCACCAAAAATTTTCTGGGTAAGGACAGCTAGGAATGTTGGGGGTCTAACCTGCTTCTTTAAAAGTATTTTACATTCTGGATTTGTTGTAGAAAGTAAGTGTCGCAATTTCAAAATGAGGCTTTGAGAATATTTAAAAAATGACACAACCTTTCCTCCTACACACACACACACACATATATAGCGCATTGCTGCACCCACCACACGCCAGACATATTGTGCCTTTCACATCTATCTATCTATCTATCTATCTATCAGGTCCTTCCACACTTGTTCTCCCTTCCCCTGAATTTGCAGAAGGTGGTAAACCTTCTCTGTGGTCCCAGCGCCAAAGAAAAGGCATTCCAGTGACCCCAAGGACTTCAAACCAGTTGCTCTTACTTCACGCAGCATGAAGACCTTTGAGAGGCTGGTCCTATAACAGCTGTAATCCCTTTCATGTTTCAGAACATCTGGATCCTCTGCAGTTTGCCTATCAGGCACATGTAGGCACTGAGGTGTGGAGGATGCTCTGTTCTTCATGCTTCACAGAGTTTACTCCCACTTGGACAAAGCTGGTACTACAGTCAATATCACGTTCTTTGACTTTTCCAATGTTTTTAACACCATTTTGCCCCATTGATTGGGGAAAAAGCTGAAGGCTTTGAATCTCCTGGATCATGGCCTGCCTCACCAACAGAGACAGCCGTTTGTGAGGCTGAGGGACTGTGGGTCAGAAATGGTGGTGTGTGACACTGGAGCACCACAGGGAACGGCCCCATCTCCCTTCCTGTCGATCCTCTGCACAACAGATTTCCAGTACAACACCAGTGCTTGTCATCTACAGAAATCTTCAGATGACTCCTCCATCATAGGCAGCACTGGTGGTGGACTTCTGACATGCCAAGAAGCCTCTGAGATCACTCACCATTCAGGAGGAATATGTGGAACTGGTGCAGAGGTACAAATACCTGGGGGTTCATATGAACAACAAACTGGACTGACCCGACAGCACAAGAACGGCCAGAGCTGACTGGACTTCCTAAGGAGACTCAGGTCTTTTGATGTGTGCAGCAAACCGCTGGAAATGTTCTACCAGTCCACAGTAGCCAGTGTGGTGCCTATGCTGCAGTCTACAGGGGAAGAAATGTGAGCACAAAAGAAGCACAATGTCTGGAAAAACGTATTAGAAAAGCCTGCACCATCACAGGGCCAACTCTGGACACACTGGAAGCCATTGTGGAAAAGAGGATGGTGGCAAAGATGGACGCCATCATGAAAAATCCTCCCATTCCCCTCCAGGAGGCGCTCTCTTGGAGAACTTTTAGCCACATGCTCATTTCACCAGAGGTGTCTCTGGGGGGCAATTCAGTGCTTCCTCCCGATGTACTCTTTAAGTTCATTTTGAAATTTACTTTAATTTATTTATCGATTGAATGATTGATTGATTGATTGGCTGTACCCTTGTTTCTGTTATGTTTCTGCGGCTGAATTGGGATTAATAAAGTGTATCTAATCTGATCTCTCTATATAAAACACAATGTCTGTCTGTCTGGTCTCTATCTAACACCCTTTGACTGACCTGGACCCCATTTTGCATAGGTGCTGTCTAGGGACGTACAGACAAGACAGACTCCTTTAGAACCCAAAATTTTGACCCTGGGGTCCCACCGTGTAGTTTTTTTTTTTTTTCCTGGCTGTTACAATTTGCTTAGCAGTGCCACCTGCTGGCTTAGAGCAAATGAAAGTTGGCAAAAAAGGTGACACATAATTGACCCAAGGAAGATACATGGACAACTGGCACAAACGGGAGCTCTCATAACAGGCAAAGGTGAGCAACGTAGCAGGCTGCAACAAGGAGGAAGGACTCACGCCGGGCACAAACCAGAGAACCTACCGGCAGCCGTAAGTGAGATGCACCGACATGGGGCACCAGCAACAAGCATAGAGAACTGGCACAAACAGAAGGCTATCCGACTGAGGACGAGCGAGAGGCACAGACAAGTGGCAGAGATGGCGGACTCTAACCACAGGTACAAACAAGAAGTACTGCCAGCTGGCAAAAACAGGGAGCACTCGGGACCTTCAAAGCAAAGGGTACAAACAGCTGCACAAACGGCAGGCACTCTCAGTGGGCGCAAAGCAAGCAGCATAAAGGCCTGGCACAAGCAAGAAGGACTCACAGCGGGGATCACAGCCCAAGTTAGCAGAGCACATGACTGTCACAAATAGGAGACTCTCAAAATAAACACAAACGAGAAGCAAAAGCAACTGGTGCAAATGGGAGCTTTTCCTAATGGGCACAACAGGATAAATAGAAAAACTGGCAAAATGGTGCAATGGTAGCATTAAAGGCTCTGACAACTGGTAGAAACAAGAAGTACCGGCAGCTGGCAAAACCAGGGAGCAATCGTCACATTCAAGTATAGGGTACAAAGGACAGCACAAACTGTGCCAGCTGTCTGTAATAAGTAGCACGGACAAATGGAGAAGGGTTCCTGATGTGCCCATACAAATGGAAACAAGCATAACAACTGGCACAGGCAGACAAGCAGCTTAAAGAGTAAAAATACAGCATGCAGACAAAAACAAGCAGCATAAAGAAGATGTAATCTTCTTCTTCTTTCGGCTGCTCCCGTTAGGGGTCGCCACAGTGGATCATCTTCTTCCATATCTTCCCCTCCTATATCACACCCATCACCTGTATGGCCTCTCTCACCACATCCATAAAACTTCTCTTATGCCTTCCTCTTTTCCTTTTCCCTGGCAGCTCTATCCTTAACATCCTTTTCCCAATATACCCAGCATCTCTCAAGGTAGGAAAAGATAAAGGAAGAGCAAAAAGGATAACCGGTTATGAAATCATTTGAAAAGGGGAGGCCAACGGATAAAACGGAGGGTTTATTAGCTCCATTTCAGTGTCACAGGGGACAGAGGCACCACTGTGACTTTGCTTTCTCTGTCACGTAACCACCTGGAGACCACCTCAAGACTCAGGCGAGGCTCCTGCTTATAGAGGTCTCATCATCTGGCCCTGCCTTCCTGCAGAGAGACTTACACAAGATCTGAATTTGGACGGTACGACAGTCAATATCCATCCATCCATTATCCAACCTGCTATATCCTAACTATAGGGTCATGGGGGTCTGCTGGAGCCAATCCTAGCCAACACAGGGAGCAAAGCAGGAAACAAACCCCGGGCAGGGCGCCAGCCCACTGCAGTACAGTCAATATCGTGTTCCCATACTGGGAAAATCGCAGCGGCCCCAGCACTGACCACTGGTGGACACCACTCTTAACATCAGCCAGGCTCCTCATCATCACCCTCTCCTTCCTGTGTTTGAGCTAATGCTGCACCCATTTGCACCCTGAACTGCCACTTTTTGTAGTTTGATGCCCACCCCTTCATGTGACACCATTAGTCAAGCCTAAATGTTGGTTTAATTTTTATGTCTGTTATGTCTGATCTGATGTTTCATTGAAGTATTATGCGTGTTACTTTATTTTTTTTTAATTGTACTACGTTAATGTTTGATGGCTGTGTTCTTTGCTGATGTGTTTCTAATGTTGTGTCGTGGTCTCTCTGACAAACAATAAAATGGGACAACAAGAAGAAATGAACTGCCTTGAATTAGGTGCAAATAAGAACAATAAATAACAAGGTGTTAAAAACAAGCATCACAAACAAAGCATATAGGCAACCATAGTAAGATGCTGTATGATTCTGTGCAGTCAGGCCAGAAGCAGATGAATCGCCTCACTCAGGGTCACACAGAGCATCGGGGATGAGGGTTAAACTGGCAGCCTCGTGCTCCTTAAATGCCAGGCCTGCACGTGCATATTTGGGACCCGCGAGTGCCCCGTACAAATGACAGGATACTCTTAAGATGCACAAAAGAGATGCAAAGAATTCACAGCTGGCGTGAACAAAGGGTGATACAAACAAGCTGCCTCAAGGTGTAGCTCGGGCATAGACCACCATACACGGGTTCCCACACACAAGGGACGACATCAAGTTACACAAATGACAGAACATTAAAATAGCTTGGGTACACACTTGGCATGAATGACAGTCACAAAGCCATACACATAGCCAGCTACAACTGGGCACAGTCTCCTAATGACTATGGCATGGCTTACAAATCAGCTCCAGAAACAAACAAATAAATAAATACACACCCGGCAAAAAGAAGGCGTAGAAGCAAAGGAGTGGTAGAAAGGATGGGTGGCCATGGGGGGCTGCCACTCAAGTACTAACTGCGATTCATGCCAGTCTGCCAAATAGTGGTGTAATCAGTAAGCAGTGTGGGCAAGGCATTTGCACCAGGGGGTGCCCATGGGGATTTCACGGTTGTCGCTTTGCAAAGCTTTATTTATCATTAATATGCATGCCTAAATGACATTGGAATGAAAAAGTTAATGTTGTATTCATTCCCCTAACTCATTAAAATTTATTTCTGACTATTGACCTTTTCTGTTGCTTGCATGCTTGACGTAGCTCTTTGATGGCGATCATTTTTTAATTGGATTTAATTTTATTTCTCATGAGGGAGTCTAATATATGGTGGTCCCCCAGGGTTCGCTGCAGCTCCCCAAACTCCCAACTCAAAAGCTAGGACACAAGTTCTAAAGTGAAGAAAGGGATTGGATCGTGTGAAACTCTTACAGCTGATGTTTCCCACACTACAATACTGAACTCTCAGCACTACGCAACTCTGTCTTCTCTCCTCTGTTCTTCCAGCATTGTCTTCCTCCTCCCGACTCTGGCTCCCTGCATTGAGGCGGGCAGCTCCTTTTACATAACACCCAGGAGCACTTCACGTGTCCTGAAAACCGTGGCTCGGGAGCACTTCCGGGTGAGACTGGAGCCCAACAAAGTAGGGCTCACTAGCCCCTTCAGTGCCCCCTGACGGCACCCATGGAACCCACTATATATATCAATATATATATAATAGGGAGCTTTGCTCCATGCTCGCTTCGCTCGCCATCCCCTGTGCATGTATATATTTTTAAATACAGATTGATAATATATATAACATATTGTATACAATTTTTAAATATTATATTTTTATATAATAGTCAGTCAGTCATTATCCAACCCACTATATCCTAACACAGGGTCACGGGGGTCTGCTGGAGCCAATCCCAGCCAGCACAGGGTGCAAGGCAGGAAACAAACCCCAGGCAGGGTGCCAGCCCATCACAGGGCACACACACACACACACACCCAGCACACACTAGGGACAATTTAGGATCACCAATACACCTAACCTGCATGTCTTTGGACTGTGGGAAGAAACCGGAGCTTTATATAATATGTAAATAATATTAAATATATAGATAGATAATATATGTTTATATTATATTTATATAATATTTATGTAATTTTATATATTATATTTTTCTATAGTTATACTATATATTATATATAGTATTGCTCTGGACATGATGCCAATCCCAGTGTGGCATT
>JANRMT010062846.1:20798321-20811169 GCA_026402145.1 Polypterus bichir lapradei | reverse complement strand
ATCTATCTATCTATCTATCTATCTATCTATCTATCTATCTATCTATTGTCACACAAGTGAGCATGGGAGGCAGCTAAATGAGGGTGATTCCGAATCAGACCAGGATGTGCCAGAGTGCACTGATTCTTTTTCTCACTTTCCTGCAGACCATTCATGGGAGATTCCACCTGGCCCTGTTGACGTCACTTCCAGGTCCGAGCCTATGGAGGAAGACCTTGTCGGCTCCGGCCCCTTTGATGTCATGTCCAGGCTTGAGCCTATGGCTGAATAAAACAATAAATATTGTTTTTTATCAGTATGCTGCTGCCTTTGACGTCACTTCCTGTCTTCCCCTTTAAAAGCCTCCACCTTTCCCCTATTCCCTCAGTTCTGTTTTGGACTCCTGTTTGTGCACATCAGTGCTATCTTTTATAAACGTTAATATTATACAAAGTTATTGTCTGTTATACCTGCATTGTTATCACTCTTTAATTTAATATTGTTTTTTATCAGTAAGCTGCTGCTGGAGTATGTGAATTTCCCCTTGGAATTAATAAAGAATCTATCTATCTATCTATCTATCAGGATATTCACTATGTTGTTTTAAGCCATTCCTGTGTTAGTTTGGCTTTATGCATTGGGTGGTTGTCTTGCTGGAAAAGAAATCTTCTCCCGGTTCCTTACAGACTGCGTCACTTTTTCCTCCAGGATTGCCCCGTAGTTTGCTACTTTCCTTTCCTTTCCTTTTCCCCTCACAAGCCTACCAGGGCCTGCTGCAGAGCGTCATCTGTGGGAGGAATGATCTCCTCAGTCTGTCAGTGGAGCAGGACGGTGACAGCAGTCTGTCGCTGAAGCTGGTCCTCTGTCTGGAGATGATCCTGTTCAGTAGATGCAGTGGATTCTCCATGATTGACAGGAGCCTGCTCAGCGCCCGTCGCTCTGCCATAGATGTCAAACTGTCCAGCTCCGTGCCTACAATAGAGCCTGCCTTCCTCACCAGTTTGTCCAGGCATGAGGCGTCCTTCTTCTTTATGCTGCCTCCCCAGCACACCACCGTGTAGAAGAGGGCGCTCGCCACAACTGTCTGATAGAACATCTGCAGCATCTTATTGCAGATGTTGAAGGATGCCAGCCTTCTAAGGAAGTATAGTCGGCTCTGTCTTTTCTTGCACAGAGCGTCGATTTTGGCAGTCCGGTCCAATTTATCATCCAGCGACTCTTCAATTCCACCCAGGGGGGATAAACGTTAACATTATACAAAGTTACTGTCTGTTATACCTGCATTTTTACCACTCTTTAATTTAATATTGTTTTTTATCAGTATGCTGCTGCTGGAGTATGTGAATTGGGATTAATAAAGTATCTATCTATCTATCTATCTATCTATCTATCTATCTATCGTGCCTTTTCATATCTATCTATCTATCTATTGTCGCAGTAGGGGGCGCTAGCGCTCCCTTGAACCCTCAGGTACCACGCCAAACACCTGGTAAAAGTGCCACAATAATTCTTTTTATTATAATAATTACGTGCACTAAGCACCCTCCACTCCACACTACTCATAAATAACCCAATAACTACAATAATAAATCACAATCCTCCACTCCCAGACGCGTTGCCCTCCTACCACCCAGCTCAGCTCGTTGTCTGGGAGTTCCCAGAGTCCTTTTATTCCTCCTGACCCGGAAGTGTTTCTACCCAAAAGTTCCACAAGTCCTTATTCCTTCCGGGTCAGAGTAAACAGTACTTTTCTTCACCCCGGAAGCCCGTCGCTCTTCCTGTGACGAACTTCCGGGTCATGGTGCACAAATGAGTCCACTGGCTTCTCGACAGCGACTCCCAGTGGCCCCCACGGTATCCAGCAGGGCTGTGTATAAAAACTCCATAGTCCATGAGGCCCTGCTGGAATTCGGGGCCCATATATGCTCTCGGGAGAGCTCCTCCTGGCGGCCTGGGGGTGAGGGCCGGAGTAAAATGCCGGCAATCCACCACACTATCTATCTATCTATCTATCTATCTATCTATCTATCTATCTATCTATCGTGCCTTTTCATATCTATCTATCTATCTATCTATCTATCTATCTATCTATCTATCTATCGTGTCTTTTCATATCTATCTATCTATCTATCTATCTATCTATCTATCTATCTATCTATCTATCTATCTATAGTGTCTTTTCATATCTATCTATCTATCTATCTATCTATCTATCTATCTATCTATCTATCTATCTATCTATCTATCTATCTACCTATCTGTCTGTCTGTCTGCACAGCCTCATGCTGCCACCCCCATACTTCACAGTACTCATGGTGTTTTCTTATAATGTGCAGTGTTCCACCATGGCATTTTTTTTGATGGCCAAAAAGCTCAATATCACTCTCATCAGACCTTGTAACTTTCTTCCAGCTGATTCCAGAGTCTCCCGTGTCTCTTCTGTTGAGATGTCCTGTGCATCTTTAAAATCAATTCAGTTTGTTTTTGACTCACTGGTATGACAAATCCCTCAAATATGACGCACTCTTCGTCGCGTCTTGATGATTAGTCATGCAGTGTTTTGAGCTTTTTGGTTCTCCTCTCCCTATTTTTAGCCCTTTAGACCCTATTTTTTAGACCATTTTTGGACCATATTTTGTGTAGAAAATTCCTCCCTTATGATGAAGAGTAAACCAAGCTGCATCAACTGACCCTAGGGGTTCAGTGAGTTACGAGGGGTCAGAGTTACTCCTTTTCACAAAGCTTTTTAAAGCTGCAGACTGTTAATACAGACACGTGGAGTGTTGTTTATGCTATTTTGAGGTTGCTGGTCATAAATGCGATCTTATTTTAGATATATGAGTCGTTACTGGTGGTCCCAGCCCTTCAAGAGCCACTCCCAGAAGGATAACCATGACAAATTTCACACATAAGCATGTGGGGTGTCGTTTTAGAATATTTCAAAGTCAGCGAGTAGAAATCTGATGTCATTTTTGATGTTTGACCCTTTACGAGGGATTTAGCCCTCAAAGGCCCTCTGTTAGTGGGTGAAAAACGACAAATTTCTGTTACAATTGAGAATATTTAAACTTCATACGCTCCATTTGAAACACACATTATACAAATTTCAAATACCTGACACAACTATACTTGTTTATTATGCACTTCTGCCTCATGAAGTAAATTGTTACCCTTCTTATGGGTGGCTTCTCACGCACATGCGTCTGTGGATTATCCTCATAGCCCCTCTTAGAAATATTGTACCACCTCGTGAGTGGGTGGGTGAGTGGGGGCTCTGTCACTAGCCAGGTCCTCTCCTTTTCCTCCAGCAGCATAGAGAAGACGAGGGCACCTGACTCTGCCCCTTCTGTTTTTTTCAATGATATATGGCGACCTGGCAGAAGGAAACGTGACTCTACAAATGGAGAACGACAGTGGTGCTGTAACTTGACGGGACCTGAATCTGAACTAAGCTCGACTGCAGCTGTTTCGCTGCTATGATTTTGTCGATGTTCCGTCTGTGAGCGACTGTATTTCTGTTGTAATTTTGAAGACGTAAATGGGGATGACCGATTTGGCGCCCTAATATTCCTTTGCTTGGGACTTGCAATTCTTCACTCATCCACAGCCCCAAATTTTTTGCGGCTTACGCTAATTCAGACTTTTTCCTCTTCGCCACTCTCCCAAAAAGCTGCCGTTGCTGAAGTATACAGGCACAGTAGTCGTCGTCATTATATTCTCTGCAATCTCATGCACTGTAGCTTGCAACTCCTTCAAAGTTCTCACAGGTCTCTTGATGGCCTCCCTCACTCGTCTTCTTCTTGCACCATCACTCCATTTATGTGGACGGTCTGCTCCACCGGATTTAAAGCTGCGTCGGACTCTTTCCATTTCTCAGTGGGTTGAATTTACTTGATATTCAGTGACTTGGATATTTTCACGTCTCCATTCCCTGATTTTTTTCTTTCGACCCCCTTTTCACGGAGTTGCTCAAAGTATTCTTTTGTCTAGCCCACCATACTGACTCCCCTCAAGTTGGCCCATCCTCATTCAGGGACATGTTAGACTGCAATCAAGTGAAACCTCAGACAGACGACCTAAATCTGGGACTTCTAATACCAGTGGGCTGCACCAGTGATGATTTAGGGGTGTCACAATATAAAGGGGATGAGATCAGTTGTTTTGGGTTTGATATTTGTAATTGATTTAGACCCCTTTGCAGAGATCTGTTTTCACTTTGACTTTAAAGAGTCTTTTTCTGCAGATCAGAGTCAAAAAAGTCAAATTAAATCCCCTGTGACTCAAAGTTATATGACAATAAAATGTGAAAACTTCCAAGTGGGATGAACCTTCTTATACAGTGCATCCGGAAAGTATTCAGAGCACATCACTTTTTCCACATTTTGTTATGTTACAGCCTTATTCCAAAATGGATTAAATTCATTTTGTTCCTCAGAATTCTACACACAACACCCCATAATGACAACGTGAAAAAAGTTTACTTGAGGTTTTTGCAAATTTACTAAAAATAAAAAAATTGAGAAATCACATGTACATAAGTATTCACAGCCTTTGCAATGAAACTCCAAATTGAGCTCAGGTGCATCCTGTTTCCCCTGATCATCCTTGAGATGTTTCTGAAGCTTAATTAGAGTCCACCTGTAGTAAATTCAGTTGATTAGACATGATTTGGAAAGGCACACACCTGTCTATAGAATGTCCCACAGTTGACAGTTCATGTCAGAGCACAAACCAAGCATGAAGTCAAAGGAATTGTCTGTAGACCTCCGAGACAGGATTGTCTCGAGGCACAAATCTGGGGAAGGTTATAGAAAAATGTCTGCTGCTTTGAAGGTCCCAATGAGCACAGTGGCCTCCATCATCCGTAAGTGGAAGAAGTTCAAAACCACCAGGACTCTTCATAGAGCTGGCCGGCCATCTAAACTGAGCGATCGGGGGAGAAGGGCCTTAGTCAGGGAGGTGACCAAGAACCCGATGGTCACTCTGTCAGAGCTCCAGAGGTCCTCTGTGGAGAGAGGAGAACCTTCCAGAAGGACAACCATCTCTGCAGCAATCCACCAATCAGGCCTGTATGGTAGAGTGGCCAGACGGAAGCCACTCCTTTGTAAAAGGCACATGGCAGCCCGCCTGGAGTTTGCCAAAAGGCACCTGAAGGACTCTCAGACCATGAGAAACAAAATTCTCTGGTCTGATGAGACAAAGATTGAACTCTTTGGTGTGAATGCCAGGCGTCACGTTTGGAGGAAACCAGGCACAGCTCATCACCAGGCCAATACCATCCCTACAGTGAAGCATGGTGGTGGTGGCATCATGCTGTGGGCATGTTTTTCAGCGGCAGGAACTGGGAGACTAGTCTGGGAGACTGGGATAAAGGGAAAGATGACTGCAGCAATGTACAGAGACATCCTGGATGAAAACCTGCTCCAGAGCGCTCTTGACCTCAGACTGGGGCGACGGCTCATCTTTCAGCAGGACAACGACCCTAAGCACACAGCCAAGATATCAAAGGAGTGGCTTCAGGACAACTCTGTGAATGTCCTTGAGTGGCCCAGCCAGAGACCAGACGTGAATCCGATTGAACATCTCTGGAGAGATCTTAAAATGGCTGTGCACCGACGCTTCCCATCCAACCTGATGGAGCTTGAGAGGTGCTGCAAAGAGGAATGGGCGAAACTGGCCAAGGATAGGTGTGCCAAGCTTGTGGCATCATATTCAAAAAGACTTGAGGCTGTAATTGCTACCAAAGGTGCATCGACAAAGTATTGAGCAAGGCTGTGAATACTTATGTACATGTGATTTCTCAGTATTTTTATTTTTAATAAATTTGCAAAAACCTCAAGTAAACTTTATTCACGTTATCATTATGGGGTGTTGTGTGTAGAATTCTGAAGAAAAAATGAATTTAATCCATTTTATTGGAAGTTTTCACATTTTATTGTCATATAACTTTAGATAAGAATTTTTTATCAATTTCTTTTTTTTTCCATTTTATTGATTTTATTAAAATCTAATAGCATTCCATACAAACAAGTCAAGTTTAACAAAAATCAAGTCCCACCAATGAGAAAGAGAGCTAGGCCAACAGAGTAAAACTTTAATAGTAAAAATAAGTAAATAAATAAATAGAATAATCAGAAATATCAATTTCATACTAAGAACTCACCCCTTCTCGGATTACTTCACAACAAACTGCAGTCTCAATTATCACTAATTTTAAATAGATAGTAGAAATCAGCTCATCAGTGTGAGCTAAGTAAAACTTTTTTATTAAAACACATCTTTATTTATTAGCATCTGCTTTTATATCTCTCTATTATAAAAGAAAATCTTGAGATGAGACAAGATTATTGCCAAGAGATTTTTTCAAGTCCTCCTCTCAACCATTTCCAGTTAATGGCCCACAGCCCTCTCACCTCTCATTCGTGTGAATGCCTTTGTCAGACGGTTCCTGTGTTCTCAGCTCTTAGAGATTTTTACGTTTTCCTCACTTTAAGTTCCCAATAAAAGAAGTCTTATTATGTCTTATTATCTTATTAAAGTCTTATTAAATCTTATTGAAGAATTTCATCCCGAAGTGTTGTCAACAGAAGAAATGACTACACAGGCAATCCTAGCACCGAGAAACGATGAAGTCAAATGAATTAACACGAAAATTGGTGATTAGATACACTGCAAATTGGTTAAATATGTATCAATAGACTATGCTGAAACAGTTGGTGCTGATGGTGCGGAAGATGAAAACATCAACTTACAGTATCACGAAGGATAACTACAACCGTTAACACCGTCTGGTCTTCCGCCGGCCGAATTACTGTAGAAAGAAGGATGTATCGTAATGTTATTGCGTAATTTATATGTAAAATAGTTTGTTCTATTATGCTTATGTAACAATTCCCATGAAAATAACAATCAGTTTAAATTGTACATTCACTTCCCCATACGTGAGCGGCAGATCCGATAATTGGCGTAGTGCCTACACGGGGGTTGGCAAGCGAAGCGAGCAGGGGGTAGAGCCCCTTAGTCTCAAATAAAGCATTCATGAGACACATCTCTCATAATAACTCAGCAACGGTAATATTAATTATTATGCTATTTGTTATGTGTTTATCTTTTTAAGTTGAACTTCTTGAAAGTACTTTTTTTTTAAATTATTAAATAAATATTGACATAGTATATTTTTAATATTTGAAAATATATCAGGTCTTTATATTTCTGATTATATGCACTAAATCACATATTTGATTGCAACTTTTCCATAAGGGCCCTTTTACACTTTTTATTATGACGATTGATGTTTTTTTATTGAATTTTTCATATTTGAAATTTCATCAATAATTGTTTATTAAAGTTGCTTCTTATGTTTTCTTCTCCAAAAAATTTTTATTACATTATTATGTATGATGATCAAATTTGTAAAAAACATACTTTTCCCTTTTTCACCCAACTCAGGGGCAGAATTTGGAAAAACCCTTTCTTAGCGGGTGCCTACAACATAAAAGGAACGTGTCTTCCAAATTTCATGTTTAGGACCGATGGTGGAGGCTGGGTGTTGATATGTCACCCAGTTAGTCACCTTACATTTATATCTTGTGATACTAGGGGGCGCTGTCGCTCCTCAAACCCCGCAGACAAACGTCCAGGACACCAAGTAAAAGTACTAGAAATAATTTTAATTTCTTCTTTTCTTTGATATGGTGCCACAGTGCACCACTACCACCACAATAAACAATAAATCAATAATTACAAATACAATAAATCCTATTCTCCTCCCAGCAGCTCCGTCACACTACCACCCAACTCCGGTTCAGCTTGCTGGGTCTCTCATAGTCCTTTAAATAGTCCTTGACCCGGAAGTGCTGCTGTCCTTCTGTCGATGTGATTCCAGAGCACTTCCGGGTCAGATAAAGACTTATATTTTTCTTCAGCTCGGAAGTACTCCTGTTCTTCTGTCCCCGTGATATGGGAGTACTTCCGGGCTATAGGGAAAATAAAAATCCTCACGTCTCCATGCAGCATCCCATGATGGCACCCACGGCACCCGGCAGGGATGTGAACCAAAACTCCATCTCCCATGGTGCCCTGCGGGAATCCGGAGCACCTCTATGCTGCAGGGAAGATGACATCTAGCGGCTTGGATGTGTTGGCTGGGATGAGCTGCCGGCCATCCATCACTATATATATATATATATATATATATATATATATATATATATATATATATATATATATATATATAAATATTATAAAACTCCATAATAGCATTGAAATTAAAAAGCACAAAAATAAAAGTGGGCCCAGGATTACATTTGTAACCACTGGAGACCATCAGGATGGCTGGGATTCAAAGCCTTGCTATGTGTGAGTAGCCACTGCACCAGCAGGGTGCCCCAGAAATATAAATTTTAATATTAACTATGAATTATGGCCTGCAGCTTTAATAAGCTCAGGCTCCCCACGGCCCTACAATTAGCAAAGTGGGCTGAAATAATCGCTGAATATTCTAATCAGAAGTATGCAATACAGTATTTACCGATTTGCAGTTTCAACGCAAGCAGTTCATGTGGGGCCATTTCAACAGCAGAGTCGGCAAAACAAGCCATAAAAATGACATTTATAAAAATAACTTCAAAATATGCTAGCCATGGCTAAGTGCTCTGCAGGACTATTTTCAGCTTTTCATGCTTTAACTGAGCAAAACGCACAAACAACTGAAAAATATGCATTTAGAATTCCCCTCCTTTGTTCCCTGCACGGATTACATTCTACACGGGATGTGTGGCGGGTCTGCAATACGTGGGCAGATTTTCTCTCCATCATTTGATGAGCCTGTTTTATATTTTAACATTTTATCCACATCCAGTAAATATTTATTTTCACAGTTTATGGTAACCATGGCATCCTGTTAATATTCAAGCCAATGTTACTATAGAAACATGTCTTCTCATCCAAGCAGTGCAGGGCTGCGGTCTTGTTTTTGGGTCCTTCTGAAAAGCTTCCATCCATCCATTCATCCATTTTGTAACCAGGGTTACCCAGTTTTAGTGTTGTGAGGTGGCAGAGCCAGTTGTACGCAAGATAGAAGGGGGGCTGCAGTCCATCACAGGCCAAACTTTCACACCCACACACACACACTCATTAATGTGGTCAATTTGAAGTCATCGATAATCCTTTACACATTAAAGAAGGAATGCAGACGTGAGCAGACACCGGTGCCAGTGAGATGCCATTTACAGCGGACGTTTCTTCTCCTGCTTCTTTTTCTTGTTCTTCTTCTTCTTTGTTTTCTTCCTCTTCATCTTTTCCCACTTCTATGTGGGGTTGCTGTGCTTGATCAGCCTTCTCCATATAGCATAGTCCTGCACCTCCTCACCAGTCAGACCCTTTTCCTTCAGATCTTCTTTTATTTTTACTCCCTCACTTTTTCTTCCCCTGGACTTCCATTCCCATCACTCTTTTGCTCACATATTCCTTGTCTCTCCTCCTCACATGTCCATATTACTTCCACCTATTTTCCTGTACTTTCTTAGCTATCTCACCCACTTTTGTTGTACCTCTGGTGGTCTCATTTCTTATTCTGCACTTCTTTGTAGCTCCACACGTCCATCTCAACATTCTCATTTCTGCCACATCCAACTTCTTGTCCTGCTCTCCCTTTACTGCCCAGGTCTCAGCTCCACACATCATGGCTGGTCTTAAAAACCTCACCTTTAACCTTCGCCTTAATTCTTTGATCACACACGTGTCCAAGTGTCCCATCCACACTGCACTCTGGGTCATATCTGACTCTAATTTCTTCATCTTGGGATATCACAAACATACCCATACTTTTCAATGGCTCTCCCTGTAGGCTAATTTCTAAATCCCGAACCTCATTAATATTCTGCTATTGTTTTCCTATTTATTTTCAATCCCCCATCTTCTAAAGCCCTTGTCCATTTTTCCAATTTCTCTCCTTGTACCTCCGATTGTCTCATTTCTGAAGACCGACTTGTACTTTTGCGTCAGGCCTACGGTGTAGCTGCATCATAACTTTGCCTGATGCACACATCCTCAAAAATGTGGCTGCGTGTCGCATTGACGTGGACCCTACGCAGACCCCTATAACTCTGATTGGCCAGTTTGGTAACTATGTAGTGTGGAAAACTCTTCCTCTCAGTGCCTCATTATGTTCACCGGTCTAACATACCATCGGCTCCATCACTCTTTGCTGTCTTTGTATGTCAATGCAGATCATTTGCTGTTGGCAGTTTATTAAATGAAACTCCAGTAAGATTTGCCCACCATGATTATTTGCCTATTGAATGCAGGAAATGGATCCTTTACTTTTATTGCGTGCTACAAACGCCATCAACCAGCACTCAGGTCTATGACTGCAGCACGGCAAGATGTAGAAGTATGAACTGCTTTCCATGGCACAGCCTCTGTGCAGAAGTATAAGTCAGCCTTTATTTAGTTCTTTCTTGTAACTCCACACATCCACCTCAACGTTCTCATTTCTGCCACATCTACTTCTTCTTGTGGGCTCCCTTTAATGGCCGTGTCTCAGCTCCATATATCATAGCAGGTCTTACCATTGTCTTAAAGACCTGACCTTTAACCTTCACCTGATTTCTTTCATCTCTCAATACTCCAATTGTTCGTTCCACACTGCACTCTATGGGTCATCTCTGACTGTAATTCTGCGTCTCAGGCTACCACTGATCCGAGATATGTAAACAACTACAACAACAACAACATTTATTTATATAGCACATTTTCATACAAAAAAATGTAGCTCAAAGTGCTTTATATAATGAAGAATAGAAAAATAAGAGACACAGTAAGAAAATAAAATAAGTCAACATTAATTAACATAGAATAAGTGTAAGGTCCAATGGCCAGGGGGGACAGAAAAAACAAAAAAACTCCAGACGGCTGGAGAAAAAAAAAAAAAAATCTGTAGGGATTCCAGGCCATGAGACTGCCCAGTCCCCTCTGGGCATTCTACCTAACATAAATGAAACAGTCCTCTTTGTATTTATGGTTTTCACGGAAGGACTTGATGATGATGATGATGATCACGTGGACTTCTGCCATTTTAGTCCATCAATGCTGGGGCATCATGGTGCTTTGAGTAAGTTGGTGGTGGCGCAGGCCGTCACCACAGAAAAACCAGAAAAAGAAACAGAAGAGAGAGTAGGGGTCAGTACGGATTTTAGTGCCACCATGAATAGTTATTATGATGAATTGAACATACAGAGTATCAGGATTAAGTTAAATTGAAGTTATGAGAAAGCCATGTTAAAGTAATGTGTTTTCAGCAGTTTTTTAAAGTGCTCCACTGTATTAGCCTGGCGAATTCCTATCGGCAGGCTATTCCAGATTTTAGGTGCATAGCAGCAGAAGGCCGCCTCACCACTTCTTTTAAGTTTAGCTTTTGGAATTGTAAGGAGACACTCATTTGATGATCTAAGGTTACGATTTGGAATATAGGGTGTCAGACATTCCGATATATAAGATGGAGCGAGATTATTTAAGGCTTTGTAAACTATAAGCAGAATTTTAAAGTCAATTCTGAAAGACACAGGTAACCAGTGTAGTGACATTAAAACTGGAGAGATGTGTTCAGATTTTCTTTTTCTAGTTAGGATTCTAGCAGCTGCATTCTGCACTCATTGCAAATGATTTATGTCTTTTTTGGGTAGTCCTGAGAGCAGTGCGTTACAGTAATCTAATCGACTAAAAACAAAAGCGTGAATTAATTTCTCAGCATCTTTCAATGATATAAGAGGTCTAACTTTTGCTATATTTCTTAAGTGAAAAAATGCTGTCCTAGTGGTCTGAAGAATATGTGATTTAAAATTCAGGTTACAGTCAACGGTTACCCCTAAGTTTTTTACTTCCGTCTTAACTTCTAATCCTAATGCGTCAAGATTATTTTTGATAACCTTACTTAATCCGTTTTTGCCAATCAATACAATTTCAGTTTTCTCTTTATTTAACTTGAGAAAATTACTATTCATCCATTCAGAAATACCAGTAAGACATTGTGTTATTGATTCGAGAGAGCCGGTGTCATCAGGTGCTACTGATAAGTACAGCTGTGTGTCATCAGCATAGCTGTGGTAGCTCACGTTGTAACTTGAGATAATCTGACCTAACGGAAGCATATAGATTGAGAAAAGAAGCGGACCCAGGATAGAGCCTTGTGGAACCCCATATAGAATATCATGCGTCTTTGAGTTGTGATTACCACAATTAACAAAGAATTTTCTCCCTGCCAGGTAGGATTCAAACCAATTTAAGACATTACCAGAGAGGCCCACCCATTGACTAAGGTGATTTCTAAGAATATTGTGATCAATGGTATCAAACACGGCACTCAGATCGAGGAGGATGAGAACAGATAAATGGCCTCTGTCTGCATTTAATCGCAAGTCATTTACTACTTTAACGAGTGCAGTTTCTGTACTGTGATTAGTTCTAAAACCTGACTGAAATTTATCTAAAATAGCATGTTTACTTAAGTGGTCGTTTAACTGCATAATTACTGCCTTCTCTAGAATTTTACTTAAGAAGGGCAGGTTAGAGATGGGTCTAAAATTTTCAAAAGCAGAGGGGTCAAGATTATTTTTCTTGAGCAGGGGTTTAACTACAGCAGTCTTAAGACAGTCTGGGAAAACCCCCGAATCTAATGACGAGTTTACTATGTCAAGGATATTATCAATAAGCGCGTCTGATACTTCCTTGAAAAACCTTGTTGTAAACTACAGTGGACGCTGATACAAAGTCTCCAGACCCCTTCACCTTTTTCACATTTTGTTATGTTGCAGCCTTGTCCTAAAATCCATCCATCCATCCATTATCCAACCTGCTATATCCTAACACAG
>JANRMT010062846.1:20765836-20783321 GCA_026402145.1 Polypterus bichir lapradei | reverse complement strand
TCCGTGAACATGCAAGCGCTGCGGCACCGTGTCCTCACATGTTTAATTATTAACAATACAGATTATTTAAATGAAGTTAAAGTTGTATCTGTATAATATAATCAACATATTTTGCTGCATTTCATCTTAAAAAATGATACTGTTATCATATGTAAATACGCGCTTTATAAAGTGGCGCAGGTTGTGCGATATTATAACTGTAGTGCAAGTTTACAGTGAGGTGATTGTACTTATAAGTACGAACAGTTCTACAAGGAGCACTTGATAGACTGATTGACTGTGTTTGAAGTTCTTGGGATGAAACTGTTTCTGAACCGTGAGGTCCGTACAGGAAAGGCTCTGAAGCGTTTGTCATATGAGAGCAGTTCAAATAGACTGTGCACATGACTGAGGCAGTGTGTACTTGATGTTGTATACTGATAATTCTCTTTCCGATCAGCTGCCGCTGTGATTCCCCACTCATATACAATGATATAAATACTCCGAGTGGTGCAGTGAGAGTAATATGGAAAAAGATGATCCGCTGTGGCATCCCCTAACGGGAGCAGCTAAAAGAAGAAGAAGGTGCAGTGAGAGAAACAACGCTAAAGCAGCTATGGTATTTAGAATAGTTTGACCATTCTGTGGGCCATTATTTTGTTACAGGTTCATTACAATCACATGATTTAAACTAATAAACAATATGCAGTTAATTTCAGTGTATTTATAAAGCCACGACGGGGATATGGATATAAAAAAGAAAGATAAACCACACAGGAACTGTAGCACTGCTTTGACGCTGGGTGCTGCCAGTCTGCAAAACCGAGCACAGAACTTGCATACAACAGGGTACCCATGAGGTACTGTGGAAATGTGTGTGGCTTTACGCCAAGTTTAGGTTTTATACATCACGATTAGAATGTGGAAACATTTGTACGCAACGTTTCTGTGCGTACGCACCGTTTATACATGAGGCCCCAGGACTCATCTCCTTTCACTACCCGATCTGCGCGCGCCTGAGTATTGAAAGCCTACTTCATCACACAGAACTCTCGAACACGCCTGAGAAGCTCACATTGAGGACCGCTGCTCCGAACTGCAGTGCTGAGTTTTTTGAAACTCTTACAATGAAAATATTTCCAATTTTTTAAGGCGTTATATTAGTTAAGCCTTATTCGAACAGGGTAACCTTTCAGGACATGCGATATGTCTGTAAAGCCACTGTTACCACAAGATGTCAATAATTTTTATCATGTATTTGCATGGCATAATACATGTCTGGAAAAAAGAGAGATATGCGTGCCCAGGGCCGGTGCCACCATTAAGGTGAATTAGGCATTCACCTAGGGCGCAGATCATAAGGAAGAGTTGGGAGGGACTGAACAGTTGGTTGGCATACTAATAAGCTTGGCCTAGGGCACAAAATAACCTAGCACTGGCACTATGCATGCGTTCTCGGGTAAAGGAAAGTTGTCACCTCAAAACAGCTATACACATTAGAACTATTATAATTATTCCAGTCCATACCTATGGAAAAGTATTTGTGCCAAAATTAAATGCAATCCAATGTTTTAACTACATTGAAATTGAATACATATGCAAGTGGGCCAAATTAATTTGTCTATGGTTAATTAAAAACACAACAACCAAATGATCGATTGCCTTTCACTAAGGCACACAATTTTTGTGTCAGTTTAAAATGTAATACAAAGCAGCCTGCATTTTAATTCATGTCCATAGATCGAGTCTCATAGCTAAAAAAAGACAGACGTATTGCATTTTGTTTAGAGGCAGCTTCGCATGTATTGCATTTTGATTCGATGGCACACTTCTAATGTGTGTAAAGTAATCAAATGACAAATCAGCGTCAAGAAGTGGGGCGGGGGGCGTCAAAATCTGGGGAAAGACGCGTTCCCATCATGAGTGTGGATTACTTGGAAAGAAGTTCAAGGAGTTAATAAGGCAGGGGGGGTCAGGGGTCCGTCGTCTCATTGAACAGATGGGACCCGGCTGTCTAAATGACGATTTCATTCTCTTGCGTGTTGAAAGACGGGAACAACTTGAGAAATATCTGTTGATCACAGTGGTTATGAATAAAAGGTTTGCGAAGAAACCAAGGTCGGAAATGCTAACAAATGCTTCATTATAGTCAGTATTTAGTTAAAATAACTAACAACCCCACACCACAATTTAACCGCATGTATAAAAGATTACAACTTTAGAGTAAACGTATTCATCGAGGCCTAAAAAGTAGGCTACTCGCCGTTTCCAGATTGACTGAATTTGTGCTCGCCGCCAGAGATGTTTAGAACTGTAACACCTCTTATCCCAATAGGTAATGCCCCTTGCCCCACCTTTTGACGCTGATTGGTCAATTGATTACTTTTTAGTTTTGACACATTAAAGGCTGGTCTCGAATAAAAAGAAATGCAATACCAGCGGCACTACCATTAAGAAAAATGCAATACGCCTGCTTTTCATTTAGTTATGACATGCGAACTGTGAGTATGAAGTAAAATGCAAAACGTATTTGTATTGCATTTTAAACTGAAACGACAATTGTGTACCCTAGTGAAAAGCAATCGTTTGGTGATATGTTTTTAACTATGATAGGATTTCAACTTAGTTAACACTTTAGATTTCATTTAATTTTTGCTCGATTAATCTCCCATACATAACAAGCTGTACACATGAGTCTTCTCATAATAATTTCGCATTTAGAGCTCCTTTGTCTACACTTATCCATTTGACCAACGCAGCATGAATCGTATTGTCACACAGAGCATGGACAAGTTTTTCGACCGACTCCATACTTTCTAAAAAAAATACAGGGGCAAATTACCGAATTATTACTGACATGTCGATTCACATGGGATGAGTTTCACCTGGGGTTATTTTTGTACGAACTTTTTATAGAAAGTAAAAGGCTCCGTAATCTTTCCCGAGATGTGAACACACAGCTACGAGATTTAAATGACAGAGTTCCTCCAGTAATAATTACTTTTCCCCCACCTACTGGTGTAAAATGAATCCCAATGCATTCCGAGTCCAAGCCTTAATTACCTATAATGATCCCATCTTTACTTCCTGACATAAAGAAGGTGTTTGTTTTGGATGGCATGTCTGCAGGTTTCTCACTCGGGAAGCTCAAGTGGTTCATATCTCGGCTCAGGCCACTTGCAGGAGACTGCCGGGAAGAGGCAGAAGTGGAGAAGCCCGGTGAGAAGGAATGGGCGCGCCTTCGGGGGCAAGGAGCTACATCCTCAGTCACCTTTGGGTTTTGCACAGACACCCATTCATAACGCTCCATTTCGGGACGCAGCTGTAAAGGGGGAAACAAACAAAAAAAAAAACAGTTTAGGACACCATCATCCACCTCTGTAGCACTGACAATATCACAAAAGCAGAGCAAAACCTTTTAAAATAATTTGCAGTTGCAGAAAATGGACAGAGAATTTGGAAACTGACAAGCTACTGCCGTTCATCTTTATTCACTTTATTTATTACTACCTGTCACAGACATGTATAGAATAATTAAAAAAATATTTGCTATCTCTACAGTGGCGTAGCTCGAGTTTGTGCCGCGCGGGGCGATGCTTCAATTTACCGCCCTCCAACTTATGTGAATATGTTAACCTATTTAAACAGAAAATTAAAACGACGTATAGAGAAAAATTAAGATACATTTTGCATAGTTTTATTCATATATAGAGAAACAGCAATACTTTTTCGCATAAATTATTTATAAGCATCAACTAGACAAGAATATAGTATAGACGCACTGATAAGCCGTGTTCTAATTATCTATACTAATAAAAGGCAAAGCCCTCACTGACTGACTGACTGACTCACTGACTGACTCATCACTAATTCTCCAACTTCCCGTGTAGGTAGAAGGCTGAAATTTGGCAGGCTCATTCCTTACAGCTTACTTACAAAAGTTAAGCAGGTTTCATTTCGAAATTCTACGTGTAACGGTCATAACGGTCAACAATGTCCGCCATGTTGAACTTTCTTATTTATGGCCCCATCTGCACGAAATTTGGTAGGCGGCTTTCCTGCGCTAACTGAAACCGATGTACGTACTTATTTCGGTAGTATGATGCCACTGTTGGCCGCCATATTGAACTTTCCAATGGTCTTTGTTACCTATGGGCCCATCTTCAAGAAATTTGGTACGCGGGTTCCCAACGCTAACTGAATCCTACTTACGTACATATATACGTCCATAGCCTGCAGCTTGGTCACCGTGTGAGGCGGCGTTGGGTCCCCCATCCCAACGCCTCCCACGTTGTTGGCTGCCTGCCTATATAAGGCCGTCCGTCACTCAGGTCTCTACATTCCCTTCTTTGCTTCGCCACGGGATTCACGTCTCCCTGCTGATAACTACAGCCTTTTTATTTAATCCGCTGTTTATTTGTTCATTTATTACGATTATAGTTATTGTGTAGGTATTTTAGACTTAGTTTACATTGTTCAGGTACCCATTTCCTTTATCGTTCCAACCGTACCCCCATTACCATGTCTATCGAGGTGATCACCATCGATCAAAGAAGTGTCACTTACCGAGTGGTTTCCATGCCCGGAGATGCAGCCTGCCTTTTCCATTCTCTTTGTTACATATTGCACGGCCATATCAGGCTCACTCTTGATATCCGGAGGAACATTGTGTCTTATGTATTGAATGACTGGGACAGGTTCAAGGTGTGGACTGATGACGGTACAGGAGATAATTATACTACACAGGAGCACTAGAAGAGTGGAATGCTTAAGCTCTTCACCTGTGGTTCTGCATGTGAGTTGATGGCTGCCGCTGAATTGTTCGGTTGTCGATTTCAAGTGTACCGAAATGGCCAAATATTTTACACCTTTCGACAACCGCCAATGCCTCTTAAACATCTTAGATTCACAGGTGACGATTTCAGTAGTGGACACTTTGATGTTTATGAATGTTTAAACTCTCAAAAGCTGGATGTGAAATTATCGATGAAACCGGTTGTATGCTTACAACGCTTGACAGATGCTGAATGTCACTTCAACACAAGTCCTGCAAATACTGTCGTAATTGAAGCAAACCGTGAAACTCAAACCGATTATGACAGCAGCAATCCAAGCTGTGAGATTTGAGACAAGATTACTGTTCACATGGCCAACTGTACGTTGCATGCTCAAGCGTAAGCTCAGCGCACAGCTTGGTCATATTACAACCGGAGGGCCGAACTGACAACGTGGTATACAAAGAGATCCTTAACAAATAATCATTGGTATATTTTCCCTCAGTTTAAAAAGGTTAAATCTTCTTCTTAATAAAAATTTTAAGGCAGTACTTCGCCGCTGCAAAGCGCGGGTATTTTGCTAGTTAGTTTAATATAATTACGCTGCAAAAACCAAAACCAGTGTAGTGTACAAGTGACAAGTGGGGTTGTTTTCTGTGTAGAGCAAGAACGCATTCGGATTGATAATGAAACAAAATTATAAATTAGTTGTTTATACTGTATTCCTAGAAATTATTATCGGTGTAATGTTTAAGTTTATTTTTGTTATTTCCTCATAAATTTCAACTGCTGTGTCTGATGCCATCACAGAAGGACAGTCTGAAAATTATTTTTGAAGCGTTTGTAATAATAATAATAATAATTCTTTGCATTCACATAGCACTTTTCTCACTACTCAAAGCGCTCAGCAATTGCAGGTTAAGGGCCTTGCTCAAAGGCCCAACGGAGCAGAGTCCCTTTTGGCATTTACGGTATTCGAACATGCAACCTTCCGATGTCTGGATAAAAATCAGAGAATTTTACTTTTTTCATTCATGAGTGATATTTTTCTGAACTCTGCTGCGTACACACGAATTGTACTGAGCCTTTTGGCCAATAATGACGCCACCAAAAATGTAGCCGCGGGATGGACTAACCCCTTCTAGCTATGTCACTGTGTCTGTAGCCATAGACATACAGTGGAACCTCGGTTCACGACCATAATTCGTTCCAAAACTCTGGTCGTAAACCAATTTGGTCGTGAACCAAAGTAATTTCCCTCAAAGGATTGTATGTAAATACAATTAATCCGTTCCAGACAGTACAAACTGTATGTAAATATATTTTTTTTAAAGATTTTTAAGCACAAATATAGTTAATTACACCACAGAATGCACAGCGTAATAGTAAACTAAATGTAAAAACATTGAATAACACTGAGAAAACCTTGAACAACAGAGAAAACTAACACTGCAAGAGTTCACGCTATAGCGCTACGAACTGCTCGCTAAAAACACTTTTTTTTATGAGTTTTAAGCACAGGGAAAAAGATGAACATTTGAAAACTCCATAATTTAATAAACCACCAAGAAAAGTAACATTGCAACAATGCACGCTATGAACCGATCGCTGTAAACAGAAGTGAAGTGGAGGTTAAAATCCAATAGAAAAAAGTCTTCATTAAATACAACGAGGTTAAAACAATGCTCGAATCTGTCTCTTTAAAAACAAGCCCAGTGCATTCTTTAACTGCCTTCTCGGCCTTATGAGTCCAGCAGTCTCTGTCGCGCGCACGCGTGTGTGTGTGTCTCTCTTTTGCGCGTGCCTGTGTCTCTCTCGCTCGCTCGCTGCACAGGGAGTGCACAGGGAGAGACTGAACACTTGTGGAAATCATCGGCGCACACAAACCGAAAGGGAAACTGGATTGTTCGTATACCGAGTGTGTGGTTATGAACAGATGCAAAAGTTTGGCGAACTTTTTGGTCGTAAACTGATTTGTACGTGTTCCGAGACGTTCATGAACCGAGGTTCCACTGTATATAGATAGACGGCGCATTCACTGTGTTGCCCAGTTGACACGATACATCAGCGCGTCCGCCATATTGCGAGTGGCAAAAGTGCAATTTAATCTAATACAGGTAGACGTGGAAACCGGGTTTTCTGATGAAAAAACAATAACATTTAAAACAGTATCGTTTACATACAACAGATTTTGGCGAATCGTTTACATGCAATTATTTATATAAAAAAGCTCTTAGTTATCACTGAGGACGGACTGCCGCACTTTGCACCGCATCAGTCCTCATAGCCACCTCCCTGGCGTGCCACTTCAAAGCAATAATCTCCACCTTGATGTTGCAATCACTTTGAAGCAATAAGGTGGGGGAGTCCCCCGTGAACTCATGATTATGCCGCCCTTTGCGCCACATCGATCAGTAGGGTTTTCCAAGAACTCTCAGACATGCCTCACTTCACTCTTCTTTGCATGTCACATATTTTGCATAGAGCTTACATTTCCTGTTTTGTGGTGGAAACATGTCACACAAAAGTGGCCAGGCACTACAAGTGGCTCAGGGTCAACATTATACAGGAACTCAATGGTTCCTGAAAACAAAGTTCCTATGGTGGGAAAGCGCCTAATGTGTATCAGAGTGGAAACCAAGCCATGAGGTCGAAGGAATTGCCCACAGATGTTATAGACAGCATTGTGTCGAAGTACAGATCTGGTGAAGACTACTAAAAAAATCCTGCAGCACTGAAGGTGGCCTCCATGATTCTTAAATGGAAGAAGTTTGGAACAACACAACTCTTCCTAGAGCTGGTTGCCCCGTTAAACTAAAGTAAGAGAGGTGACTAAGAACCTGATGGTCACACTGGAGATGGGGAAAACTACCAAAAAGACAACCATCACTGCAACACTCTACTGATCATTTTATATGGTAGGATGGCCGAAAAACATATGAAAACCTACCTGGAGTTTGTAAAAGGGACATAAAAGGCTCTCAAGACTAGGAGAAACACGAATCTCTGGTCTGACGGAACCAAGATTGAATTGTTTGGCTACAATTCTATGCATCATGTTGGGAGGAAACCAACGGTGAAGCCTGGTGGTGCCAACATTATGCTGTAGGGTGGTTGTTTTCTAGGGGCAGGGAGTCGGAGGCTAATCAGGTTTGAGGTAAAGCTGAATGGAGAAAAGTACAGAGATCTCCTTAATGAAACTCTGCGCTCTAGACTACATTCTGGGCTGAAGGTTCACCTTCCAATGGGACACAAAGTCCAGACAACACAGGAGTGGCTTGAGGTCAGCACTGTGAATGTCCTTGAGTGGTCCGGCCAAAACCCAGAGTTGAACCCAACTGAACTTCTAAGGAAAGACCTGAAAACAGCTGTCCACTGATGGTCTCCATCCAACCAGACAAAGCTTGAGAGGAACTGCAGAGAAGAATGGCAGAAAATCCCCAAATCCCAGTGCGTGGGGCTTACCACATCAGACTCAAGAAGACTCCAGGTGGGAATTACTGCTAAAGGGGCTTCAAATGAGTGCCGAGTTTGACATTTCAGTTTGTTATTTTAAATAAATCTTGTTTTTACTTTATCATTCTGGGGGTATTGAGTGCCATTTAATGAAGAAAATAAAGAATTTTAGCACAAGGCTGCAAATTAGCAAAATGTGTAAAAGTGAAGGGGTCTGGATATGTTCTGAAAGCGCTGTAGGTGGGAAGTAGGCAATGTACACTGAAAATATAGCATGAGATAAACCACATCAAGATGAATATCCATCCTTCATTATTGAACCTGCTTAATCCAGTTAACAGTCATGGGGACATGGAGCCTAAACTGGCAGCAATGGGCATAAGGCAGGAATCAACCCCAGATGGGTCTCATGCCCGTTGGGAGGCCCACTCACACATATTACACATGTGGGATTATTTGAGTCTCCAGCTACGTGCACATAACTAGGGTTTGTGAGAAATACCAGGGTAAATGAAGAAAGACAAGTCAAACATGCACAGTTTCTAGGCTGAGATTTGAACCCAAGATTATGGAGGGGAGAGGCAGCAGCACTAACCACTGCACCACTCTAGCGAAATAAAGAAACAAAAAAAATGTTGAAGGTGACTCTTACAGTGAAGACAAAAGATTCTCCTGTCCCAAAAAAGTTGGCGCCCTTTGCATTTTTTTTGTGCCGTTCTGCCCAGTCTGAAGACAAGAATGCGCCGCACACCTGAAAGAGAATAAAAGAAGTTTGTGCAAAAGAATAAGGAGGAAAGGAGCTAGAAAGTGTTATGGATGCATGGTTATGCATTCTGCTTCATGCATGCATGATGTCACAAACTAATCAGTACTTCAGATAGATATTTGCACAAAAAACGCACAGTGTTTTCATTTGACGGATACCATAGCTGACCATAATGAGAATATTACGAGTACAGTACTGCCACTGGATATGTAACACTGATTCCTGTACGCTCACTCACTCTCTAGCACTGCACAAGGGTAATTCCATATGCCGACTGAATACGTGCGTAATTAGCCATGTGCCGCAGCTACGAGTCAAAAGAAACTTTAAAGGAGCCCCCTAAGTCACCCTTTCCGAGTCAGAAAACATGTGAGACCCTCTGAAAGAACAACAAAAGATTTACAGTATTACTATTAAGGTGTTTCTATCTTCTTGATGGAAGAAAAAAGTGATAAAGCAAGCATCAGCACAGAGAGATCGGAAAACAAAAAAAGATGTTCCATCTGCCACCAGGGGTCTGACTTAAAACAGTGGAACGAGGCAGTCCACGCTGCTGCTTCATGGCATGACCAATGTGTGCCACAAGATTGAAACTCTGTGAGCTCAATATTTATTTTTTTACAGTTCTTGGTAGTTTGTGGCCCATTTTTGTACCGTATATACTCTTGTATAAGTCGGGTCATGAAACCCAAAAAATCGATCATAAAATCAGACCCCGACTTATATGGCCGCTCAAAAATGCGACCCTTACATTTTTTTTCTTTACATCTTCTTGCCTCCTCCAGTCTCACATCAGTTTCTCAGACGCATCGAATTTTGTTGCAGCAGCTCAGTTACCAATTTCTTTTGCCACTTCAACATCATTTAATTTAAAACCAGCTTCATATTTTCTTCTGATCGAATGCTCCATCGTAGATAAGGGATGCTCTTATGATAAAGGTGAATGAGGGGGTGAGATACAAAAAACACAAAACAGTGCAAACGTCGCTTCAGAATAGTTCAGGTATCACCGTGTGGTCACGTAGGAACAATACTTAGAAAAACAAAGGCTGTGTGCTCCGTGGTTACTCTCACAGGTGGGCGTTAGCATATCATAATCTCTTGGACCAATAGCACGAGTTTTCCGCATTCGACTGATACAACATTATAAAATACCGGAAATTATACGGTAAAATCAAGCCCAGACGTATCCACGGGAGAACTTAAATGCGAGTATACAGTCGACCCTCAATATATGACCGGCCTGACATGCGGGCAGCTTGGTTTCTGACCAAAATTTTTGTTTTGAATTATGACCAATGTCTTGCATTACGTCTCGAATGCGGTCACGTGTATCTGCTTGTGCGGTTGTAAACAAACAGCCGAGAACATTCGTAAGCGTCAGTCGGAGCCCAGATACATGTGTTTGTGGACGTAATTTCGGTCATTGGAGTGATTTATATAATTTATTTCGATAATTGCTAAGGAAGGAAGAGAAGGTAACGAAGGTAAAGAAAGCGATCACAATCGAAACGAAGAAGGAAATTGTGCGGAAATATGAGAGGCGTTCGTGTCACCGATCTCGCTAATATGTACAGCATGTCGAAATCCACCATCTCATTACAAAGAAAAGATTTGTATAAGGAAGCTCCTTCCAAGCAATAACCACCTTCCATTTCATTCTCCTCCTCCTCCAATCCAGCAAGCCAAAGATGTCAACTTAAATGGTGAGTACAGTATGAAATTGTTGTTTCTGGTAGGCTAGGCACTTTTTATAACTTTTTGGTTAGTACATTAGAAAAATTATTGGTGTTTTTGGTAAATTATGCACATTATACAACTCTTTTTTTATTATGAAAATGTTAAGTAAGCATTGCCGTGGGTGGTTAGGAATGCATTATGGGTATTTCCATTATTTCTTATGGGAAAAATAGTGTTGACTTACAACCAACTTGAGTTACAACCAGCCCTCATGAACGAATTGAGTTCATAAGTCAAGGGTCCACTGTATACAGTATTTTGTTAGTGATTTTCATGTCTATTGTTGCTTGAGGCACGGTGGCACAATGATTAGTACTGCTGCATCACAGCTCTGATCACCTTTTTATCACTTTGGCATAGGTGGCATATGCTTCCCTAGCCCTCAGGGACACTTAAAAAGACCATTGCACCATTATAATCTACAGTCATGGCCAAAAGTATTGGTTTTCACAAAGTCTGCTGCTTCACTGTGTTTATATTTTTATGTCAGATGTTTCTATGGTATACTGAAATATAACTACAAGCATTTCATGAGTTTCAAAGGCTTTTATTGACAATTACATTAAGTTTATGCAAAGAGTCCATATTTGCCATGTTGGCCCTTCTTTCTTTTTCAAGACCCCTGCAATTCGCCCTGGCATGCTGTCAATCGACTTCTGGGCCAAATCCTGACTGATGGCATTCCATTCTAGCATAATCAATACTTGGAGTTTGTCAGAATTTGTGGGTTTTTGTTTGTCCACCCGCCTCTTGAGGACTGACTACAAGTCCTCAATGGGATTAAGGTCTGGGGAGGTTCCTGGCCATGGACCCCAAATGTTGATGTTTTGTTTCCCAAGCCACTTCAGTTTCACTTTTGCCTTATGGCACGGTGCTCCATCATGCTGAATGTCACACACGTGCGACTAGGAGGAAGCTGACTGGACCAAGTGGAGGTAAGTATCTGCCAGGCCAAGGGGTGGCGGGGTACGCTAAACCTTATTCTGTTATCTCTGCAGGCCAAATATGGGAAAATCTGCCTGATTTAACAAAACAACAACGTCACTTCTGGTTCTGGCGCCAAGAAAGACGTCTCCACCGGTTTCCGGCCTCAGATGACATCACTTTCGGCCTCACCATTTAAAACCGCCATCTTCTCCCCCACCAGATCAGTTCAGTCTGGAACTCAACCCATGCACACCAGTGCTTATTTCAAGACCCATTTTACAGCCAGGGACAATATGCGGGTGGCTGCCCCAAAATTTTCCAGTGTGTTGAGACTCATTCTTTTACATGGAAAAGACATTGTTTGTCACCAAACTGTTCTTGGATGTTTGGGAGAAGTTGCTCTCGGAGGATGTTTTGCTACCATTCTTTATTCATGGCTGTGTTCTTTTTCCGGCATGATGGAGCACCGTGCCATAAGGCAAAAGTGATAACTAAGTGGCTCGGGGAACAAAACTTCGAAATTTTTGGTCCATGGCCAGTGTGGAATATGGCCGGCCAGTCATCCCGGCCAATACCCCCAGGCCGCCAGGTGGAGCCCTCCCTGCAGCATGGAGGTGCCCCGAATGCCAGCAGGGAATTATGGACATTGGAGTTTTCATCCACAGACCTGCCGGATACCACAGGGGCCCCTAGAGGACGCTGCAGGGAGGCCCAAGGACTGTTACGTGCCCTATAACCCGGAAGTACGTCTTAGTCACAGTGACAGGGGAAATGACATACTTCCGGGATGAAGAAGAGGACTTTTTGATCTGACCCGAAAGTGATAAGTAGTCACATGGACTAAGGGATCGGAAACACTTCCGGGTCAGGGAATATAAAAGACTGTGGGAGATCCCAAACGATGAGCTGAGCTGGGTGGCAGGGTGGCAACGCATCTGGGAGTGGAGGATTGTTTATTGAGAATTGTATTGAGTTTATTGTATGAGTATAGTGGAAGGTGCTTTGTGCACTTCCATCCATCCATTATCCGACCCGCTGAATCTGAACACAGGATCGCGGGGGTCTGCTGGAGCCAATCCCAGCCAGCACAGGGCACAAGGCAGGAACTAATCCCGGGCAGGGTGCCAACCCACCGCAGGACACACACAAACACACACCAAGCACACACTAGGGCCAATTTAGAATCGTTAATCCACCAAACCTGCATGTCTTTGGTCTGTGGGAGGAAACCGGAGCGCCCGGAGGAAACCCACGCAGAGAACATTAAAACTCCACGCAGGGAGGACCCGGGAAGCGAACCCAGGTCTCCTAACTGCGAGGCAGCAGCGCTACCACCGCACCACCGGCTTTGTGCACTTTATTGTCCTAATAAAAATAATAGTTGGACTTTTATCTGGTGTCTGGCGTCTGAACTGAGGTTTCAAGTGGACGACAGCGCCCCCTATCTGTCACACCAGGAAACTCCCCAGATCTTAATCCCATTGAGAACCTGTGGTCAATCCTCAAGAGGCGGGTGGACAAACAAAAACCCACAAATTCTTGTAAACTCCAAGCATTGATTATGCAAGAATGGGCTGCCATCAGTAAGGGTTTGGCCCAGAAGTTGATTGACAGTCTGCCAGGGAGAATAAAAAGAAGGGCCAACACGGCAAATATTGACTTTTTGCATAAACTTCATGTAATTGTCAATAAAAGCCTTTGAAACTTATAAAATGTTTGTAATTCTACATCAGTATACCATAGAAACATCTGACAAAAAGTTATAAAAACAAGCAGCAAACTTTGTGAAAACCAATACTTGTGTCATTCTCAAAACGTTTGGCCACGACTGTACTCAAAACTAGTTCAGTTTGTCCTCCCGATTGACTTGAATGCATTTTCATGATTTCGCCGAATTTGCAGCGAAGTGAACTCAGCGGGTTTCACTCATCACTAGTAACCCACCAGGAAGTTGTAAGATGCTGACCTTTATGCCGTAGTGGTAATGATGTCACGCACTCCTGGTCGTCAAAGTTAGCAATACAACTATCGGCAAAACCATCCCAGAATGACGGCGCCCATAAAGAAAAGAAAATGACGTCATGTGAGAACGTGAACTATATTTAATACAGGTAAAAAAAACTCATGGGAATAAAATTGAATTATCAATAAACTCCTTGACCTTCGGAACTAAAAGAACTACACGTAAATAATGTTTAAAGGCCAAGGAACAGTTGGAAAAATAAATTAAAATCTTAAGCCTGATGATGACCTGAGAACAATATGAAGAAGGCACTAGTACATGACATACATGGTGAATGTGACTAATAAATACACAACTAACAGGAGAGGGAGGTGTAAAGGGTGTAAAGGAAAAATGAAAAAGATCAGACTGGAGACAACTACTGTTTGACAGAAAATAAGAACAAAAATGAGAAATAATCAGGAATTGAGATTAGAAAAGAGGCGGAGGAGGTAAAGAAAAAGGTGACAATGATTAAGAAGTGGAGGAACAAATGATGGGAAGAGGTAATAATAAATAAGTGACATCTACTCACATCTCCATCCACAGTCTTCAGCAGCAGGATTGTCGGCTCGTAGCCATCACAGTGTAAGTAAAAGCTGCGGAGAGACAGAAAGAGGGCACAGGCCATTAGACGGGTCACTTGACCTGTAGGGGGGCAGTAAGAGCAGGCCATCTATCTCCTGTAGAAAGCAGCTCTCCACATTGTGTTTGTGTAACAGCAGAGCAGTAGGTGAACATGACTGAACTGGACTTGACCTTCTGACTCCAAGTTGGAGTGAACCCATGTCCCATAATCTATTTTTGTGATTTCCCATCACACCCATGGACATTTTTTTTGGGGGGGGGGGGCCTCCAGGGATTTAGGAAGTGCAACTGGACTTGCTTGACCTCTCTGGCTAAACTGCTTTCTTCCTCAGCTGCTGCTCCATTTCCCCAGAAGGCAGTGCAGGTGCAGTTTCACATCTGGCCTGACACCTGGAGGACATCAGGAAATATTTCATTTCCCAGAGACCAGTGAGGCAGAGTGGTAAAAGAGAGTGTTTTGTTCCTCTGCAGCTGAGCAGCTTGATTTTCAGTGCGGGCTTCTATTGCCTTTAATTCACTTTTCCACCTTTTAGTGAAATACGCCATTGTAGACACAACCAGCAACCCCCACATCCTTGGACTGGAATGCTCGGAGAGCGCGACCTTTCCGCAAAGGTGATGAGCACAACAGATTTCCTTCAGCCCTTTTTTTTTTTGCAGACTTTCCCGAGATCAGATTTCACTTTTCTTTATCTTATTCATAAACTCCCTCTGTATCTAAGAGTCGTGGGCTACATCTTGGGAAGGAGTTTCATGATTGCAGTCCAAAGCCGCGGGCACTGAAATACCGAATGCCACATTTACCACCCTCGTCACCCCCCCCGGTGCTGTTTCCTTAACTTCTGGCCATTGTTTTTTTCTTCTCTACACTTTGTGAACTCCAGTTTCCTCCATAAACATCTGGACAGGTCTTGTGCTCAGCCTGATCTCAGTTCTCCTTTTTGCCTTTCTCTTCTTTTATGCATTTCATTTCTTCAATAACTTTCTGGCGAACTCTTCCATGTGATGATTTGGGCCTCTAAATATCTTTCCTACTGGTTTATTCTTTCCAGAAAGTTCTGTTTTTTTTTTGATTACTTGGACTTTTCCTGGACCTGTAAACCACTTTTGGTGTATCGCTTGTATTCTTGTGTAATCCATCTCTCCAGCTATTTTCTAAACCCTGTTGATGCAATTGAAGGGTTACTGAGACCCCCCCCCTCTCCCCCCCATCCCAGTAAGGCTTGACATGTGGATTAAAATCGTCATATTTCAAAGCTGCGGACTGCCTCCATTAAGTTTTTAATTTTGCTCAAACAAACCACAAAGGACAATTTAACTTGTCTAACTACATCTACGTCATGATGTTAGGTGCCTTTGCCAAAACTATAATCTCGAATGATTATTTCCTTATTTTGAGAGCATTTTATGTTTTGCGATTATAATTAAGATATTATTTTATTTATTTTCTTGTGTTGTCCTGCAATGCCATTTTGTATTCTTTACAAGGCACTTTGTTTGATGGCGTCTATGCAATTACATGCTAACAGAAACATCAGAGGTCACAAATCAAGTGATTTGTTTAAGGGTCACAGTGTAGAAGGACGTACTCACACTGGCAATTCGTTCCATGCCCGAGCACGTTTGACTAGTGTGATCACTCCGTGCTGGGTAAACCGTACCTGACCCGCTTTACACACCTGCCAATATCCATTTCTGTAGAGTGTGACTGTGTGTGCAACATCAAACAGTTTAGTGATATGTCCTGTTCACAGAAACTGACGTACAGTCACACGTGATGGTATTTGGTGCTCGTCTGAACGTATACAGCGCTGTGGTGTTATGGGTCCACAGCTTGTTCAGCAAGGGCCAGCAGTTGTTTTTAAATAAATAATCACCGCGCTCGCGGCTTAGTGAGGGGGTGTAGTGGCCGTAGCAAGCCACGGGGCGATCTGCGGAGTGGGCGTTTCTCACCTAGTGCACAGGTGAGGGACTGCCCACATCCGTGATTGTCCCTGTGGCTAATGTGCTGCAGCTGCTATGGCCCCTCAATATAAAAGAAGCACGAGTCAGATAGGAAGGGAATCAGAGAGAACAAAATGGAAAGGGAGGTTGCAGGAAGCAGGAAGCGTGCGCACAAGTCGGTGCAGGAGAGCGAGCGAGAGTTTGGCTCGCAGGCAGCTGGACAGTGATCCCTAGCGGGGTGTTTGGCCGACACCCGAGGGCCGTAGTTAGTGGTCGCTCCCGCTGAGAATGTTTTGAAGAGCGGAAGTGACGGGAAGAAGGATGGCTGGCCGCGTTAGGCCGAGAAGGCTGCGCGAGTCGGGAGGCTTGGGCGGTAAACTCCCTGGCGTGAGCGTCCTGGTCGTCAGGGAAGCCTAGTCTCGGTCTGGAGGGAGCAGAACCGAAGCCAGGGATCGGGACGCCACCAGATCAGTAGTGGAAAGAAGGTCAGCTGCAGGTAGAGTGGCTCCCCTGTTGCGAAGCCTGGACAGGGAGAAGCACGGGAGTCACCAGTTAAAAGAAGACACCAGACTTGTTGTTGATTTTAAAGACTGCTTCCTGGTGAACGTTTTAACCTCTGGTTTTAAGGATTGTCTTTGTTCTATTTATTTTTTTATTTTTTTTACCTCCACGTTTTTCTTTTAATGGATTATTTAATGAAGATTATTGAACTGTGGACACTGCACTTGCACTTTGTTTTGATGTGTTGGATTTCCAATAAAAGCACTTTTGCACATTTGTACCATCCCCTTGCTATGTTGTTGCCTCCACTGTCTAGCTCATCTTGGTTATAACTATCGACGGTGTTGGGTTCAAGGGCTCCCGAACAGCGATGGGAGCATGGAGCTGAACCCGCATCGTCACAAGCGCACATGCAATATTGATGCAATCTTAAAGTATCTGGTGTTCAGGCTATAGTAAGTGGTGGGCACAAGATAGTAAATGGTGTGCATGAGATAGTAAGTGATGAGTGCAGGATAGTAACTGGTGTGAACAAGATAGTAAGTGGTAAGCACGAAAGTGTAAGTGGTGAGCATGAGACAGTAAGTGGTGAGCATGAGATAGTAAGCGGTGAGCACAGGATAGTAAGTGGAGTGCATGAGATAGTAAACGGTGAGCGCAGGATAGTAAGTGGTGTGAACGAGATAGTAAGCGGTGAGCACAAGAGTGTAAATGGTGAACATGAGACAGTAAATGGTGAGAAGAAGAGTGTAAGTGGTGAGCATGAGATAGTAAGTGGTGCGGACAGGATAGTAAATGGTGTGCATG
>JANRMT010062846.1:20755259-20765826 GCA_026402145.1 Polypterus bichir lapradei | reverse complement strand
GGTGCGGACAGGATAGTAAATGGTGTGCATGAGATAGTAAGTGGTGCAGACAAGATAGTAAATGGTGTGCATGGGATTGTAAGTGGTGCGCACAGGATAATAAGTGGGGAGCATGAGATAATAGGTGGGAGCGCAGGATAGTAAGTGGTCTGAACAAGATAGTAAGTGGTGACCACGAGATATACTAAATGGTGAGCACAAGACAGTAAGTGGTGCACAAAAGATAGTAAGTGGTGGTGCATGAGATAATAAATGGTGTGCATGGGATTGTAAGTGGTGCGCACAAGATAATAAGTGGTGAGCATGATATAGTAAGTGGTGCGCACAAGACAGTAAGTGGTGTGCAAAGGATAATAAGTGGTAAGCCCAAGACAGTAAGTGGTAATTACAAGATAGTGAGTGATGTGTATGTGGTAATATTTGGTGTGCACGAGATAGTAAGTGGTGCGGACAGGATAGTAAATGGTGTGCATGAGATGGTAAGTGGTGAGCGCAGGATAGTAACTGGTGTGAACAAGATAGTAAATGGTGAGCACAAGAGTGTAAATGGTGAACATGAGACAGTAAGTGGTGAGAACAAGACAGTAAGTGGTGCACAGAAGATAGCAAGTGGTGTGTATGAGATAATAAATGGTGTGCATGGGATTGTAAGTGGTGCGCACAGGATAATAAGATAGTAAGTGAAGTGCACAAGATAGTATGTGGTTGGCTCGAGATATAGTAAGTGGTGAGTACAAGCCAGTAAGTGGTGTGCAAAGGATAATAAGTGGTAAGCATGAGATATAGTAAGTGGTAAGTACAAGACAGTAAGTGGTAATTACAAGATAGTAAGTGATGTGTATGAGGTAATGTGGTGCGCACAAGATAGTAAGTGGTGTGAATAAGATAGTAAGTGGTGACCATGAGATAGAAAAGCGGTGTGCACAAGAGTGTAACTGGTGCACATGAGATAGTAAATGGTGAGCATGAGATAGTAAGTGATTAGCACAAGATAGCAAGTGGTGGGCACAAGGCAGTAAGTGATGCACATGAGGTAGTATGTGGTGGGTACGAGATAGATTGGTACACACCAGATTGTTTCCTACAAAAAAATGACAGCATTTCCCATACCCATACCCATACCTAGAGTGATTGAAGCAATAAAGTAAATATTCGGCACCTGGTGTAGGGAAGATTGCCATTTGCTTTACCCCTAGGGTTATCAGACTGTAGAGTGCACTCCAGTAGAAGAACAATGCGGTAGAAGTAAGATGGCTAGTAAGTTGCGTATAACCAAAGGGTGTGTCAGCCTTCATGTGTTTAGGATATTCTTGGGAACCAAAGTAGCATTTAGTTCTGGGGTACATTTGAGGACGCCTGCATGTTGTTAGTGCTGGAGAGAGTGAGTCCCTATGTGGAGTACTAGAGGGTGACTGGCCGGCAGTGTAGTCATCACTCATACATATTTGTGTATGTGTGTGTTAATCTTAAGGTGTGGGAGTCGACCAATACAGTAAAGAATGTGGTGAGTCTCACTCATCCTACAATGATACAACATGGAAGATAAATGGAGTACCTGATGGAAAACCCACAGGGAGAACACGCAGAATCCAAAATGACAAATAGACAAGTAATGGTGATGATTTTACGGAACCTTTCATTTGAGATTATTTTTTTGAATTACACTAAAAAAACATAAACATTGGCATGCTGTACTCAGTGATTATGGAAAACATAGCCGTTCTGGCTAATGTTGTTCCCAATACCTGTTATGTTGTGTCCTCTTAAATATTTTTTTTTCCATGACATTGCACGACTGAGTTTGAACCCAAAACACGTGGCTTGTCTAGATGTGAAAAATCAAAGCTGTGTCACTCTCGTCAAGTCAGTGTACTCCTGTACGACTGGCAGAGCTCGTGCTACTGACTAATGTGATGGTGCCAACCAAGTGTTGGTGGATTCACCACAACTGATAGAGAAAAAACAAAGAAAATCAAGCAAAAAACTATCGTCACTTGTAGACATAAAAAATCAGCAAAAAATATTATGAACAGAATCGGAGAGAAAGGGCGGCCCTGGCCGAGTCTCACACCCACCGGAAACGAGTCTGACTTACTGCTGGCAATGCAAACCAAGCTTTCGGTTGTATAAGGACCAAATAGCTGTTTGGTCCCTCTAGAAGTATTATTAATCTTAACAAAAGGAAGAAAATAAAGAAAGATAAATTACTTTTGGTACTCTGTTTGTTCTGCAAAAGTCACACAGATTTCAGAACCATTATTCATAGGTTAACTAATCAAAAAATACTTACGATTGCAGGCTGTAGCCATGCTCACAGGTCTGGAATACCACGGTGGGGTGGAAAAGGGCAAAGCGCTCCGGGATCCACGACCAGACCATTCTCATTTCCTGTGCGGTCACAATGCTGGAATGGAACTGCTGCAGGTCCACGGCTATATACATGGAATGCCTATGTGGAAGGACACAAACAATGCAGTAAACTACAAAAACTCAAGGATAAGGGTAAAGATACAAGATGGAGACCAATGAAGAAGTAGCATGGGGTGAACTTCAAATGTACGTAGACTGCAGTGAGTAGAGTAAAAGGCGGGGCCACCGTTTCCTCACTGCTAAGGGCCCACCCCCAGCCTATAATGGCAGGATAGCAAAGTGAGTTCCTTGCCGTTCATTGTAGGCGTTTTGCTGGAGGAGAGTTTCATGTTTTGAGTATTGCTGTTTTTTTGATTTACTTAGTTTACTGGAAATTCTTTGGATTTCGATTATTGAATTTTCTGTACATTACCTCATAGGCGAATCCTTTCACCTGGTTATATTTTTGAGTTTTTTGTTACTTTTTTTCCTGTATTGCCAAGAATCCTTTATTTAAATAAAGATTCTTTTTGTTGCCCTTTCTTACGGTTCACGGTAATCCCCTCCCATGTTGAGTATTTTGAATATAGTTTTGCTTTGCGGCCTCCCCCACCATAACCTATCGCCTGTGGAGGAGGAGCGAAAGCTTTAGATTCGCCAATCATTTGAATATCGGGTTTTCGACGGATCTCGATGCTTTAGGGTCCCCTGATACTGAAAACATCGATATCTCGATGATTGGTGTGTGTCTGTGTGTCACAGTATCTTGAGGACGATCTAAAGCTAAAATGGCCTGACAGAAAAATACCAAACTTGAAACTTAAGCCTGTTATAAGATGACGATGTGCTGATTAGTTTCTGAACCAAATCGTGCACGAGAAAGAGGCACTCTATGGGAACCCTCAAATACTGCAAATCTGAAATTAATTATGAATTCTTCTCATCAATTGCTGTCATAATGACCTATTTTATGATTAGAAAGATTAGCATCAGAGCGGTAAATAATTGCTGAAGTGTTATAGAATAATTATTGTAACTTGGTTTCTAGGGTACAAAGCCTACTGACGTTCATGTTAGTATTGTATTTTTGGGACTTTGCCATTATTTTAGCACTTTAGCACAGTTAAAGCCCCATTTGGGCAGGTGTGGTCTGAAGCCGGCCATTGGAGTAAGCACTAAGGCTACCCGGGAGTGAGCCTTATTATGTGGCGAGCAGTGTCTGCTATGTTTCTAACAAACCCTTAAAGAGCTGAATTGGCACAAGGCCTCAAAGAATGCAGCACAGAGTTCCAAAAAGTACTCAGAATGCTCACTTGAGGAGGTAAAGACCATCAAAATCAATGTAAAGAGGCAAATGAAGAATGTTTTTAAATAAAAGAACTATTATAAGCAAAAATGGAACATGAAACTCCAAGGAGCACAAAAGGGACAGAAAGCAAAGCCTTTAAAATAGGCGATCCCAATAGCAACCGTGGTCACAGTGGTCGAAAAAACAGAGCAAAAAAGGTCAACAAATCCAGAAAAACAGTAATAATCAAATAAACACGGGAGAACTCACCAACCACTTAGCGCATTCAATGAACCGCAAGGGACTGTGGGTTTTCCTTGGCTTGTATAGGCTGTGTACAGTCTTACCATAGTGATGGTTAGGTGGCCCCACCTATTGAGGGACCACCCATAAAACATGGCACATAAAAAAAATACACAGGCATAAGGAAAGTAAGGTGCTATAAAAATAAAATGTATCATTACTATTATTATTAGACGGATTGGGAGAGCATGGGAGGTCATGAGGTTGCTGGAAATGGGTGTGTGGTGCTCCAGATATCTATGCAAAAGGACGAAGGTCCAAGTCTTTTAGAGTCCTGGTCCTTCCAGTCTTGCTATATGGTTACGGGATATGGACGCTATCCAGTGACGATGAGTGAACTCCTTCAGTGCTGTGTCTCTACAGAGAATCCTTGAGCACCGCTGGTTTGACTTTGTGTTGCTCACAGAGTCCTGAATGAGGTACATTACCTGCATTGTGAGGGAGCGTCGGTTACGGCACTACCGCCCTGTGACGCGATTCCCAGAGGGTGATCAGACTCACATGATCCTCATTGTTGAGGACCCGAGTGACTGGACCAGGCCAAGGGGACGCACACTTAACACCTGGCTGCGGCAGATAGAGGGTCTGGACCACGTGTCTGCCAGAGGGTTTGCCAACCAGGATCCTGAGCTGTTTCGTCGTGCGGTGGGTGTGGCAACGTGCTGTACCAGTGCATGCTCCCCAACCTGACCTGCCCTGATTATTATTATTATTATTAACCATATTAACTTAAAAAATAAGAAAACTGACATAAGAGACAATCCTGAACCCCAGCCAGTTGGGGAACCATGACTGAAACATGCTATATTTCAGCCAGAGTTCCTCCCCTGACTAGGTTTCAGATTCCTTATTTATGTCTTTTTGTTCATTTTTGGTTCTTTTGCTTACCTAAATTTTGTTGTTCATGATTATTATTTGTAGAATTAACTATACAAACGATACAAATTAAGCAGTGTTGATAATTTAGTTCCTCTGTGTCTATGTATTTTCTACTCAGTTCCATGTGTTTTGTGGTTGATTTCCCCAAGAGGCAAGGCCACCTGTCCACCATATAAAAGCTGAGGGAAGCCATGGTCCCTTGCGGTTCATTAAACATGTTGGTGAGTTCTCTGGTGATTTACTGCTACGTTTTGATTATCAGTTTTCTGGATTTTGACCTGTGTGCTATGTTTTTGTGACCATTCTTGGGATGTATATGTTGGGAGTGGTTTGCCTAATTTTTGAATTTCATGCCTTTTGTGCTTCTTGAAGTTCAATTTTATCTGAAGAGCATTTTGTGATAATAAATGTATTATTTATAAATCCTATGTTTGCCTATGTATGACTTGCTAAACCCCCACCAGTGGGCATTTTCAAAGTATTTTGGGACGCTGTTGGCTTTCCTTAAAGGCCTAACGTCAACATGGTACACCTATAGCACAACACGCAGAATAGTAGGAAGCCTGGCCTGATTTTTGACTCTGTGTCAGAGGCTTCACACCTTTCTGTCACTCTTGTGTGCTGTAAATCTTCTTGCTTTTGATGAGTTAGTACCCCATTTAGTTTAATTTCCCACATTGTACCCAGTGTTGCTGTGATATTTACCCTGAAATGAGTGAACAGTATAGAAGATGACTAGATGGATGGGTGGTTGGATAGATGGACAAGGCCATACAAGGCCAAAGGCCACATCAGGCTGCAGCCAAGAAGCCTATCAAATGACAGTGAGACGTCAATAAAGATTGGGGTACACAGCATAGTGCTGGTGTGCTGCAGTGAGATACTGCTAGGGCTGGGGGGCTGTCGAGAGGCAGGGCCTGTTAAAGCCCATTGCAGCACTTCTTGTGTGATTTTGGGCTATACAAAAAATAAATTGTATTGTATTGTATTGTACTGCAGTAAGTGAGGCCTCATCTGGCGCAGTGACATTTGTGGCCTGTTCTGTTTGTCACAGTGAAGAGCCCGGGGACAATTGGTAAGACCCACTGTCACAGGTATTTATCTGCATTCTTGCCCATATTCCTAGTCAACAACTGACAACAAGCAGCGCTGCACTCACAACATAAAACTCGTGAGAAAGAGAATAACAAACAGCGTAAAGAAAAACAAAAACAAGCCCCACAGATCCTCCGGTATGACGTTTAAATGTGATGGAGTACGCTTGAGATCCAGCCTGTACCAGTTTAGGGTGCCTTTTATGTTCCCATTGTGTTTGTTTGCACTAAAGTCCCTGATTGCAATCTCAGTCCAAGCAGATTGCGACTGAACACAGAGGGCCTTTGGATGTGCAGTACGGAACAAAACATGCCTACAGGAGAAACGCGCAGTGTATGTATTTATGACACACAGCTGGTGAAAGGGAAAAGCTTGGTATGTGTAGAAGAGCGCAAATACAGTATACAGTAAGTTCATAAGAAGTGTCAAAAGGAGTAAGTAATCGATGATAATTAATGCATATGTCCATGAATTAGCCGAGTGAAGAAAGAAAGTGTGAGTAGAAGAATGAATTGATCATTTATTCATTTAGAGGAGACAATGGCTAATCGAAGAAATAATAACTAATACACCAGTCAACTAACTGTGCTACCTGCCAAAGAAAGCTTGAAATCTCAGTAATCAACGTAGACCTCAGCGTTAATGTCTGTAGTGCACCATTTATTGGAATGTATTTTCTAATGCATGTAGCAATACAATGAATTGAACTTGTTATTCCAACAGATGGAGCAACACAAACATTTGCAGTAATAAAATTCATTATCACAAATGTTTGTGATATGCCATCTGTTGGAATGACAAATACAATGCATATGTCTGTGATATATGCCATTTGTTAAGGGATTTGTAAAAGCATTTTTAATATTTGTGATGCACCGTCTGTTGGAATGACAAATGCAATGCATTTTATTTCTACAAATGCACAGAGTGATAAAATGCATTGCATTTTTTATTCCAATAGATGGAGCATCACAAACATTTGCATTAATAAAATTCATTATTACAAATGCTTGTGATATGCCATCTCTTGGAATGTTAAATACAATGCATATGTCTCTGATATATGCCATTTGCTAAGGGATTCGTAAAAGCAGTGTTAATGTTTGTGATGCACCATCTGTTGGAATGACAAATACAATGCATTTTATTACTATAAATGCATGTAGTATTAAAATGCATTGCATTTTTCATTCCAATAGATGAAGCACCACAAAATTTTGCAGTAATAAAATTCATTACCACAAATGTTTGTGAAATGCCATCTGTTGGAATGACAAATGCAATGCACATATCTCTGTTATATGCTATTTGCTATGGGATTTGAATGACAAATTCAATGCATATTTCTCTGTTATATGCCATTTGCTATGGGATTTGTAGCACACCATCTATTGGAATGACAAATATTATGCATTTTATTTCTACAAATGCATGTACTAATGAAATGCATTGCATTTTCTTTCCAACAGATGGTGCATCACAAGCATTTATAGCAATAAAATGCATTACTACACATATTTATGATGTACCATCTGTTGAAATGACAAATGCAATGTATATGTCTCTGTTATAAGCCATTTGGAATGGGATTTGTAAAAGCAGTGCTAATGCCTGTGATACACCATCTGTTGGAACTAATACTCCTTGCTAGGAGTGGGTGTGGGACACTTCATAACTACTTCTCACTTTTTACTCTGAGGTAGGACAAATTCTTATCCTAGAATCCCTCGAAGTAATGCTGAGATTCTTGATAAATATGAGCACTGATCTCTATTTCGAAGACCTCAATTGCAACGGCAAAATCTGGCTCATAATAAAAGTAAGATGGCACAAGATTCAATTTAAAGAGCTGGATGGTTGTTAATGTGTGACAAGCATGCTTATAACCTCACACGTGGCATAGTCTAAGATCTGTATTTAGAAATACATGACTGGCATCCCCATTGGTGACACATAATTAGGTGCACAATTTGGGAGCCTGGTATTTGTTAACATGTGGTAGGCCTATGCACATACTGGCACTGGGTTAAAGGCACTATATAACCTAATCACCAGCAGGTCATGTCGGTGTTTAGAAATACATACCTGACATGCCCAAATTGAGCTCAATATAAAATTTACAAAAGAGCATGGCATGTTAACATATGATTAGCATATGCCCAAGACAATACATGACCAGGCATTACAGAATATAATCACTAATATGCTGGAACTTTATTTAAAAATATGCAACTGGCATGCCAAAAGTTGACTCATGATAAAAGATAAGACAGACCCTAAACCGCCTGGTATTTCTTAACACGTGACTGGCATACTGTATACATAGCAACACACATAGTAAAAAGTGTTTTGTATGGCTGATAAGGGTACAGACGCAGCTCTTTCTTCAAGGCTGGGTGGTGCAATGCACTTAGAATCTGGTGGTGCTCAGATCATACTCAGGGACCCCTCATTATTAGCTAAGGTTTGTTTTCCTGCTTGTCTATGTCAAACATTTAATTTCAATGACTACTGTGGAATTCATGTTATCGGGAAAAATGCAGGAAATCTGTAAAATGTTGCTGTTTCACTGTTTCTGGGGTTAGCACTGCTGCCCCTCTAAGACAAGGCCCCCTCTAAGACAAGTGATCTCTGCTTAAAGTTTGTACAGCTGGCGCTGGCTTCATTTGAACCCACCTCCGCTGAGACACACTGATGCCTTTGTCTGTCAGAGCCTTCCGATTTGCCTCCTGCAGGAGTTTGATGTCCTTCCGCGACAAAAGCCGAATGCTGAAGGCTTTCTCCAGAAGTTTTTCCACTGTGAGATATTCTCCAATTTTGGTCATGAAGGTCTGGATATCCTGCTGTATGTCAGTGATCTCTGCTTCCCTGAAGGTCACCGAGACTCTATACTGCTTGAGAAGGGTAAGTGCCACGCGGTAGAGAACTTTGTAACCTTCCAGCAGATAGACATCACAGACACGGATGGCGTATTCAAATGGGAGCCCCCCAAAGAGCCACACCATCCATTCGGAGTAAACGTTGAAGCGATTATGGTCAGTGCTCGTGATGAGTTTGTGCACGGGCTGGCAGTACTTGTTGACTAGGTCTCCGAAGGTCATGCAGGATGAGGCAAAGGCTAAGAAGGTCTGGTCTATGAACCGCTTTTTGGGGTCATTACATGCAATGAGTCGGCAGACGTTCTGGAAGCACTCTTCCTCGCTCTCGCTGTAGTGCAAAAGCAGCGCCACAATGGCCGGGAGTACCGGGCAGTAGGTGATGTCAGGAAACTGGTTCTCAATGCACAGCAGGATCTTCTTGGCTGCATTAAGCCCTCTTTGGTTCAAATAGTACATTGGGATTAGGCTTCCTTCCACAAACTCTGGGAAAGGGTGAGTACTCACATTTCTCTCTCCAAATAACTTGCTGGCTATATCATGGTAGACAGTAGCATCAGGAGTCATGGTTCTGCACAAGATGCGGCCAATGATGTGGTTGTAAGCTTTCCTCCGTAAGCCATGGTTATTTGACCAGGCGCCTGAACGAGCCATTCTCTTGAGCAACTTCGGGTCAAGGGGGAGGTTCTCATCACCACTGTTGATGGAACTTGTCTCCAGTTTATCCCAGTCAACAAATGGACCATTCTCCATACTAGGAGAGGTGGAAATTTCCCAAGCGCTGTCTATGGAGATGTTGATAGCGTGTCTTTGAGCGCCTAAAAAAGATACAGACATTGATGAAGAACACAATTGCACTTTATTTCACTTGCTGAAGATGTGATACCCAAGTTTAAAGCCATGCTACACTAGAAGCTTTGCAAATGGTCTATGGGTATACACCACAGTTCTCAAGTTCAGATAATGCACTTGTTCAAGCCACAGTATTCTCAATCACTTCATAGTGGGACAGTGAAGAAAAATGGACTGGAAGAAAACTTATGCCATTGAATTATGGATGCTGGTGGGTAAACAGATCGGTACTGGAGCAGATCAAGCCAACATTATCCTTGGAAGCTCAAATGGCTAGACTCGAACTATCTTACTTTGGACATATCATTTGCAGAGAAAGGACGTTGGAGAAGGACATTGCTATGTTTTGGCCGGGGTTCTCCCCCTTGGCTAAGCCTCAATTTTTTTTCGTTTATGTCAATTTTGTTCAATTTTGTTTATGTTAACATTGTTGATATTTTAGTTTCTATATGTCAATGTATTCTTTACACATATACCATGTGTGGTTTGTGGGCACCTGCCCATCATCGTCAAAGGACTGCCCTCAGCTCTATAAAGGCTGAGTATAATCCACAGTCCATTGTGGTTCATTGAATGCACTGGCGTTGGTGAGCTCTGATTGTGACTATTCTGTGGTTATAACAGAGACATATACATTGCATTTGTCATTCCAACAGATGACACATCACAAATGTTTGTAGTAATGCATTTTATTACTATAAATGTTTCTGATGCACCATCTGTTGGAATGAAAATGCAATGCATTTTATTACTACATGCATCACAAAAATGAACACTGCTTTTACAAATCCCACAGCAAATGGCATGTAACAGAGACATATGCATTGCATTTGCCATTCCAACAGATGGCATATCACAAACATTTGTAGTAATGAATTTTATTACTATAAATGTTTGTGATGCACCATCTGTTGGAATGAAAATG
>JANRMT010062846.1:20735368-20748288 GCA_026402145.1 Polypterus bichir lapradei | reverse complement strand
ACTATATAATAGATAGATAAATGTGAAAGGCAGTATATAATAGATTAAAGGCACTATATAATAGATAAATGTGAAAGGCGGTATATAGTAGATAGATAAATGTGAAAGGCACTATATATTAGATGGATAGATGTGAAAGGCACTATATAATAGATAGATAGATGTGAAAGGCAGTATATAATAGATTAAAGGCACTATATAATAGATAAATGTGAAAGGCGGTATATAATAGATAGATAAATGTGAAAGGCACTATATATTAGATGGATAGATGTGAAAGGCAGTATATAATAGATGGTTAGAAAGATCTTTATTTTTCCCCAGGGGGAAATTTGATTTTTTGAGAAGCTCATTAAATAAATAAATGTATATACATCAGAAAGAATAAAAAGAAAGGATACTTCTGACTTGGCAGTCACAGTCCCAATGAGGTATTAGGCAGGCATATTGCCGTTGGTATAAAGGAGCCCAGCCCCAGTAACGTTTCTTGACACAATTCTTAGTAATTCACTGGCTGAAAGAACTCGGCTCCAGTTGCAAGAGAGACGATCTGCAGCATTGTTCATAATGGCACTCTGCTTTAACCAGGACATCGGGGTGCACTCTACTATTTTATGACAGATGCCCAGGGATCGTTATTGAGCACAGAGAGTCAAGAGCTCATCCAAACGATGGTGCTGATGTTTACAGCTCAGTGTCCCCGTTACTGCAATAAAGTATTGAGATGCACACACAGACCACAGGATGGCCTCACCAACATGTCTTCCTACCGAAACCCAAGCTTTTTCTACTTGGCGTCACATCCAAGTACTGCCTGGGCCCAAACATGCTTAGCTTCAGATGGCTGACCTGTTCTGAAGTGACAATTATTTTAAGTAATTTCTTGTACATTCTGATTAACAAATGATGCTAGAACTCTGGCACAGTAACAGTGAGTGCTGCACCCTCACAGTAAGGAGACCAAGGTTCACATCCCGGGTCCTTCCTGCATGGAGTTTGCATGTTCTCCCTGAGACTGCGTTGGTTTCCTCCCAAAATCCAAAGACAAGCTGGTTAGGTGAATTGGCATTTCCTAAACTGGCCCGTGTGTGTGTTTGTGAGAGGGACTGACACCCTGCAGGGTTTGTTCCTGCTTTGTACCCTATACTGGCTGGGATAGGCTCCAGCAGACCCCCGTAACCCTGTTCAGGACTATGTGAGTTAGAAAATGACTGACTGTCCAAGTTCTGTACTACAACTATTATCAGTAATATTAATAACAGTAAAAAAAATCACAGTTAAAGTGTTAAGAGTTTTAAGTTGGTTTGATTATTATTAAATTATTTTTGCTGTAGTCCTCCCCCACCATAACCTATTGTCTATAGCAGGGGTGGGCAAAGTCATTCCTGAAGGGCCGCAGTGGCTGCAGGTTTTTGCTCCAACTCAGTTGCTTGATTAGAAAACAATTCTTGCCAATAATTAAATTTCATGGCTTGTTAGTTGCTTTAACTCTGCCATATCAGGCCATTCTCATATCCATCCATCCATTTTCCAACCTGCTGAATCCGAACACAGGGTCACGGGGGGGGCTGCTGGAGCCAATCCCAGCCAACACAGGGCACAAGGCAGGAACCAATCCTGGGCAGGGTGCCAACCCACCACAGGACACACACAAACACATCCACACACCAAGCACACACTAGGGCCAATTTAGAATCGCCAATCCACCTAACCTGCATGTCTTTGGACTGTGGGAGGAAACCCACGCAGACACGGGGAGAACATGCAAACTCCACGCAGGGAGGACCCGGGAAGCGAACCCGGGTCTCCTAACTGCGAGGCAGCAGCGCTACCACTGCGCCACCATGCCACCCCCATTCTCATATCTTAGATTTTAATTTTTCCTTTCTAAGGATATCATCCAAATGATTTGAAGTCTAAAATGAATGAGTAATACTCGGTCTTTCACTTTTTTCTCTTCACTTTCCTCCCAAATATTTAATTAAACCAAATAGTGCACAATAAATACACTCAGGTGTAAATGGAAACAAGCTAAATGGAGAAATGCTGCTTTGTTTTGTCATTTGAACCTTATTGCTAATAAAAAGACATTAAAAACTAAGAGAACTGCTGTATTACTTGAGCAATATTAAGCAACTGGGTTGGAACAAAAACCTGCTGCCACTGCGGCCCCCCAGGAATGACTTTGCCCACCCCTGGTCTATAGGGATGGAGCGAAAGCTTTAGATTCGTCAAAAATTTCGATCTCCTGTTTTCGACAGATCTCGACGATTTAAGGTCCTCTGATACCAAAAACCTTGACATCTCATTGATGGGTGTGTGTGTCAGTTTTTTGAGGACGGTCAAGAGCTAAAACTGCTGGATGGAAGAATACAAAACTCGAAACTTAACCCTGTTATGAGGTGACGATAGCTGATTAGTTTTTGAGTGAAATCGTCCAAGAGTAAGATGCACTCTACAGGAACTGTGAAATACTGTAATTCTGCAATTAATTAGGAATTCTTCTCGTCAATTGCTATCGTAATGACCTAGTTTATGATTAGAGAGATCAGCATCAGAGAGGTAAACAATTACTGAAATGTTAAAGAATAATTTGGGTAGCTCTGTCCCTTGGGCGCAAACCCGAATTTCTACTTTTAGTGATAATAAGAAACTAAACGTGCATTCTAAGACATTATTGTTAGTTTTGAAATAAAATGCTTGATTATTTAACATACTGTAATGTTTGTAGCAATAATACAAAATGTATTAGAAGTAGTAACACAACCAGATTCTCTTGAATATACTGGAGAAACTTGACGTCCAACAGGATCTGGCTTGGGCCGGCTTGGGTGCCACAGCAGTTGTCAAGGATGTCTGACCGTTTAGCGTCTTTGAGGATTATTGTATACTTCTACGCAGGTCACATGTTGCTGTCTATAGTGCAGCTGAGGCACTCGGTATCAGAACAGAGTGTTCATCAGAACATATATAGGTAGACGCCGTCTCCTGATGGTGTCATTTCGTTTCTGCAAGGCTTCTTCTCTGTTTTAGGGTCTTGCTTGACCAAATTGCTCATGTACAGACTGCCATTTTCTGACTGCAAACTCCATGTCCACTGAGTTGTCCATCACATAGGAAACCGGTCCAACTGATTTCCTAATTCCTAGGAGGGACTAACATCTCATTCACGATTGGTTCCTGTTCTGGCTGCATAGGTACTATCTCCTTGTGTCACTGAATATAATAAACAGATTCAAAATGTGGTGTCACACACGTGCGAATAGGAGGCAGCTGGAGGGCTTAACTACTAGTAGTAACACATCTGCCCATGGGGGCGGTGGGGTGCACTAAGTCTTTTTCTAAGTCTCCTGCAGACCTTTCCTGGGAAATCCCACCAGGACCCGCTGCCTCAGCTCGGGACACAGTACTTCTGGTCCCGGCCCTGAAGATGACATCATTTCCGGTCCCAGCCCCGAGGACCATAGACATACTGTATATAGGTAGACGCCGCATTCACTGTGTTGCCCAGTCCACACGATACGTCAGTGCGTCCTCCCTATTGCGAGTGGCAAAAGTGCCATTTAAACTAATACAGATAACCGGGTTTTCTGATGAAAAAACAATAACGTTTAAAACAGTATCGTTTACATACAACAGATTTTGGCGAATCATTTACATACTATTATTTATATCCATTTATACACTAATAATGGCAATCATTCAATAATAATAATAATAATATTATTATTAAATAATTCCTCCCATATAAGTAACATTTCTCGGACTGTCTTCTTCCATCTCTGAAACAGAACTTTGTCCTGTTCTTACACAACACAGTACTGACGTATCGGTTAATGCCCGAGTCACCTCACGTATAGATTACTGTAATGCTGTTCTATCTGGCATCCCACAAAAACGTATCCATCACTTACAACTTCTTCAAAATTCTGCTGCCAGGATAATAACCTGCTGTTCTAAATCCACTGAACATATCACACCGATTCTCTCTCAACTTCACTGGCTCCCTGTTCATTACTGAATACAATACAAAACATCGCTCTGAACATTTAAAGCTCCCCCCTACCTCACTGATCTCCTCCAGACTTGCACTCCTCTCACTCACTCAGATCCTGTAATTTGAGAATATTCAGTCTGGCAATACGGTGCAGCCTTAGTTAGTGGAAGACAGACACAACTAAAGACATGAGCATAAAATGATGGCTGTCAATTTCAAACTGTGTTTCCTCAATGTGCTCATCATCTGAACCAATCTCAGCCCGAACAAACTGATTGATCAAAGATACACTGACAGCTTGCCCTAATATCGAATGTCGGATAACACGCTCAGCTACTTTGACCACCTTGACTTTACCCTCAGAAGCAATCATCAAACCTCCTTTGTTTTTTAATGTGAGCAAGTGGTAGCTTTGATCATATGATGCCAGTACAGCATCTGTTACCAAACTAGCATGGCACACATCACAGGACAGCTTTCTCAAAATCCTGTCTAAGGGCTACCTGACCTCCCACTGCTTCCTGAGGTGGATTTCTTTGGGAAACCTTCAAGGTTTGAGAAATGTTAACAGCTAACAACAATTTACATAGTTAGTGGCTGAATACGTTTAGCCAAAACGTTGTTTGGAGGCTCACTTGAGCACATAAATGCATAGCTTTGCTAGCTGAGCCTGGCGTAGCTAAAGTTAAGATTATAAAACGGGATTTTCTAATGGCCAAATATAACCAAAACAATCGTTCAGCTTTACCAATGAAATGTAATCCCCGGGGATCTGGTGTTGTCACGCACATGTACATGGGAAACAGCTTGAGGGCTTAGGTGACGGCAATTCTCTGCTGAGACAGAGAACTGTGTCTCTTCTACCCCTTCTGCAGAAAGAATGATTGACTTCGTTCCATCTGACGTCACTTCAGGGTCCGTCCACCTGGTCCCGACACTTTCTCCCAGAATGGCTGAAATCCGGAGGAGCCAGAGTTTCACTCAGTCTACCTGCAATGACAGTCCAGATGACTGACTTCTTTGTCTGTTTTTTAGCTCACTTCGTAGAGGACGGCTTCAGTCCCCATTAGACACTTTGAACTGTAATAGGAGCTGCGGTGTCACTTGTAAACATCTCATCAGCAATACTCTTGTATTTGGTTCCTTGGAAAAACGTAATATTAAACAACAGACCCCTCGCAGTCTAAAAATTGTATTTACTGTATTCTTTGTAGGAAGTGTCCAGCCATGTACAGGGAGATTCACTTGAAAGAGGACCCGAATATTCTGTAATAACTCTCGCTAGGACAAAGCAATCTGAACTAAACAACATGCAATGTATTCCTCAGGCTATGGAACATTGAACAAGCTGGGATTTGCCTGTGTTGGAGTGATGAGGTAGGTGTTGGAAAGCCATTGCGATGTTTAACCTCCATTTGCAACTTCTGGGTGCATACTGCCCACCCGTACCCCTTCACTCAGTCACTCAACTTTTCATCAGGAAGGTGGTGTACAATATTGAGCAGCGCGTCTTCATGGTGCAAACCTATTGGGTCACCAATTCGTTTAAGCGATGTCAGAATCAACTCGATGATCGTGAGTTAACGGAAGGTTACTTCCAGCAAGATGGAGCAACGTGTCACACATCGGCAAGGAGCATGACAGGAACTGAGTCCTTCTTCGGCAACAGAGTAATTTCAAAAGGGCTTTGGCCACCACGGTCACCAGATCTCACACCACCAGACTTCTTCCTTTGGGGTCTGCTCAAGGAAAAGTCAATCGGAACAAGCCTCACACTGTGGAAGATTTGAAGGAAAACATTCAATGTGCAATTGCTGCTATAACCCTGAGACGCTTGCAGATACATTCAGGAACATGGAGCACAGCGTCGAAATGTGTCTGTCAGAAAACGGAAACCACTTCAGGCATCACATGTAATGCAATCGATTACACATACGTCAAGGTATAAAGTGTATTTTTGGTTCAGATTGCTTCATCCTAATGGGAGTTACAACACAATATTCGGGGCCTCTTTCAAGTGAACCTCCCTCCACCTAGGTACAATAGAGACTGTTCCAGGGAGCACGTTCAAGTTATTGAAATCAAAGGCCCCACAAAGTCTATTGCAGATCACTTCCCATCCCTTGATCATAGCCACACTGATCTCTCTGTTTGTGTTCATTCACAGGTCTTCAAAGACACTTTTCAGAGAAAATCAGAAGAAGCTAAGCTTATTCCCAGCCTCCGATCACATATTGTTCCAAGTTTTAATGACTAACTTTTTCTTCTCTCCTTTCATCTTCTCTAATGGCAACTTTTTCACTCCCACTCTCACCTTTTTCTCCTTTTATCTGCCCTGGGTTTGTTCCCTCCACCTGTCACCTGCTTTTACTTTTCAGTTGCACACCCAATGAAGGGGAAACATTGCATCTTTAGCCTTCTTTCTTTTTCAGCGTGGAAATTATCATTAAACGTTTGATGTTTCATAATGTCTCACATTGTCTTAGATGAGGGAGTAAACAACAACAACAACATTTATTTATATAGCACATTTTCATAGAAAAAGTAGCTCAAAGTGCTTTACATAATGAAGAAAATAAAATAAAAGGCAAAATAAGAAATTAAAATAAGACAACATTAGTTAACATAGAAAAGGAGTAAGATCCGATGGCCAGGGTGGACAGAAAAAACAGAAAAAAACGGCTGGAGAAAAAAATAAAATCTGCAGGGGTTCCAGGCCACGGGACCACCCAGTCCCCTCTGGGCATTCTACCTAACATAAATGAAATAGTCCCCTTTGTAGTTAGGGTTCTCACGGAGTCACTTGATGTTGAAGAGGACAATACAATATTCACAAACCATTAATTACTCATTGGAGGGTTAAATGCACAATTGTCCAAATTGCTCTGGAACGTAATGAAGGAACGTCATTATTGATATTTTCTATCATACTTACCTAGATGATAAAACAGCTTGTCATGGTGCTAATAGCTTAACTCCCAGTTACGTTTAGGGCAGATTTTAAAATCCTCCTTTTAACAAATAAAGCCTTAAATAGCCAAGGCCCTGCTTACTTATCTGACCTAATCATTACTTACAAACCAGATCACACATTTAGATCTCAAGATGGCGGTCTGCTTATAATTCCAACTTGTTAATAAAATAATAGTGGGAGGTCGAGCTTTCAGTTACAGGTCCCCAAAGCTGTAGAATGGTCTGCCTGCTACTATATGAGGTGCCCCTTGAGCTTCATCTTTTAAATCCCGGCTGCACACTCACTACTTCAATTTAGCATACCCAGACTAGAGCTGCTGATTAAATGAGCATAAAGCATCTCTGTTTTTAGTCATTAGCACTAAAATATAATATATTTATAAACTTACTAAACCACCAATATTCTGTTTCTCTTCTCGGTACTCACATGTGACACTTGGTGCCACTGCTCTACTGCCAAGTTATTTGCCCGCCTATGGAGAAGTCATCTGAGATAAAAGAGCACTGGAATCATCAGGTAGAAGGGTCCTCTCATTGGATTGGCTGGCCCAGCACTGACTCAACTGTAGAATGGCCAGTAGGGGGGAGGCGGCTTGTTGGCCGAGGTCTCCGGGACTCTGACTGTGTCTCGCTTCTCTGACTCCTTTTCTACAATTAGCATATGGAATAAAACAGAATAGAATAGAATGCTTTTTATTGTCATTGCACAGATGTACATTGAAATTTTAGTGTGTCACCTGAATAGTACATACAATATAATAAAAACAGAATCTTCAACAGATTTAACACATGCATTAATATAAACCAATTAAACAATAAAGGTAGAAAATATAAATCATAATTATACAGTGATTGCAACTAGTCTCTGAGATGTTGCACTTTTGTCCCAGTGATGCCATGGGTGACAGTCAAAGACATAAGATCAAAAGCAGTAAACAGTTATTTAACAAAATTTAGTTCTTGAATAGCGCTTGGGAGGAAGATTTTCAGTCATCTTAATAGAACTATAATGCCTTCCAGAAGGCAGCAGAGTTAAAAGGCTTGGGTGAGATGGGTCCCTAATGATTTTTTGGCCCTTCATAAACATTGAGTCCTATATGTGACTTCTAGTGAAGTTGGGTGTTGGTAATTTTTCGTGCTGATTTAATGACTTTCTGAAGAGCCTTCTTGTCAGCCAGCACACCACACCAGGATGCCCCACAGAGCAGCTGCATGGACAGGCTAGCCCTCCTCAGCACCCTTAAGAGAGAGAGCTGCTTCTGTGCCTTCTTCAGCAGAGAAGTTGTGTTAACAGACCATGTGAGGTCCTGGGAGATTTGTGTGCAAGGAATTTATACCTAGGCACCCTCTCCACTACGCCTCCTCTGATGTATAGAGGAGCAGGTTCCTCTTCCTGCCCCATGAAGCTGATGGACAGTGTCAGGGATGCCAGGGGCGACGACCCGGCCGGGACGCCCTGAAGGACCGGAAGAGGGTCTACGGCCGCCCTGGATCACATGGGGGCCGCCACCCTGGTTGCTTTGGGGGCCACGGGTAGAGGGCTTGGAAGCCCAACCCTGTAGGGGCCTGTGGTCACCGCCAGGGGGTGCCCCGATGCCTTTGGAGCCCTGGACCTCAGCACTTTCTCCACACCAGGAAGTGCTGGGGGGAAGAGAAGAAGGGACACCTGGAGAGCTTCCGAGAGTACAGCCGGCACTTCCGCCACACAGGGGCGTGTCGGTGGGTGATTGTCAGAATTCACCTGGAGCACATCCGGGTGCTAATAAATGGGGCCGCCTCCCTTCATTCGAGGCTGGAGTCGGGTGGAGGCAAGGCAAGGCAAGGCAAGGCAAGGCAAGGCAAGGCAAGGCAAGGCAAGGCAAGGCAAGGCAAGAGAAGAGAAGAGAAGAAAAGAAAAGAAAAGAAGAAAGGTATTGTGTGGCCAGGACTTTGGGGGGTTTGTGGGCACTTTGGACTTTGTAAATAGTAGTTGTAAATAAACGTGTGGTGGTGGAAAACAACACGTCTGCCTGTCTGTGTCCGGGCCACGTTCACAACAGATATTATTGTTCTTCATTTATGTTAATTTGTTTCTACTTTGTTTTTGATTTATTTGAACAAATCTGTATCCTTATACAGTATGTGATGGTTGTGCATTTAGTGAGTGGTACAATCTATGCATGCATTTTACATTGAGAGCTGTTATGAGGCATGCATTGTGCCTCCGCTTGGTGAGGGACGATGTGCAACAACAAAGTAGTTTGAATAACTGACTTCTATTTCTGAGGTGGCTATGATAGATTGGCCATCTAGCTCTATGAAGAGGATTTTTTGGAGGTTTTTTCTTGTTTTCATAGGGAGTCAAGGCTGAAGGCACGGGAGTTGTGTCAAAACCTGTGCCATCTTAACAGCATCATAGACCCCAGGGCTAAGTAGTGTTTTGATAGCAAAACAGAAACATACATAGGCATCAGAAACATCATGGGCCCCTATGCTTCTGGGGCTCCCGGCCAGGGCCCATTGTGCCCATACGTTAAGACTGCCCTGTGTTAATGCCCATTGAGGCATCCCTTGTATAATTTACTGTTGTTGTATAGCTTCATCGTCATTATGCTTTCAAACCATAAGTGAAAAAAGACTACTGTTAAACATGTCTGAACCAGCTCAGGGTTGTTGAGAACTGGAGTCTGTTGTGCTCCATTGGGTGCCTTGGATGGTAGGCTAGTCCATTATAGCGCCCACTGGTTCGGACATTAAAGTGATTCCAACATAAAGTATTCATTTAATGGATCCTGGATCAGTGAAACAACAGGCTAACAATTGCACCATCATACTGCTAAAACGTACAGCTCACTTACTTGAAATGCAATGGAGAGGAGTCTCAAAGAGAGCTGCTTCCAGTATAGCACCCAATGCGTCTCCGTAAACGAAGGATTGAAAATACGATGGCGAATGAGTATCGACCGGAGACTCACTGGACAGTTTGTCCTACTACGGGTGCCGTAGTCCCACTATTTTTTTTAAAGAGCAAAGCGGAAGTTCTTGTAAACAACGACAGGATTTCATTTCTGTTGCTGTCTTTGTATCTGAACACTAAAATATGTCACGGGATCCTTGGTAAGTGTATCATTAAAGACCGAACTGTTGAAAGGTTACGATGTTTTCTGTTTTAAGTAAACGGGGCAAACATTTAATTTATTAGAAATGTCGTCCCGTGTTTTGTTCGGTTGTTGTATCCTTTGGATGAGAAGTTTTTATAGGGAACACAGTGCTCCTCTCTGATACAAAAGAAACACTGGAGTAATACTGGTTGACACTTTTTTCTGGGAATTGATATACAGTTTAAACGTTACCAATGTGGCATTACATGAGGTACAAACCTGTTCTTAGTATGTCAAAGTTGTGTAACGTAATCGCTGTTACTCAACAAATGTCTCTTTTTAGATGTAATTTGTAAAATGACGGCTGTTTCGTTTATGTTGTACAAGTCAATACCTTCTTCTTTCTTATCTATGCTTAAGTAATGATATTAACCATTCGTTTTATTGTGTGATAACCGAGGTGTACTTTTTAATTGTGTCATGGACTCCATCCGCCCACTTTTGTAACCCGCTTATCCAGGGCAAGGTCTTGGGGCAGATGGAGCCAATAGTCATGGCAGTCATCGTCATGGATTGTGCTTTTTTTTTTTTTTTTTTATTGCTGATTTTTCTGAAGTCGAAGCATCATTTAATTTACTGAATTCGACTGATCCAGTTTTAGGTGCGTACCAATCGAAAGTAATGCAATGCAATGCAATGGAACAAAAGTGAATATCCGTAAAACATCGGGTAGATTCTCAGTATTTATGGATCCTGCCTTTAACGTATTTAATTATAATCATCAATATTAACCTTGCTTATTGAGTGGACAAGCAGGATCTGGACGGCAACTCCGCTTAATAGGGGTGAGCAAGTTGTGAATGCATATGGTAACAGGATTTCTTAAACAATGGATCACGTCTCGAGTCCATATAGGATTTAATAGAAATGAGTTTGCGAAGCGGGTCGCCGCGGATTAATTAAATAATCAACACTGCGGCGGCGACTCTCAAAAGGGGAAAAAAAAACGATCCATGTGGGAACCCGGCCCGCTTTGACGATCGTCAGAACGGTTAAGAAGCAATGCGTCTCGAAGACATTGAGAAAGACATTAGTAGGACGCAAAAAATAAATCTTAAGAAAACGTGTTCTGGGCCACGAGCTTTGCACAACTGGTAGTCTAGCTATATATACACGGGGGAGGAGGGTACCTGCACCTGCTTACAGCCACGTTAATTCGTTAACTATTGTTGCATGTAAGTGTATATTATCTATCTATCTATCTCTCTACCCCTGCCAACTACACTAAATTATCTATCTATCTATCTAATCCTGCCTATTACGCTAAATTATCTGTCTATCTAGATGTTAAGGGTATCCTTATTAACCATCACAGCAGGAGGTCATTCAAGACCCTGTACGTCTTAATATAAGCCCTGTTATAGGATTTGAGGTTTCCCAGACTGTTAGGGGGTGAAGTGTTGTGTAATGGGTGGACTTCCAATCTGTCCCTCTTCAATACACTCATCTAACTTGCAACAATTTTTTGGTGCCACTAGGAGAAGTTCTATCCTAGTTCTAGCGCTTTTGTCATGGTCCCCAGAAAGTGGTTGTAGCACAGTATCAAAGGGTCTTACTTCTTTTGCTCAGAGAGTTTAGATTTGGGAAGCAGCTGCTGACAAGAGCTCAGCTGGTCAAATGGAGGAAGGACAGCTAAACTACTGGAAGGTGATTAGGGGACAAACAGAACAGAATAGCCAGGCGGTGTTTATTATTCTTCTCTGTTTGCCTTTATCACTGGTTTGGGCATTGTTATTGAAGTGTTTTCTTCTTTTTTTTTTTTTAGTTTTGTTGTTATTTTAAACACCTGGTTGGTATTTTGGGTTATGAAACATCAACAACAGGTAGATCTGTCTGTCTGTCGATCGAGAGGCCACACAATTATTTGTCCACTTCTCATATTAATTTGTTTCTCTGGCTGTAACATAAAATACAAAAAAAAAAAAAAAAGGTCTCAGCATTTGGCTACCCTCACCAAACTGATGGGCGCCCAAACTAAGCTGCCTAGTTTCTTTCGAAAATTATCTTTTACATAGCAGTGGTGCTGGTGTTAATTACCTCTCAGTTCTACAGTGCCACCATTTCCCACTAAATATAAGAAAATTAAACTTAAAGAAATATATCAGTGGGCTGTTTTTTTTTTTAAAAAAAAAACAAAAAAACCCTTACAATCTAATTAAAATAAGAAAAGCAATATATACTGGTTGGCCGTAAATAAGACTGATTAACCTTAGTTACACATTAGTGATGTGCAAAACGGTTCTTTTTAGTGATTCGATTAATTTTGTTCAGCTCACCAAAATGATTCAAATCTTGGAATCACTGATTTGTTCACTTCAAAAACAACAAGCTTTATTCTAGTTTTAAAATCTAAATTAGTATCATAACAGTGTAACAACTGTAACCACCAAACACTACAAATAATATACAAAGTAAGCAACAAAATAATTCACACAATAATAACAACAATAATCCCTTTTATTGAATTTTGACAATCAATAAAATTTCAACAATAAATAGAAAAAATAAAACAATCGTACTAATAGAATTTTAGAATAGTGTACACATTACGATTAAACTGTGAGAACACTGAAATATGACAAGTTAATTATTTTCAGTTTTGGATTAATTTCCCACAGTTTCCATCTTTTATATCCCATTCTTTCTGATACAATCTCCCATTTGTATATCATCAATGAAGTGAACTGTGATTCAATGTAGTGCGAGTCTCCTGTCTGCAGTTCAGTACACAAACTGATTCTTTCGGTGAACTAGTTCAGTGTACTGTACTGCGAGTCTCTTATCTACAGTCCGTTCCTCACTTCAGTACG
>JANRMT010062846.1:20717296-20735358 GCA_026402145.1 Polypterus bichir lapradei | reverse complement strand
GGTTCAGTACACAAATTGATGCTTTCGATGAACTATTTCAGTTTACTGTACTGTGAGTCTCTTGTCTGAAGTTCATGAAAGAACTTTCAGTGGTCCTCCAGATCAGTAGTGGGCATAATGGTCATAATTACTGAGTCAGAGTGAACCGATCAATGGGAGGTGCTTGGCATCCTCTACCATGTCAGTCATTGACTAGTTGTCGTCATGACTGCTTTGCTGAAACAGTTTACTAGTAGGATATTTCCCAAAGACGGTTAGCCATTTAAGTGGAGTTAAGATGATAGTTCCGGACTGTCGTAGAATACTATATAAAACGTAGCACGCATTGCGCATATCTCGAAAAGAGTCATTCTTTGATGTCATTCAACCAGTATATTCGTTTGTTCAGAGACCAAGACAAATACAACAGATCTAGGTCGTTCGTTCATTGCACATCACTATTACACGTAGCATTCCATCTTCAACCGCAATATAAACACAGTCGCCATCTTGAAAGAGAATATTTTAGTAAATAATTTTTAAATGATTATGTAATGCGGATGTGTGATCTTTCTTCAGTTTTTCGCAAAAATTAATGGAACACTGCATTAACATGGTATTCTCAAATTATGTTTTCAGACCTCAACTAAGCCCCAGAATTTAATTTTTGTGTCAAAAGTCATCATCGCTTTGACCTTCATCATTATTCTGAGGTGCAGTATACCCTATACAGTGTCATACGTCTTTAGTTGATGGCAGCCTATGATCTGTGTGTACAGCTGCATTAAAGTTTGTCACACATGGACTGTCGCACTGAGTTTTTTATTTTTAAAAAGGCTTTCCATGTTTTCTCCCTTAAGCGGGTCCTCATGTTAATTAAAGTTTAGGCCTGAGAAATCCTGTAGTGTATGTAGCGCATTCAGAATGTCCAGTATACCAGAGAGTGAGGTGTTGTTTTCTGTTCGGAGCCCAGAGAAAATACCGGTTAATAACAAGGGTCTTATTTTTCAAGGAATTCCTCTCATGCCCTTTCTGTGACTGCATAAGGACAGATCTGTTTGTAATTAAATATAACCCTGTGATTTCAAAAGGTTAATGGCTGTTTTCTAAGGTTGAACTCTTGAAAATTTGTGGCAGGAGCATTGTTGAAACATTCACACCGTCATGTGTGTAATCAACAAGCTGATGAATATTTTAGGTCGTTTTCTCAGCTGTTGTAAGCCCTGGCATTGGCGTACATTTTTGTTCCCATGTTGTTAATTTCATGAAATGACTCGGCCCTGAATTGATATTTGTTGGATCTTACAGACTGATTACTGTAGTAAATAGTCTAATGTTCCTGTGCTTTCTCACTTTTCAATCTTAAAATTAGTTTTGCCTAAAAACGAGGGACCACTGTTATCTGTATTTTCTGGTTGCCCTATGCGTACAGCATTGTGCATTCTCTTGACTTTGTTCTGATGCTGTCTCCTAGCAGCAGTCATTGCAGCTTTGTTCATTATATCCTCCATATATAACCCACTGAATCATTTCATCCAGCATATTTGAAAAGTTAATTTTGCATTTATTTTTATCATAATACTGCATGTCCAAAGGTTGTGCGAAAAGACAACTCCTGTCGGGAATTAATAATATATATTAAATCAAAATATAATTATGATTCATTTTACTTGTAACTGGTATTAATGTTAGTAGTGGAATGACTTCCCTGGTCATCTGGTCTTTTTCTTAATCCATAATGAAGTATACGTTTTTTTCTTACATTATTATGTTGCGGTAAACTACAATAGGATATGATTAACATTTGATATTCTTGTCCTCGCTGCAGTCGTTGTAGCAAAGCAAAAGCTATTGTTCCTCTTGGTTGATTTATAGACTCGCTGCACAATTGCACTATATTTCTCACTGTTGCGTTTGCGACGGTGGTTACAGCTGTCTGGCACAATAACAATAAAACAACAACAAGCCATGGATAACTAAAGACCTAAAAGCCCTACTTAATAATAAGAAGAGAGCATTCAGGTCTGGAGATAAGGAGGAAATCCAGTAGTTGCAGACAGATCTGAAGAAACATGCAGAGACAAACATGAGCACAAGTAACAGCAGAACAACATGAAGGAAGCGTGGAATGGGATATTAGCTGTCACTGACTACAAGCAATCTGTAAAACATGCAGCGGATGGGACAAGAACAGAAACAGTTCTTCGACAGGGTTGGCTCATTAATGTCAGTACAGCCCTCCTTCGACACTGCTAGCCTCTGTGTGAAAGTTGACGAAATTCTGGAACCCCAACTGCCATCTGTACCTTACACATTTGTCTACAATTATATCACACCTGTGGTTTCCAGTGCCCTTCCACTTCCTGCACTGTGTGTCTCTGCTGATCAAGTGAGGAGAGAGCTAGGAACATTCTGCACAAACGAGGCTTTAGGACTGGACGGAATCAACCCTGGGGTCCTGAAGACATGTTCCAGTCAGCTCTCTGGTGTCCTTCAGCACCTGTTCTCCCTTTCCCTGAGTTTACAGAAGGTACCTCTGCTGTGGAGAACATGCTATTTAGTCCCAGTGCCAAAGAAAGGGTATTCCAGTGATCCCAAGAACTTCAGACTAGATACTCTATACATCATGAAGACCTTTGAGACGTTGGTCCTAAAGCAGCTTGGATCACTAGTTTTAGAACGTCTTGATCCTTTGGAGTTTGCCTACCAGGCACGTGTAGGTATGGAGCCTACTTCCACCTGGGTAAAGCCAGCACCACAGTCAGGATTATATTCTTTAAATTCTTTTCCAGTGCTTCTGCCTCATCAGCTTGTGGAAAAGCTTAAGACTTTGCAACCTGTTGTCCCCACAGTCTTCTGACACATGGTCTACCTGCCAACAGACAGTAATTAGTGAGGCACAGGGATTGTATGTCAGGAAGTAGTGGAATTAACGCTTTATCACCATAGGGAACTATCCTGTCTCCCTTCCCCTTTATTTGCTACACAACAGACATCCAGCACAACACCAGTGCTCGCCACATATAGAAATTTTTCAGGTGAATCCTTATCATAGGCTGGATTAATAATGGAGATGAGCTGGAGTGCAGGAGACCTGTAGAGGACTATATCTTATGGTGCAGGGAGAACCACCTGCAGGTCAACAACAGGAAGACAAAAGAGTTGGTGGTGGACTTCTGGTGTGCAAAGGAACCTCCGAGACCATTTGCCTACCTTGGGGTTCACATAAACCGTCATTGGGCAAGAGATACAGAGCAATGAAAACCAGGACAAACCACCTTAAAAACAGCTTTTATCCAAAAACATTCATGGCCCTGAACTCAGAATAAATGCTCCATATCATTCTCTTAATGTGCAATATAGACCTTAAGTCAGTAGGTGCAATCTGTACATATAACCAGTGCAATTTGTATATTTTGTAACATACTTTTATTACTATTCGGTTTATTATTTTCTCTGTTTTTGTCTTTTTAACTCTTATGCCTCACAATGAGTCTACTGCACCTTCAATTTCGATGTTCCTTTGTAAAAGTGACAATGACAATAAATATCTAATCTATCTAGGACTGGTCTGACAGCACAAGACGGGTTAGAGCACACTATGTCCTGAGAAAACTCTGGTCTTTTCCAGCAGCTTGCTGCCTACATCAAATGTTCTATTAACCTGTATTAGCCAGTGAATTGTTCAACACTCTGCTCTCTCGGAGAAGCAACCTGAGCTCAAAAGATGCACAATGCCTAAACAAACTTAACAGGACAGCCTGCTCCATCACAGGGCTAACCCTTGGACACATTGGAAGCTGTTGTGGAAAAGAGGTTGGCAGCAAAATTACATGTGCCATCATGTAAAGTCCCTTCCAAGAGGCCCTCTATTGAAGCTGTTTTAGCCACAGACTTATTCTTTCATGGTGTGCTAAGAAACACCTCTGCCTCTAGAACAGTGTCAGTCTTTCTTGGAATGCTGTCATACAAGTCCTGGATTTTGCATAATGAAACTTTGCAACATTCTTTAGGAAGACATCCCTCCAGTCCTTCATGTGATGAAAAATGTGAAAACTGACTGACTGCACTCTTCACTTCTGAGTGTTCCACAGAGGTTTAATGATGTATAGGTTGAGTGATTGGAGCTGCTAGGGAAGATGTTCAAGTTCTTCCTGGTATTTGTGAAGCCACTCTTGAATTAGTTTAGTGGTGGGGGGCATTATTGTCTTGGAATAGAGGAACAATGAAGGACATGGCACATCTGGTTTTGTAAAATGGTCTTATATTATTTGGCCATAATAAGACCACACAGAGCAATTATTGGAGTTATGAGTTGGCAGCTCATACCGTTACAGGCCTGTTGTGTTTAATAACTGACAATATTGTAGGCTGAAGGCATCTTTTGGCTTCCTCCAAACATAACCGTCCAGATATCACAATCTGTGAAAGATGTCTTGTCACACCATATTATTTATTTATTTATTTATTTTTTGCTAAGGGGTCCAAGATTTTATTTGTTTCTCCAAATTATGTATCTCTGTACATATTGTAAGCAGTTTCTGAATTGCAGTCCTAATGTAAAGTGTAGCTTTCTGAAGATCATGATGTATAGTCATGATGTATTTTTTTTTTTTTTTTTTGACACCGGAGTCACTGAGAAGTTGATTTAACAATATGGTGGTAGTTGAGTCTGTAGCAAGAATCCAGCAGACTGTCCCATCTGTCCCTGTTTGTGACCTCTGACTTGAGGCCATAATTTTGTTTTGTTTAGTGCAGTTTGACCATATTTGGTGTACTTTTGCCTTTATTTTTAAAACCGTTACCTTTGACATGAAATACTTCCGCAGTTTTTGTGATTGATGAAGCTGCAGTTGAGACACTGAAGATTTGGCTGCTTTTGGACTTTAATTGCCTCATTTGCTTTGAAAATTCGCATATCAAAGTCCTGATTTTCAGACCTCTAGTACTTGGCAATCAGATCAATACAAGACCCCTTTTCAGCCACATTTGCAATTGGATTTAGTTATTTCAGAGCTAATTTTTTCTTTTATGTGTATACAGTGTGACCTCTAGTGGGTGCTACTGAGCCCCAAACTCCAGAAACAGTCACACCAAGACAGTTTTGGGTGTTTTTTTTTTTCTCTTTAAAGTCCATACCACAATCTTCAATTAACACAATGCCTAATTCTGCTCCTTTAGTCAAGTTAAACTGAAATGGCTTCATTTCATGATAGACCCGGGAGTTCTAACAGAGCCATGGCCTTGCATAACTGAAGCACTACCGGGCCTTATGGAAGCCCTTCAAACCAGGGAGGTGTATTCCAAACAGCACCCCCTGGTAGCCCCCAAAGATCTGACATGGCCAACCTTCAAAGCTACAAGTCCCAGGTACCCTTCAGGTGTCCAGACTGTGGCAAAAACCAAAGGAGCTCTGCCCACTCTCATACTGGAGGGTGAAATGTTCAGGATCCCCCAGTCTATCTATTATAATTTTATCCCGACTGCGATAGGAATCGATAACCATCCCGGCTGGGATGTGTCTCCTCTCACGTTGTCCTTCTGTTACGGCCTCCTGCCCAGGCAAGAGTTCACCTTCCATCCCATTTGGGATGCCAGTCCATTTGTCTGTTTTTACTTGTATGTCATGACCAGTATAAATTAAAGTGCTTTATATTAAAGTGACAATCTCATACTTCAGTTCTTTGGATTAATGTGCTGAAACCGTATGCAGGCATTTGCGACATATAGCATACTTGAAACAGTAAGAAAACCTTCTTTGAAGTGCGACCGTAGGTAAACATTTTAGTTGCAGACTGCTTGTAAATAAGGGCAATTATGCGGGTAGAATAGAACCTTTTTAGCTTTATTTATCTATTTTTGGATGTCCAAATATTTTATTTAAAGGTACTCAAATACTTTTTTAAAAAGAAACCTATGGGAGAATGCTATTTTATGAATCTTTGTTGGCCAGACAAAGGAATTTGTATGCTGTTTCTTAATCTTGCATTTTTCTGCTTTATAATAACATAACACTTCTGGTACCTAAATGTATTATACAAATTTATATAATAGAGTTAAAAGTGGGAAAGTCAGCATGACAATATACAGTAGGCATAAAAAGTGAAGTGTGATATTATGGGGATGATACTAATTTTGATGTCCTAAAACAAGTGTACTTATTATATTTTATTGTAATATCTAGATATCAAGTAAGTGTAAGATGATGGGTCAAAATCCCTAAATTTCATAGTGTGTGGATCAGAGAGCACAGTAGTTTGCTTCAGATGTTTATTTATGCCAGCCTTGAATAACTGCTTTATTTTGTAACTATATGGGTTGTTGCTAGCAGTATCATTGCAGAGACAGATTAAATAGGTGTGTAGCATACAATCAATGCTATTGATGGATTTGGCGTCGCACGTTGTGACAGATGGCGGCCGGCATGCCTCCAAAATGGAAGGACAGGGGGAGAGGACTTAAAAAGGGCACTATCTCCCCCGAACTGTTACTTGGCAGGCCTCCCTGGGTTGAAATGACGCCTCATATTCCCACAGAGCTGTATGGGAATTACTATGTGCTGGCACAGCCCTGTTGGGTTCCGCGGATACCGCCAGGAGGAGCTGTGGGAGCTGCAGAGCCCTAATGAACCACCTGTAGTGCTCCTGGGTGCAGCTTAAAAAGTAAGCCAGTTGCCTCACAGAGACGAGCCAGAGTCGGAGGACAAACGCTTGTGAAGCTTGCCTATGGAGACGGAAGGAGGCTACAAGGCTCTGGAGGAAAGGGACAGTGTTATTATAATACAGGGTGGTCCAGATCTAATTATGCAGATCCAGATAGTCTGGATGACTTTGATTTATGCGGGGACGATTCCAGTTTGGCGTGAAGATGATTCTTCTTGTCGTCAGTTTGCACACTTCTTGATGGTCCAGGATTTTTCGGGTGATTTTCTATGTTATAAACTTAATAAGTTATAGTGTAATGAAAATTGCGTAATTAGATCTGGACCACCCTATACTTGTGACTGTTTATCAGTTTTTGTAGACTGCTCCAGGTCAGGTGCCTTTCCCTGAATAAAGGGCTTTGTGTTGGACTGAATTGGTGCCGTTGCCTGTTTGTGTCGGGTTGGGGCAGCACATGCACCCTTGGCCTTTACAGTTTTATATAAGTATTTTTAATCTGGTTGTTCACACTGATGTTCTGATGTGCGGTGTCACAGAGCAACTTCTGTCATAAAGTGCAACGAGCACAGGCTGGATTGTTTGTCTGGAGTTGGCATGTTCTCGCCATTTCGATTTGAGTATGTGTGATGGTTAAATTATATCCTCCCAGTTTAGGCTCGCAGGGTACTTCCCAGGTTTTGCATGTTGCTTATTAAGTGAACGATCTTGCATATTGTTATTACAGATGTTCAATGTGTGATTTTAAATTATAAGATTTATGCATGGAAAAACTTTAATCTCTATTTCTTTTTTTTACTGTTACTAACTCCGCTCAAGGAGTAACTTCAACGATATTTCCATAAAGTAAGAAATCCCTGAAAAAGATTTTTCGAACATTTGGAAATGGGTAGATGACATTATATTCAGCATTGTCAAATATCTCTCTATTATAATAAAAAAATCCTGGGATGAGATGAGACTTTGTAGCCTGGGACGAGACGTACATTTTTCAGAGAGATACTTTCACGTCTTGCGAGACGAGACTTTGGGTTAAGAGATTTAACCATGCCCGGGGTTGGAAATAAAAGACAAAGAGTAGAAGACAAAATAGAATGTCGTATAGAATTCAAAAACGTTGGCGCGATACACATGCAGAGCAAGTCAGAGATAATGAAAGTATTAAAATTCAGAAGTCTCAAAAAACTGATACTAAAGATCGCATTAGCGTTAACAAACTGAAATTATTACTCGGTGAAATAACAGAAAAGCGAAATGACAGTCTGCAACGTGCATTTTAATCACATCAGCATTTTTGGGTTTGAAATTTTAAACTGAGGAGCAAATGGGTAAATCCAGGAGAAATGTGTCTTTGTCTCAAAGTATGTTTAGTGCCAAAATCCTTTGTAAAAATGATCAAGACTCCATAATCAATAAGTTGGTGTGAGTTACCCGCCCCACGTTACATTGTACATGTATATGCCATGCATTGATAAAATATTCCTAATTTAACTTGCATTTGTATAGTAACAGCAAAGTGGTTGCTCTGTATAAGAAAAAGTGTTCTACTTAATGTCGGACCCCAAAGCATGATGTTAAATAGCCAGAGACAGAAAATACTGCAGGATGACAAGACATTTTTAAGATAAAATTACAGTCATAGACGAAAGATTAATTCAAGGAAAAATTTTTATATAACAATAAATAATTCAAGGGGAAGTTTTCTATATGACAATAAACTGCTTGGGTTTTGTAGTTTTAGACAGAGGCAGGGAATTTAAAGATCATATAAATTAAATTAGTTGGGCCTTTTTTCTTCTTTAAAAACCGTATTTAAATGTAGTGAATAAAATGAGAAACTACCACATCATGCTGTTGCCTCTGTGGCTAAAATCATTAGGAACAGCAAGCCATTCAGTGTTGGGATAATTTTTCTTTAAAAGAAGACACCTGGAAACAATCGGGGGGCAAGAACTTGGCACTAGGTCAAGTAGTTAACTGTGGTTCTGCAGTCAATTTATTGACCATGGATGTTTGCTTTGATTTTGATGTGTAACTTTGTCTGTACAGCTGGCTAAATGTCTAACAATCTTTACAGGCTAAATGGCTGACATTCAAGAATTTTCTCCTTCCATCTCCTGTTTAGCAGCCCCCCTATCTGCATCAGCATTTAAATTGAGAGTGAAGGTTCATTACTTTAGTCTAGGATGACCTTACTAGAGCTATGGAGTAGGCCATTCACATTGCAATAATATTTATGTACTTATTTAATGTGTCAACATTATGTGTTTTTTTTTTTTTTCTACTTGGTATCCTGCTGTGTCACTTGGCACTGCTGCCACCTTGAACTCTGCTGAAAATGTAGCAGTATAATAAATCAAAAGAGTTATTGGCACCTTAAGCACCGGCAGGAGGCCATTGAATTATACTCTAGTTCTGGACTTCAGCATGTGACCTGTGATACTGTAAGATCTGCAGACTCTGTCTTTGTTTGTTCTGTAGGTCTGTTCTCCCCTTAGAATTTTTTTACTGTTCCCAGAAATTGTATTACTGTAATTGGAATTTTTGTTTTTGTCTCATCTGTTGCCAACTAACCATAATGTTTGTTGGTTGAATGTCTGTTAGGGTTAGGGTTATCTTTTCTTAATAAAAGAACTTTTTTAATAAACGTTTTTTGGTTAAATGCTTTTTTTCCCTTGCTGTATTTGTTAAGCACTCAAAAATGTATCCTATGTGAAGCACACTTTACAGAGAACTTTTTCTCCCCAGGGGGAAATATGGCTTTTAATTAGAAGCTCTTTAAATAAATAAATCCATCCATCCATAACAAGATAGATAAATATAAATAAACACACTATGTTCTGAACTTGCGCCTGAATGACTAAAAAGACAGAACATTTTAAATAGAAAGAAAAGTAAACTTCTGGCTTGCCAATCACAGGAAAATTAGTTATTGCAAAACTGAATTTAATTGGTTACATTTCTGTGTTAGAGTATGTGGAGAATCAGCCTCGACACAGACAGACACGCAGACTCACAATGTCCAAAAGCACACACAATTTATTTTCTTTTCTTTATACCGCACACACAGTACACAACCCACCAGCACTACTGCTCAAAGTCCTTTTCTTTTCTTTTTTTTTCGCCACCTCCACTCCTCTCCCACAAGCTCCGTCCTCTGCCTTCCGACTCAAGCTCCTCGAATGGAGTGATGCGGCCCCTTTTATTTTGTACCCGGATGTGCTCGTTGATGACCTTCTTGTGGCTCTTCCTGGTGTGGCGGAAGTGTTGCCTGGGCACCCGGTGTGGTGGAAGTGATGCAGTCCATGGCTTAGCAAATGTCCAGGCACCCCCTGGCGGTGGCCATGGGCCCCCACAGGGTTGAGCCTCCAACCTCTGTTCCCATGGCTCCGACACCCACCAGGACGGCTGCCGTCTCGTGTTCCGGGGGAGATACTGCTCCTCTCCTGGCCCTTCCACCCTCTGGACGTGCTGGCTAGGCAATGGTCCCAGCCGACCATTACAAGTGTTAAATTTACCTTTAATAATTTCTAGATATCACAGAAAAATATTAGCAGGTATTTTGTTTAATGCACAAGAACTGTAAAAATGTACATTTTTCTATGCAATGCAAATTATATACAGTGTATATGTGTGTGGATGTATATGTATATATACACTTTAACAAAAGGTTAGTCCGTCCAGTTGCTGTGTGTCTGTCGTTCCAAAAGATGATGCATGTCAAACATTTTTAATAATAAAATACATTGTTTTCGACATTCGAGCAGATGGCGTATCAAACATTAGCGCTGCTTTTATAAATCCCATATGGCGTATTAGAGAGCCTGAGGCATTATCGATCTATGTAATCCTGCCAACTGTGCTATATCTATATATTACATTTTTGTCCCTTTCATAGAGCAAATTATGTGAAACAATTAACAGGATCATCTCAAAGTAAATAACTGAGCTCACAAGTAAAACTCATACATGTTCTTTTATTGAAGACAACCCCAGTGTAATGTAAATTTTTTTCTGTAAGGATGCACTAAAAATATAACTGTCACAATATATTGTGCCTACTAAGACAAGTTCTGTTACTTTTCTCTATACTGTACAGTTGTTTTTTGTTGTGTTGAAGCAGTGCCATCTACTGTCTAGATTTTGCATGTGAACGTGTAAATGAATCAAAGTCAGGTGTGTTTCCTCATTGCTATATTGCCTTCCAAATTGAGGCCACTTTACTAGAGTTTGATGGTTTTTAGAGTAACAAAGCTTACTGTTATTTGTTTGCTTCAGGCTGCAAAATTATGATGCTACATGTCGTCTTGCCCAAGAAATTGCAGAAAATATACAGGAAAGAAACCGGTTACAAAGGACAGATGGAAGCACAGTAAAGGTAACTTGCAATATGTCATTTTTCTCTAGCAACCTAACCTATATAGCCTGCTGATGTTCAGGATTCACCCTTGCCTTACCTGCTCCATCTTCTTCTGTTTTCCCCCGTTCAATTAAAATTGTGCCACTGAAAGGGAGCTTTTCACTATACAGTGTATAATTATCAAAAATATCATGTTTGTCTTTTTTTTTTTTTTTAAAGCTTTAATTACTTGATATGGATTGATGACACTCTTTAAATATGTTACTGTTTATAATTAAATAAGCTTTCGTTTATTAAAATATTTTGTTTGCCGTTATAGATCACTATGACACTCAAAGCTTCATTTCAAAAACTGAAGCAACAGATCACTCAGCTAAGGGAGCAATTGCTGAGACTGAACGCTTCCAGACAGATGTATCCTTTATTTTTCAGATTTTCTCGAGTAAGTTTCTACAGTATATGTGATATGCAGAATGTTGTTACCAACCAACCAACTGCAAATGAGGTGTTCTTTTGTGTGTATTTATGGAAATACTCTTATGTGAAAAAGAGCATCCTGAGTTAATATCAAGGCCTGGTCAATTTCATTATTGAATTTGAAATTGCTCTTCATTTTTAAACCCAACCGCCGATTTCAGATTTTTCTCACATCTCAAAGGTATTCATGTTTGTTTGAAGAATTAGTGGAAATTTGCCCAGTATGAGTGAGGATCAGTGGTGCCCTGTGATGCACGACCATCTCATGAACTGTTCATTTTGGTCTTGTGCATGAGGCTATATGGATGGACCTTAGTCTACTGTGACCTTGTATTAAATTAAGTTGGGTACAATGAAATACACAATTTTTAATATATAGTGTTCAAATATATTTTTGGAATTGGGACTTCTTCAGAGTTGCATATTGACAAATTTGCATCCACTGACAAGCTATGCCTTAGGTACAATCTTTCACCAAAGCATTCTTCTTCGACATTACAAGCTTTCTGAACTTTTCCACACTATCTTCTGTAGAAGTTATTATATGCATATTTAACAAACTATATTTCCAAATTAAACTATTGTTTTCAAAAGAATGCACCTTTATGTAATCTAAGCACATTGTAATTAGATTTTTCTAATGATGAATGGAAGTCTGCTCCAGATAAAATGCATTCTTCATCACTCTGGATGAAATATCGTTTATTTTAACTAGGAACTGCACAGTGCATACATCTCTTTAGATTTCTAGGAGCCAAAATGTATTTGGCTCAAGGCTTTGCTTGTGAAAGAAGTTGTTAAGTATCTTCTTCACTGGGTTGTACGTTTGCTTTTTAGACCTTTTTGGAATAAAATAAGCTTCACAATAATCCTTGGACATCTGAGTAACACGCTCTTGGACATTATTGTGTAGTGAATTATCTAATGTCACAAGTTGCACTAGACTACTAGCATACTATCTTGTTTTAATTGGCTGTTAAAAAAAAAAAAAAAAAAAAATATCCTCAAGTACCAAAATAAAATTGATAAGTTTGTCAGTCAGTCTGTCATTTGCTGTGCTGCTTAGTCCTGATCAGGGTCATGGGGGTCTGCTGGAGCCTATCCCAGCTAGCATGGGGAGCAAGGAACGCCAGTCCATCATAGGGTGCGCGCGCACACACACACACACACACACACACACACACACACACTAGGGCCAATTTTAGTTAAAATTAGGACCAATAAATTTGTTTTATGTGGATCAATTCAAAATCGTTTTCTGAATTTGGCAGGCATTCATTAGTTGTGTTCTTAATTTATTGGAAATGAACATTAGCTAACCTTTTGGCTGTGTTTTTTTTTTTTTGCCTTACTGTGTCATGTCATTTCATTTTGTAACCCACTTTATCCAGTCCAGGGTTGTGGATAGCGGCTGGAGCCAGTCCTAGCTAGCACAAGGTGCAAGGCAGGAACAAACCATGGACAGGGCACCAGGCATTACTTAGTAATTGGTTCATATGCAATTTTTTCTCTCTCTCTCTCTCTTTTTTTTTTTTTTTTCTTCATAAATTGGGAGGGGGTATCTGGTATGAATCACATGTACTAATCTGCCATGGATGCATTGTAATGAAATCATTAAATATTAAAGGAAAATGGAGGAATACACATTGGTATGCAAAAGTTTGGGCACCCTTGCTTAAAGTGTCTTGTTGCAGTGAGTAGTTAAGTGAGCAGAAGATGAACTGATCACCAAAAGCCATGAAGTTCAAGATAACACATTTCAGCATTTTGTGCAAGATTAGTGTATCGTTTTTATTTTGTACAACCGTACAGGGGGAAAAAAGGAAAGGAGCTCCATGCACCAGTTTGGGCCCCTAACATATAAGAGGCCTTAGATAACATTTCCCAAGGTCTCAGACCTTCATTCACACATTAGGGTTAGGGCTTGTTCACAGTCATCGTTAGGAAACCCCAGGTGATGCAAATGGCAAAGCTGTATAAATTCTCTGACTCCTCAAACCTTGTCCAACAATCAGTAGCCATGGGCTTCTCTAAGCAACTTCCTATCACTCTGAAAATAAAATATTTGCTCACAAAGTAGAAGAAGGCTACAAGAAGATAGCGAAGCGTTTTAGTTAGCTGTTTGTATTGTTATTAAGAAATGAAAGTGAATGGGAATGGTGGAGGTCAAGTTGAGGTCTGGAAGACCAAGAAAACATTATAAAGAACTGCTTGGTGGATTACTAGAAAGGCAAATAACCCCCCACCCTGTTTGACTGCAAAAAAACTTTCAGGAAGTTTTAGTAGACTCTGGAGTGGTGGGCACCTGAACAATATGAAATGATAACAATAGGACCTTCATGGTAGTGTCAGCAGAAGAAAACCTTTCCTGTGTCCTAGCCACAACATTCAGCTGAAGTTGCAAATGAACATCTAAACATTAGCCTAATGCACTTTGGAAACAAGGCCTATGGACTGGTGATGTCATAATGGAACGTTTTGGCCACAATGGGCAATGACATGTTTGGTGAAGAAAGGGAGATGAATTCCAGGAACAGAACACGTCTCCCCAACTATTAAGCATGGCGGTGGATTGATTTTTGAGCTTGTGTTGCAGTCAGTGGCACAGGGAACATGTCATTGGTGGAGGGCGGAATGGATTCAAATAAATACTCGGAAATTCTGGAAGAAGAGATCGCACCATCTATATTAAAAAAAAAAAAAAAAAAAAAGTGAAAATTAAAAAGAAGATGATTGGTCCTACAACAAGATAATTACCCGAAACACAACTCAATCTACAATGGAATACCTCAAAAAGCGCAAGCAGAGAGTTTTGCCATGGTTGTCACAGTCCCCCGACTTAAACATCATTGAAAATGTGTGGATAGATCTCAAAAGAGCAGTGCGTGCAAGACGGCTGAAGAATCTTGCAGAATTGGATGCCTTTTGGAAGGACGAATGGGTAAAAGTACCCCAAGTAAGAACTGAAAGACTCTTAGCAGGTTACAAAAAGCGTTCACAAGCTGTGAGACTTGCCAAAGGGGGTCTTGCTTTTTTTTTGGTATTTTGTACCTGTGAATGATGGAAATAAAAATGTAGTCTTGCTTAAACTATTAAAGAAATGTGTAATCTGTAACTTCATGCACTTTGGTGAGCAGTTCATCTTCTGTTCACTTACACTATTCACAGTAATAGACATTTTAAGCAAGGGTACCCAAACATTTGCATGACACTGTATAATTCACAGTATTGTTTGACTGTATATTCTTTTTAAAAATGCTACTATATTTGAATATTAATAGTTTTGGCAGGTCATAAACATCCCCATTTCCTGCTGTGATAAAAATGAAAATCCTTGAAGTTTCTGTTTTGCTTGATTTGCTTACCTTTCGGTAGGTGGCAGTGTTTCCAAAGATTTGAGATTTAGTTTCTCAATCGCTTGAACCACATTTGGTTTACTGATTAATGAGCACTGCATATGCTGTTTTAGTTGGAATTCATTTTCCATTAAGTTTCATGTTGAAAATAATGAAAGTTGTTACAGTGATTTTTGTGACTTTTGCCTTTTCTCAGTTACTGATGCCTTAATTTTAAGTGATCAGAATACAGTCCGAAGGAGACAGGAGACAAAATTTACTAGACGATCTCCTTTCCCAAGAGAAAAGACTACAGATGTCTTTCAAGAATGATGGTACAGAGCCCAATGCCTCTAGGTATTTTAGAAAGTCAATTTAATATGTATTGTATTAAGGATTGTAACTCTAGACAATATGCTTATTATTAACCTTTACATCCTTATTTTTTTTATCATGGATACCAAGAGTGTTTTGAATTTTAATAGAAAAGCACTGCTTGTTTTACTTTTTTGTCTTATCAGTTACAGTGCTTAAGGAAAAATTTCCCTTGGGTTCTTGGCTATTTTAAGTTTCATGGAGTTTTACGAACCTTCCTACAATATACAGTACACTCTGTTTAGCAGTCTTTTAGAGGGGGGGATATGCTGGTGGTTGTTGTGAGGGATATTGTAGCAAAAAAACCCAAAAAAACCTGGCTTCCTTTTAAAATTTTTGCAAAGCTGTTTAGTGTAATTTTCTACACAGGATTTAACTAAGTGCCCGGCACATCTAAGATGTTTAGTTACCTTGTCCATTTCTAAAACCATTTTTAGACAATGTGCAGAAGTAAAATTAACATTAGCAGTATGCAGTGTATGCCAAAAATTCATATCCCACTATAATGTACTGTATACTTTTCTAACTGAATGTTGTTTTTGTTGAGTTTTTGTGTTTTAAACAAATTTTACAGATTAACTTGTTTGTTTGTTAACACTTTCCTTCTGAAATTAATTTGATTGCATGTATTCATCTCTCTGGTCTGAACTGATAGAAGTATAGCTTTTTTCTTTCTCACTTGCAACACAGCTGCAGAAATACAAGGTACACACAACTTCATCATGTGCTTTCTCTGGTAAATTGCCAGCTATTACACACATAAAGGATGCAAAAGAAGATTTGAGGCTCCTGAGGACACCCCATTTAATGTCCTGTTGGATGGAAGGAGAAGTAGATTATACAGAATAAAGGGTAACCCTTTCACCTAATGTATTACGGGTTTCTACAGCGTAGAAAAGCTTCCAGGAGTGTGGAGTTCTATCCTGTTCAGAAGCTAGGTTCATAATGAATAGCTACTTCCTGTCAGACAACCATTTATATAGCAGAGGAAGTACTCACGGGGCAGTCTTTTGAACTGAAGGCAGGGCTCTTGACCAACAAATGATGTTATTTGGGGGATGGTAGCCGGTGCCGGTCTTCAGATCAAAAAGTCACTATTAAGAATCCTTGGGTTTACTGTTTATGTTGTTGGGTATGGCCGGTGTCTTTGCCCACATGGCCGGAGTGTTACCTCCCCCGGAGCGCTAGATGGCAGCCCCCCTGGGTTGCAGTGGTGCCTAGGACTCCCGCAGGGCTTTATGGGAGTTGGAGTTTGGTGCAGCCCTGTTGGGATCCGTGGGTGCTACAGCTGCTCCTGAACCCATATGGGTGATTCTTTCACCACATCCGGAATTGCTTCCGGAAGTAGGTCATCAGGCACCTGGAGCACTTCCGGGTAACGTATATAATGAGTCAGCAGACAATACTCGGAGAGCCAGAGTCGGGAGGAGGGAGACGAAGCTTGCTGAGGAGGAGTGGAGGAGAAAGAAAAGAAAGAGTATTGTGTTTAAGGTGTGCTGTTTGTGCTTTGTGACTGTGTTGTGGCTTGTGAGAACAGGGAAGATGTTGCCCACAAGTGAAGAAACAAAATTAAAAAGCTTGTGCTTTTATAAATGTGCCTCCTGTGTCTGTCTGTCTGTCGGGTTGAGTGGCTGCTATGCCCTCTAGAGTTGTCACAATGTACATGCTGATAATTTCAGAAGTAGATATTTAACTGTATTTTAGCATTAAAAAAAAAAAAAAAAAAAAGCATTCATTTTGCATGTTTTAAGCAAAGCGACAAGCTAACAAGCTACACCTACATACAGTATGTACTTATTCATATGCAAGTAACATATATAAAATATACAATATACACACACACACACGTAATATACTAGGGGGTTCTGCTCGCTTCCTTTGCCAACCCCCGTAAGCGGATGTACAATTTAAACAGATTGTCATTTTCATGGGAACTGTTATATGTGCATAATAGAACTAACTATTTTACATTACAGTGAGTAATTAACCATAGTTAAAAATGGTAAACCGTAATAAATTGAAATAAAATGGCTGGATAGAAAAATACTAAAATCAAAACTTAAGCCAGTTATGGGATGACAGTTTTCTGATGAGTTTTTGAGCCAAATCCTGGAAGAGAAAGAGGCACTCTAGTGAAACCCTCAAATACCGTATTTCTGCAATTAATTATGAATTCTTCTCATCAATTGCTATACTGTTTTATGATCAGAAAGATCAGCATTAAAGTGGGAAATTATTACTAAAATGTTAGTTTGTGTAACTTGGTTCCTAGGGCGCAAAGCCTGCTGACGCTCACATAAAGTACATTACTACCAGGATTGCAAGACTCTCTGTTTATTCCTATAGTTCTCTTTCTTCTGTACACTTCAAATGTAGTAACAAAGTAGAACTACTTAATTCTGGAAATTAAAGAAACCAGGACAATTTTTTTGAAAATCGTGCTGACCTATTTCATGGTAGAAAGTTCAGGTCACTTTTAAAACTAGCTGACTTCTGATTTATTTCTTTTATTAAATGTCTTGCTTCACTGATCAAATGTGTGCTATGTCCTTGCAAGAAACAGTGGTGCCCAGTTACAAGGAATTATCCTAAGTTTATAGTATACACCCTTGAGTGAGCTGACATCCTTTCCAGGAGGGTGCAAACAAACGGACTGACATTTTTTACTGTATCCTGCTCAGATCTCTTTAATCTATGTGACATTCACTACAGTAGGTAGATCTGTCCAAATAGTAATTATTTCTTTTCATTTGTTGACCTATGTGACCACAAATACCCTGTTTAGGAGGAGTAGGAAGTGCATGAGAACAGCTGTCATTTTCACTTTTTTCGCTGGTCATGAGAGAAATCTTTTGACAGATCATAAGTGATGATGTT
>JANRMT010062846.1:20649493-20712296 GCA_026402145.1 Polypterus bichir lapradei | reverse complement strand
TACACACACACACACTACCCGAAGTCATTGGCATTGTGCGGGTGTTTTAGCATAATGGTTTAAGGTAAGAAAGCTTTTATTTTTTTTTTTTTTTATATAATGTTGACCCTTTTTTCATTGGTGGCTGAAATACTAGTGTCCCAACTGTTAACTACACTACATCTCAGATAAGTATCAATTTCGCTTCAATCATGAGTTGATAATTTGTACTTTTTCTGTTAGATTGGATTCTATAATTGATGGATCTCTTTGTTAGGTTGGAGCCATGAATACCTTTTCGTACTTCCTGGTTTAGTGTAGATAGTGAATTTAATATTTTGTAAGTCCAAGCTATTTCTTCACAATCGTGGTATATGTTAATTTATCACAAGATTGTATTCTAAAGTGAAATGTTCTAAAGTGAAGCATGCAGCCTGCTCTTGTCTTCTTATATAATATGCTACCGTGGCTGTTTGTTTGTCTGTCCATTATTTTAAATCACCTGTAGCTCACGAACTGTTTGACCTATTGACCTGAAATTTCATACACATATACTATGTGATGTCTACTATCCGCTTTCAGGGTGATGATTGATCTCCAAGGTTATTCCTCTTTTTTATATTTTATTTTATTGTAGAATCAAGTCTTGGCAGGTCGCAGCAGTGCAGCGCATGCGTACAGGCTGCCGTTCTCATCCCTACCACCTTCGCTGTCACTTCCCCTACCTCTTCATATCTTAAATCATTCTTGAGGCAGATTGAAGATTTAAGTGCCAGCTTAAGTGAAAAATTAAGGAAACATACTAAGTAATTGCAACACAAACACTGACTTAATCAGTTTTAACGTGAAAAGATGCTAACGAAAGAAGAGAGGAAGCGGGCTGCTGGGGTAGAGAAAAGAAGAAGCAGAAGCAAGCGCATCAACCTCTGAGCAAACAAATGGTAAACATACAGAGAAAGAACATCAAAACTAGAAATGCTCAAGTCAAGTGTATTCACTCCACGTTATCGTGCCATGCACCGTTACTGGTCTTTTATGGAGGTGAAAGGAACCAACATGAAAACAAAGGCCTTAAATATTTTTTTCTTTTTTTATGCAGGTTATTCATAATGCTTTCTTGTTGTAAGGGTCTGTTTCATGTTTACTTCTTTCCTAGCAATAGGTATCTTGGTTGGAGTGTTGGCAATACTCCGATTCAATTAAGTTTTCAAAATTTCCAAAGATTTGTCTCAGCAGCTCTGATATTTTTTTTTTTCTTTTTTTCTCAAAGGTTACAGTATATTCTGCTATGGCCCTTAACAACACACAGATGCATGCTAAAAATCATATGATTGTTTCCCCCCCCCATCCCGAGTGGCACCTGCTTTTCACCTATTACATTCTTTGTTATTTTACATCACTTGTCAAAGGAGAGTCATATTGATTGGCAGCGTGGTAGTGAAAAGCACACACAAGTATTTGAGCTTTGTTCAAATAACCATAAATTTGAAAGGAATTGATTACACTATATTGCATTTTTTTTTATTAAAGCTATAGAGTTTTTGTAGAGCCAACCAAATTATAGGTCGATACTTATTTCATAGGGTCAGTTAACACTCCCCATTATGCACTTTCTTTGACACATTGTGCACTCGCATGATAAAAATACTGACAAAATGAAAATAAACCATGATGAAACAGATGGATGCTTTTTAAACCACTGACCAAATTCCATAGGGCATGGTGAGTGGCTCTTGCTGAGGATATACTAATAACAGAGCAATGTGCAGATTCCATGCAGTCCTTAGTGTTGTGAGGCAGGAATGACAGCCACTACATCTATGTTAAGCTTTCTAAACTTTTCTAAAGCTAATCATTATCTCAATAATTTAAGAAGACAACACTGTACCTGCTATCTTAGATGAGAGCATGCTTTGTCCGATCCAAAACTTTGTACATGCTGATAATGGTGTCTTTCCATCAGCCTAGGGGTGGGAAGTATGGCCCAAAATTTATATCATGATATAATTAGGAATTATCATGGTTACGGTATATGTATCACAGTATAATCCATGTGCATATACTTTTCAGACTTTTATAGGTTAATGGTCGGTAGTTCTACTGTGATGTTTCTTTTCATAAAGCCGACTAAATAAATAAATAATAATAATATTAACGATAAAGTATTTATATAGCATCTTTCCCATGCTCAAAGCACTTCTCAACGTTTTAGAATGAACAACAGGAAAAAAAAAACAAAGATCAAACACACAACACAAAATAATATCTGCATAAAACAATAAAAAAAGATAAATACATGGAACAAAAAGCTTTGCATTAGAATAGCAGACAACAAAGTATAATAAAATAGAAAAATAAAACCCCTGGACAAATAACATTATTTATGATAGAAATGCAAAACATCCTGAGCACCTGGACAGAGTGGTCAACTGAAAGGGTCAGAATGCCATTGTCACGGCCAGTTACATGCCTCTCTCAACAAATAAATATGCTTTAATTTTTTTTTTTCTAAAGAATAATTTGAGGCAGCTGATCTATTGAATTTATAGTCAAAAACTCTTTTTATTGTTCAAAATAAAAAAAAATTTGAACTGATCAATAAATAATTATACAGTCAACCCTCATTTATCGCGGTTAATCTGTTCCAGACTCTGCCGCGATAAATGAATTTCCGCGAAGTAGAATTCTTTATTTATAAATCGAATATTTTCGCAGTTAGAGCATAGAAAACCTGTTTACGACCTTCTAAATACATTTTTTTTAACATTATTACAGCCCTCCAGACATGAAATAACACCCTTTAGTCAAAAGTTTAAACTGTGCTCCATTACAAGACAGAGATGACAGTTCCGTCTCACAATTAAAAGAATGCAAACATATCTTCCTCTTCAAAGGAGTGCGCGTCAGGAGGAGAGAATGTCAGAGGGAGAGAGAGCAAGAAAAGCAAACAATCAAAAATCAATAGGGCTGTTTGGGCTTTTAAGTATGAGAGGCACCGCCGGACAATGCAGCTGCAAGGAAGGCAGCAATGTGAAGGTAATCTTTCAGCATTTTTTAGAGGAGCGTCCGTATCCTCTAGGCCAGTTTGCGAACAGCCCCTCTGCTCACAACCCCTCCGTCAGGAGCAGAGAATGTCAGAAAGAGAGAGAGAGAGACCGAGACAAGCAAACAATCAAAAATCAATACGTGCTGTTTGGGCTTTCAAGTATGCGAAGCACCGCACGGGAAGCATATCGTATATCATTGAGGAATTTTTTTTTAATATGTAATACGTGCTCTGATTGGGTAGCTTCTTAGCCATCTTGCAATAGCGTCCCTTGTATGAAATCAACTGGGCAAACCAACTGAGGAAGCATGCACCATAAATTAAAAGACCCATTGTCCGCAGAAATCCGCAAACCAGCGAAAAATCCGTGATTATATATTTAGATATGCTTACATTTAAAATCCGCGATAGAGTGAAGCCGCGAAACTCGAAGCGTGATATAGCGAGAGATCACTGTATATTGCAAACACCATTAAAAAGACACAAAATCTCTGAATATGTGTACAGTATAGACCAGGAGTTCTCAACGTCCATCCTGGGGACCCCCTGTGGCTGCAGATTATTGTTCCAACCGGCTTCTGTTTTTAATTGGAATCCTGGGCTAATTAAGTGAACTGTTATTTCCCAGATTCTGTGTTTTGGGAACAATATAGAATTTGGAAAACTAAGTTTAGTAAAAATAAATAAATAATTACAAATTTAAAATGTAGTAAGCAGTTATATGGGAATAATGGTTTTTTTTTTTTTTTTCCATTTTAAAAATATTTTTATTTTGATGTTCATTCTATTTTTCCGGGTGTTCTAATTGTTTAATTAATCCATTGTTTTCTAATTAGTGGGTCTGACGCTAAAGTAGTTGCAGCCGTTCATGATTCAGTGTTTGCCTGGGTGTCTGCTCTGCTCATTTTTAATTGTCATTAATAAGATACAATGAAGGGAGCAAACTGCACAGAGAAAGTGTAAAACATAATGAAAGCAACAAAAGTGAGTTAAGCATTTAAATCTATAGCAAAAGCAGAAATCTAAATGTCTTAGGAACAATTTTTACATTTATATGTGCTTTCTTAATGTAGAATAAATGAAGAGAAAAAAAATACCTGTGATTAATTGAGATCTATGTTATCAGTTATCACTGATTATGAATCTGGTTGAAGCAAAAACCTGAAGCCACAGTCTGCCCCAGGACCGACTTTGAGCACCCCTGGTATAGACTGTTTTTTATTGTCAACTAGCCGTCCCCGCGGCTTCACCCGCGTAGTAGTGAAACAGGACAGCGAGGAGGGTCCTGCATGGTTCCTTACTCATGACATCACGCTTCCCCCCTCTCCTTGGCCCACAGCCTCGAATTAGCATGAATATATCGCTTCTGCAAGTGAACTATGATTCTTAGTGCAATGGGAGAAGTCGCAGAAATCAACCGGAATGTTCAAGTAAATTCTAGAAAAAAGCCAATCTAAATATGTTTAGTAGTTCTTTCGTTTGCTAGCTAAACGAATGCAAGATACGCCCCGAGAGTGGCTTGTGAGTGAGGAGGGCACCGTCCCCCTCCCTTTGGCCAACTGCATCTTTCATGGATTTGTGCAAATAAATTGGTACTGCAAGCGAACTATGGTAGAGGTAGCAAAATCAACCAGAATGTTCAAGCAAATTTATAGGAAAAAACCCAATCTAAATCCATTAAGTAGTTCTCTTGTGAAAAACGAACAGACAGACAGAAGTTGGATTTTATATATATATACTAGGGGGCAAAACCCTGCGCTCTCTTTGCTAACCGGGGCACGCTTTTTACCAGCCACTTCGTGCAACTGCCACTCACGTTGTGAAGGGGTGGAGGCTGAACGCACGCTAAGGAGATGTGGACAGATCAGCTGCTGGCTTGCTGCTGCCGAACTGCATGTTTTAATTGTAGTGCTGTGCACCGATCATTTAAAAGCCTGTACAGCAGCTGTCCTTTTGTCTCACTGCTTTATCTTGCGGAACATCAAAGTGTCTTCTGATAAGATCACGTCTCAACCCAAGTTTTTTTTTTTATTATAATAGAGATATATATATATATAAAGATAATTTTTTAAAATATTTTTACGGTATAAATACTCAAAAAGCTATTCTTCCCAGTTCATTTGGTTCCCCATTGAACAAAAACAAGCAAGCCTAACTAAACTTTAAAAGGTAAACCTGTAAAACTTTAATATTGCTCTTCAAAACATCTTTATGAACAAAGAAAGCCTATCGTTTTTCTCACATTTGCGTAGCTCATTTGGTTTTGGGAAGCATTTAAGGTGGTCTGCATCTGTGTTTTTAACACACAGCCTGCTCCACCCACAATGTGCCACCTCGTTTCTCCACAGCAGGTTGATACTGCTGGTGTACTTGGTTTTGAATTCTTGGAATGCAATTTAAGGTTGAGTTTATATACTTTTTTTTAGCTAACTGAAATAACAGGAGTACTGATACTTTTCAGATTAGCGTACAATCAGTTTTATTACTTGTACTGAAAAACTATGAGTGGTATTTTGTCTGTGATTATATTGTATTTGTCTGTTGGAGAGTGACACAGCAGTTTACATTTTGGTAGCTGTTTACAATACGTGTGAGTAAATGCATGTGATTCAATACAAGTGGCAGCATTTCACTGTAGCTGTTTGCAAATTGTATATATATTTTTTCTGTAGTCTCTTTAGTGTTTCATTACTTAGGCTGTAAAAAACCGTGCTAAAAGCATTAGTCCTGAGTGTCACTTGGGCAATTGTACAGATGTGTCTTGCCAAAGTGTTGGAACCGAGAATCACTCTGGCTGTAAAAAGTGCTGTCAGTGCTGCCATTCTTTGGAGAAATTATGTCTGTTTGTAGGTTTTCACTAATTATTACCAACAATGAAGACTTTGAAAAGAATACCCATCCAGCTCCCAAAATGAAGAAAGTTTAGGAGATATACCGTGCGATTGTAGTCAAACTTCAGAACATTTACATTCCGCACCGTGATGTCTGCATCGATGAAAGTCTCATGGTTTATAAGGGGAGACTGTCATGGATACAGTAGGCTACATTGCATCAAAAAGTGCAAGATTTGGCATAAAGCTTTACTGTACAAGCTTTGTGAATCTAAAATGGGATACATTTGGAATTCGGTCCTGTACACAGGGAAACGGGACAATGTTAGATCCGAAATACAATCAGTACGGCACTGCTACATCATTGGTGCTGGCTTTGATGGATGCTGTGCTGGATCAAGGCTACTGTGTAACCATGGACAATTTGTATACTTTGCCAGAGCTGTTTGACATCTTGCTGCAAAGACTGAGGCATGTGGAACAGTGCGTCCTAACTGTTATGGCATGCCTGAAGACTTTGGCATAACTAAATTACAGCGAGGTATGCTAGTAGTTTGGCAAAAAGGTAAAGTTCTTGTGCTGAAATGGAAGGACAAGAAAGATTTTTGTTTTCTTAGCATTGTATAATGCAGCTACAGGCAAAAACGCAACAAGCAGCTTACGAAGTCTTGAGCTGTGGTCGACTACAATAGCACAATGGACAGCGTAAATCATGTGGATCAAGAGTTGACTTTCCATTCTGTTATGCGGAGGCAACAAACAAAATACTATAAAAAGATATTTCGTCATCTGGTAACGGTGCATTTGGAATGCATTCATATTATACAAACAAAAAGCTGTCAAAACTGTTTCTCGTGCAAACTGTACATGTCAGCTTGTAGAACTAATCATTGCCACACATCCAGATGCGGTCGACTCAGCAAATGGTGGATCAATCCAGAGCGTCTTATTGGTAGATAATATACCTCTAACAGAAAAAAAATGGAATCCAACTTATACCTGTGCAGTGTGCTGTTCAAAAACTGATCAATCTGGAAAGAAAATTCAAAAAGAAGCATGCTATTGTCCTGACTGTGAGTTTGGATTGTGTCCTCCACTGTGGTTTTAGATTTACCACACAAAGGACTCATTTTGAGATTATATACTGTTTTGGTATCATTAGTAGTATTTATTATTTTTGTTATTGTTCATTTCATATTATTATTTGTATTCATCTTTACTGTTATTATTTGAATCATTATTATACTTTTGAGATTTAATGTATAACATATATTTTTTTTTTTCATGCCAAAAAAATGCAACACTTTTTTATTGTAATAAAATGCAATGCTAAGGAGTTTAAAGGACCCTCATTCATAGCTGAGTACCACGTTGCATCGGTCCTTTCTTGTTCGCAGAGAAAGCCCACAGTTTATTCTTTGCTGACCTTTTCCATCTCCACAGTTGTACCATCATGCGTCATGTTGTGCCAGAAGGTAACAGAATGCCCACTCTCCACCATGCTAATACAGCAAGTGCATCACATTTGCGACAGTTAGCAAAGGCAACTTCTTGAGGTGCTAAACCACAGTTAAAAGGATAAATGAAAATTACCCCAGGTTGGCAAAATTCTACCAGTGTCTCATTGCTACTGGTGTACCGCACAACATTAAGGTGGACCAATGCAAAATTTCAATAAAATTGTTTCAGCTGTTTTTGTGTAACAAGTGAACAGACAAACAAACCTATTAGAATATGATTTACGCTGCCAGTCAAAACTTTGCTTTAAGACGGAGGGTTTTTAAGTAATCAACAGAAGTTGTTAAACATGTGCAAATTGTTTGCTGCAACTTGCAAGGCTTCATTTGCTTTAATTGCTGCAGAACTTGTGAAGATTGTAACCTATTGTTCCCAGAAGATTGACCATTTATAATATTCTGAAATTTCCTTTTGATAACCTAAAATTTAAATTTTAAACCTCTGACAGTTTGCTACTAACATTTTGACTATTTTAGGTCGGGTATTGCATTTCAAATTAAATTTGAAGAAAAACTGGAAGAACTGTGGTGTTCTAAAACGGTTGACTAGTAATGTATATAGCTATATATAGATTTAATTTCTTTCAAGCAGTGAGGGTACTATTGATGGTATTATTTAAAAATGAATTGTATCAAGTACTGCAGGGTCACAATGAATTGGACAAAAGGTCTTTGTTACAGTCCCTCTTGAGGGACATACTGTACATGCTTACTGAAGCAGCAGATGTAAAACACAGAAATGCAGCTTTAGTGTGTGGTCTAAGATCACCTCACACCAAAGTATCTGTGTTACATGTAGTTTGATTAAAGACAAGCCATTTATTGTAACATGTTTGTCACATGATTTTGCATTACTAAATCGGCCTTGCAGAACATCATTTAAAGTGAAAAATTGCACAGAATGTGTGGTCTTGGAGGAATTAGTCCTACTTGGGTAATCTAAGGCATCTGAGGCCTTTTTGTTAGTCAGAGATTTACTGGTGAAACAATACATTGTTAGAAGATTAAGCAATGTGTTTTTACCCCCCCCCAACTCCACACCAATATTGAGCTTTTCTTTATAGCTCCTCATCTCTCTCTTTTTTTTTTTTTTAATATTTGAACAAAAAGTCAGAACTTATAATTAGCCTTAAAATACAAGGCTTTCTGCTTGTTGCCTCTTGTGTGACGGATTCCAAGACATCCGCTTGATTAACCTGGCAGACTAGGGCCAAGGGTGAGGATGGAGGTAGGGTTAATTGGATAAAATTTAATCTTCACACCACTAACGGTGGAAGATCAGAGGATAAGGGAATTAAGATCCGGTCCTGTGGTAAGATAGTTACCAAACATGTCAGAAAGATTACCACTGGCAGGAGATCACTTGTCAGGCGTGCAGGAAGATTAGTGTTCCTATTTCTGAGGACAGAGGAAGATGTTACTGTAAATTCCTTTGCACTGCTGTGGTTATGTTGTAGCCCACTTGGCCAGTGTTTAAGGCACAGTTTACTGGTTACTGGCAATTTTCTAGCTTCTTAAAATTACCTTATCTACTGCAATTTTCCCTTCTGGGCTTTTCAGTGGTTTTGACTAAAGATAAAGGTGAACAGTGAAAGCGAAAGCATCTAATAAAAGAGCAATAGAATACACATTATCCACAGATTATTACAGGTAGTACAGTATATATAAATATATGTCGACTTCAAAGAGTATCTGAACATCTAAACAATTTCACAATACTCAAAAAAACAACAATAGGTCTTTAAAATATATATATTTTAAGGGCTATTGTTGATATAAAGTTTATTTTGTATCTGCTCTTTTTTTATTCATTTCCTTTTATAAACATCTTAGGGCCTCTTTGAACATATTATACATTGATTTTCCTTTTCTGTCTCTGGAGTTCAGTTTAAATAAAGCATATATACAATACAATACAATTTATTTTTATATAGCCCAAAATCACACAAGAAGTGCTGCAATGTCCTTTAACAGGCCCTGCCTTTTGACAGCCCCCCAGCCTTGACTCTCTAAGAAGACGTGGATAAACTCCCAAAAAATCCCTTGTTGGGGGGAAAAAATGGATGAAACCTTGGGAAAGTCAGTTCAAAGAGAGACCCCCTTCCAGGTAGGTTGGGCGTGCAGTGGATGTCAAAAAGAAGGGGGTCAATACAATACAATACAATACACAGAACAAATCCTCAATACAGTATAAGAAATCAAAAATTTATAAGTATGAGGCAGAATTTAACAGTAGATGATATCCCATATATGTGTACCATTTTGGACAGGAGGTGGCATACTATTCCTAGCAAATGTAAAGACTTGCTAACAGATTTAAAAGCAGATTATGTTGTCCTTTTTTGGAGTGCCTGAGGGTGTATGCACATCTTTTCTAAATTACTGTAAGAATAGCATAAAACCACAACTTTTACTATGAAATAACTAAATTTTCTGTTGTCTGGAGTCCGATTGGTGTTAAGTTATTCCGAAACTGTGGGGTCTGATACTTATTTAGAAGCTGTCATCTTTTTTTTTTCCCTTTGCCTAGAAACTGCTTTGAATTCTTCAAGTCTTTTTTTTTTTTTTTTTTTATTTTTCAAGGAAAGTGCATACGTTTGTCATAACCTCACTTTCCAAATATAACATTTCAAAAGTGACATGAAACAAGATCAAACTGACATATACTGAGGAAATCAAAAGGCCGTATTTGTCATCTTATTTTAACAGCATGGAAAACTTAGCAATTTATGACTTATTCATTCTTTTTTTAAAAAAAAAAAAAAGTTTTCAAGTGATGAAAATCATCCAATAATGATAAACTCCTCTAAGCCATCTATAAATATTTCTGGTAACATGTCTTTTCCATCCTTTGAATCACAGTGGCTAGAACTTATTCTGTCAGACACATGGCAAGATTCAAGTTTTTTTTTCTTCTATAGATTAGTTTTTTTATTGGTTGTTCATGACTTTTTAATTGTGGATACTCAAATTTTTGCAACATCCCACTTGTTTTAATCTGTGTGCGTTTATGTATATATTTCCACTTACATTCTCTGCCTGTATAATAAAGGGATGATAATCATAGTTGTGCCTGAATAGATATTTTGTCTGTTCGCATATAGATTATAATCTTCTTTTTTTTTAATACCTCAATATCTCTACTTGTACTAGATATTTGAATATATTTTCAATAAACTATGTAATGGCTATACAGTTTAATCATCAACTGAATCTTATGAGCATAGGTGTAGTAAAATTATGAATATTTTTAAAGTGTATATTTAGCATCCATATATAAAGAGAAATGTTTTCTAGAAATTTTAGTTTTTAACATAATTTACCTAACAAAGTGTTTATGTGGTGAAGGATGATTTCAAATTTTGAAAAAGCATACAGTGCATTTTATATTTGCCTTCACTCTTACATTCAGCTTTTATCCTCATATTGTGCAAATGAAAGCCCCTTTTTTGAATGTATGTATAATACGCTTATGAATGATCCATTAATTTAAAAAAGCCTGTATTTTCTAGGTCTAATCTTATGACTGGAGGATACGGAAATCTGGGAGGTCCTGTCAACCCCTGGTTATTAGATGAGCCTGAAGAAACAAGAGGATTGGGTATTAAGGAAATTCAGCAGCAGCAGCAGCGGATTATTGAAGGTAAGGAAGTTTCGTATTCCTCCTTGAATACATCACCGGAGAACCTAATTATCCACTTTGCCTGCCTGCATGTGCGCATTATTGCGTAGAATAGGAACAGTGTTTTAGTAAAGCATTTTGTTCATTCAACACTCTGTATCAAATTTGAATTGTGTGACAAAAAACAATTTGGCACATTGTCTGTTTCTAAAGATCTTGTCAAGTTGTATAATAAAGCATTTTGATGAAAGAAATGCAGTCCATACTTTATAATATAAGAAAAAGTCAGGAATGATTTTAAAGTATAAAACCACCCATAAGTGTCAAATTTATAAGATTCTGAAACCTGTTAACCTTTTTTTTATTTTAATTAAACCAGCCAAGTTATATTATTTATTATTTATTAATTGTCAGAGAAAACCTGACTCCCTAAAAACACAGTTAAAACAGGTAGGCCATCTTAATACTAGAAACGGTTGAAAATTAAATGGCAAAAATAGTAACTTGAAATTTCTGGCAATTATTATTTACTGATTTTCTCTTTTCATTTATAAGAGTTAGCTCAGGAGCTAATCAGATCAAATGAAATACTAGTTTTCTAACAGGATTCACACTGGTTATAAACTATGAACCTTTGAGCCCAGGTGTATATGACAAAGATGACATGGTACTGGCCCGAAACAACATATGGGGTTCCAAGGTGGAGTATGCATACTTCTCAAGCTGTATCAAGACCACACACAATGTATGCAAAAGTGATTTGGTATTTATTTATCTCCAGTAGTTCATTTCTATTTTTTTAATTCTTTTTTTTTTATACTGCCCCATTAAGGTGAAATATATGTTTCCATATCACTGTGTTTTCCCTAGTTAGTAGACACTTTATTTCTAAGGCTATTATGTGAACTCTTGTATGTATTCCCCTGGCCCAAGCAAGGGTAACACTCGCCACACGTGAAATAATACCAAGAGAGCCAAAAAGATAAAAAAAAAAAACATTGAGTTTATTTATAATAATTTTACATGAAAGGCTGGGAAACAAACAAGCTCAAAGTGCAAACTAAACAAAACACAAAGACATTCTGCTGCACTGATGTTATGTTTACACATATTTGCATCATCTAAATCTTCTGTCTCACCTGCTGGCCATTCTCCCAAGTACCTTATGGAAACACTCTCACACGACCATCGTCTCTTCATTAAGGAATATTACTTCCTAGAAAATGCTCTTCTTCCTGTACCATAATGGTATAGGTGTATCCCCTCCGCTAGTCTTGGTTTTCTTTTCACTTAAGGCCAGGCCAGCCCTTGCCCATGTCCTGTGCTACACGTCTCTCTCTGCTGCCTGACATACCCTGTTGATAATTTGGCAATTACATTTTTTTCATCGTGTCTCATCTGTTTTTGAATTTGTTTTTCCAAGTAATGAGAAGTCAAGCAAAATGACACTGTCTATTGGCTAGATAAAAAGATTACAATATACAAGCTTTTGGCAGCTCAGGCCCCTGCTTCAGACAAGATGTAATCAATCAAGATGTAATTACTTTTTCCAAGTAAGAATTTTTAGTTGTAAGTGGCTGATTTGAAAAACCTAAAAATTGCCAGGTAATCTCAGTCAAGGTGAAAGATATAGTTACCTCTGTTGTGTCCTGGAGTGGCCCCATATTTGTATGCAGTAGGTCTTGACTGATACATTTCTTAAGGAGTATCGTCATTAGACACTCAGACTTCCTCTAGCTGCTTCTCTTAATCCAGATGAGCATTGCTTCTGTTCCATGGTGCTCCCAAACTGTCAAGGAGAGTGCAGCAACCCTGTGCAGGAAAGTAATGTACGCTACTTTTAACCCTGTAATTTATCTGGACACAGTAAATACAGTACATGGTTATAGCAATGATGTTTAAAAAAAAAAAAATGCACCTGTGTGTTTGCAGCACCTACCTTATCCAGTTCAGGTTGGCAAAGAAAGGGTGGACTGTTTCAGCAGTGTTAGGCTCAAGGCAGGTACCAAAGCTAGATTGGGTTGGTTCATCGCAGGGCACACTCACTCATACTGGACCTTGAGAATATAAGAGTAAAATTGGAGTACCCAAAGAAAAACTCATACCACAATTGTAGTGAACAAGATGGGATTTGAACCCAGTCTCCAGAACTGTGAGTTAAAATCACTAACCACTATGCCAGTTAAAGTGAAATTTAGTTGAACTTTACAGTGCAGTTAACAACATGTAAACATGCAAGCAGTATGACACCATACTGTGTTCTACTGCTGTTGTTTACTGAAACACTTTACCATTTCAACAAGTACCTAAATACAAAAATGATGGGCCTAAAATGTCTGAAGAATAATTTAGATGTGATATTGGAGACTACTGCGGTTATAGATCTTTTTTGCTTTGTGATTACTCTACCATTAGTTATGGTTGTCTTTTTATTTATTTATTTATGGCCTTATTGACATACAGACCTTTTTAGACTGAGACATTAATTCCAATATAGGTTTTTACCAATGTTTCCTTTATATTTTTCAGACCATGGATTTAGTGTTTCTGTGCAAGTGTAAATTCTCTGTCCATTTAGCATTAAATTCGAAGTACAGATTGTCAATTCAAAAATAGTTTGAAAGTCAAATTGCCATGCATTGTGCTTAAGTGGCAAAACATGTTCACCAACAAACAGTGGTGGCAATTACTAGGCATCCCATAATGGTAATAACATTACCAAAGTATTGTCAGTAAATAAATGAGATTAGAATGTTTCACATTTTAGAATGGATAGCATTGCCTGACAGGAAAATGACAGCTCTGCCGGCACGCAGTATGGCAGACAGGAACCAAACAGCAAAATCTGCTGACTTTGAAACACATTGCACAGGCCAACTGACCATTTTTATCGCAAACATAAGTCATATACTCCAATTGGAAAAGACAGTCATACGCATCATTAGGGCATGTAAAAGGTGATCTGGGGTGGTATGTGTTGTAAAAAGGTGCCTGAACCACTTTTCTTTTTTGGTGATTAAGGAATGAATGAGAGAATTGTCATCCGAAAGTTAATAAATTCTACTGATTAACCGAGGATAAAATTGTAAGGCAAGTATTAAAGTTGGCCTATTTGGTACTACTCAACCGAGGATGATATTTTAAGGCAAGTTTTAATATACAGTATGTCCATTTGGCAGAAATTAACGTTTTGACTTTAACTTAAATCAGCCTTTGGCAGTAAATTCAAAGCCTCTAGTTCTAGTCCTACTGTTGTAAAGTAGTAAGTAGACTGAAACACCCTTTAACAAGTATTGAAAACCTGTGCCTCATTACGTACTGAAGACCACTCTCCTCAAATGCATAGGAGTTTTTGTAGCTTTGTTTAATTTAAAGTATTACGGCAGTCCTCCGTTGCTGAATCTCTCAATATCATTGGTCAATCTCCTAACTTGACCAATAAGCCAATTGTAAATTGTCAATTGTAAACGTTTGAATATGGCCAAACTGAACTATTATAGTTTGTTGTAGCCTATAATTTTTGACCCCCCCTAATGTGTATGACAATTTGTTGTTTATACTCAGTAAAGTAGTCTTACTTGAGATGCCTTTTACTGTATATAATCCAGCATTTATGTAATATTTGTGCATCTTCTCTATCATTAATTATGAATTTTAAAATAGTTTACAAATTTCACAATATAGAAATAAATTTGCAGTCTGTGATGCAAGTCCAAAGCATGTTTCATTGTCTTCACACTATGCCAGGCCACAAATACCTATGTACTGGTATTTGTGAGTATAGAATCTAGGAAACCTCATAAAGCTATGTGATTATTATGCACTTGGATAAAAGGGATGCCAGTGGAAAATACAGGGAATTACAATGAAGATGGAAACAAGAAAGTACTGCTTTACATAAACAGTGGCTGTACTGTGGGAAAAAGTGACCAGTTATATTATAAAATAGCTGGATGACTGGATTGGATATTGAGACAATTTAGCTGTTGGCTAAGCAAATAAGCTAGAATGACTGAATGGCCTTTCTCATTTGTGCATTTTCTTATGTTTTTTTTTTTTTTTTTTTTTTTTTTTTATTGCTTATTGTATGCAGCCTGGGTTTCTGAGAACTATGCCATTTGGGGCTCCTTGGACAGCCTTCTCCCTACTTATATTTTAGACAAAGGTTGCCATTCAGATCCTTTATGGTACAGAAATTGGTATTCATATGAGCATCTAGCCTGTTTGTTTTGTATAATGTAATATGTTTATAACAATGTTATTCTCACCGTTCAGCAGATTTTCTTAGAGCTTACAGTGAAAAATTTTATGCATACTTGTTTTCAGGACGCATTATGTTCACCTGCTGTAACTAAAGGACTTCAGTAAAGTGTGGCTTTAATGTGAAGGATTCAGCACTTTTTAACTTTCAAAGAACTTGGTTCTGAAAAAGTAGTTTAAGCAGCACTTAACGTATTTAGTTGTTAGCTTTATTTGATACCTAGGTGTTCTTTTCTGTTCATGCATTCTGATGATCGGATCATTCATATTTAAGGATAGGAGGTTTGTTAAGAACAACCGCTACAAAAAGTATCTATATCGTAAACTTTATTTTAAGTGAATACTAAATACATTACAATCGCACAGTTTCGTTTTATAGTACAATAACAACAAAAGGAATTTATAAGTCGTGACTTCTGTCGAATGGGCAAGTATCAATTAAATCAATCTAAAAAATAAAAATTATATTCCAGAGAAACGTGGTTCTCTTACACAAGACTTCAATAAAGTTTAACAGACCGTATGTGTGTTTTTTAATAGAACAAGTATTCATACAGTGCTGGTTGAATTTGAACATATGCTTTGTTTTCCCATCAATCACTTGCCCTAGTGAATTTCATCTCTCTTTCACTCTGAAGAAACCATAATTATGCCCATGGCTATCCTGTACTTCTGATGTTCGCACCCTATCAGTTTTAGCATAGAATCATTTAATAAGATTCGTTGTAATCTTAAAGTTTCTTCACTTGAGGAGTATTTTTGTGTCACTTAAAGTAACAATAATGAAAAAATTTGTTCATTTGATAACCCTGTCCAGACTGATGGGCTCTTCCTGAGGTCATCTTTGATCTTTTTAAGATTTTAATATGGTATGTTACAATAACCTGCAAGGGTATGACCAAGTTGACTGTTTCTTACTTAGAAGATGCAGGGGCTTTTCAAGCTTTTGTTCAGTGTTGTCAGCTTTTAATTTAGCAACCCAGCTAAACCTGTTTGACCTGTTTAATGGTTCTCATGGAATTGTGGTTCTTAAAAGAGCAAATTCTTATTTGCTTCTGTCCCTTTGTATTGCTAACCTACCTTAATTCATCTTTACATTATTCATTTTCTGAATATAATCTCTTTCCTTTGGAGAATAACTAATTTTTATTTTTATGTAAGGCATTCGCAAAATTCACGAATTTTTTTATTTTTTATTTTTACAGTACAGGATGCCGGCCTGGATGCTCTAGCATCTATTATCAGTCGTCAGAAGCAGATGGGACAAGACATTGGAAATGAACTGGATGAACACAATGGTAAGCAAACTCTTAAAGCTGGTTGGTTAAATAGATTTGTATGGGTTATAAAGTGAACTAGATAGTTGTAAGTTTAAGGAGTTTTGTTTTTGGTTTGACTTATGAGATCTAATACATTCTAATGAACACTCTGCTTGGTTTAAACTAATATTTTATAGAAAAATTTCTTCATGCATTGCATCAAGTCTTCAAATCATTTTCATGTCTATGTAAGAAGCACTGTAAGTTTGACACAGAAGGAAAAAAAATAAATGAGCCTGGCTAGATAGATAGAGGAAAGAATTATTTTAGCTTAGGCCCATTTATTTTCTTTCTATCTATTCTATCTAGCTAACCTAGCTAGCTATGTATAAAACACTGTTCATTCCAAAGTGACAATAATGATCCTGTGAAGACAGTTTGGTGATATTAGGTGTCTGATACATCATCTCTTATACAGTGAGATGACAATACTAAATCCTTAACAGTAATATACAGGTTTTGCTGTGTATTTTTTTTTCCAGAATATCTTGATATTATTGATATATTTTTATTTTGTTTTGGAAAATACTGTAAATAAACTCCTATGGAGTTCACATACGTGTATGATCATATTATAACGGTGAAATAGTATTTGGTTATATTGATTATAACATAAGGATAGGCCTTTTAAGCTGTGCTGTTATTCGCTAATGTTTCATGCTACTAATCACAACTTATCCACAGTGCTTGACCAAATCACTTTCTGCACAAATTCCCATTCTCAAAGCTGCAAAATTTGCTATTCGTTACCATAAATAGACTTAGTAAAGAAGATTCCGCAACCTAAATATGCTCATCACTGTCATTTTTACCTTCCACCATCTTGCTAAATCAAGCAAAAATGTTTGTTTCAGAAAGATATTACTGTGGTGCCTACTAGTTGACTTCTGATAACTCATATACAAATGAAAAATCTTTTCTCCCTTAACACAATCGAGCACAATGCTGTTGTTAGTATGGTAATATAAAATGATATTCCTGCTTTTCAAAATAGTGCAGTCATGTTTTTTGCACCAAATCAACCGATTTGTGTAATAAGAGTTCAGGATTTGGTATTAAAATGTTCTTTTTATTTGGCTTTGTGGCAGTTAAAAACAGCCCACAGGCACCAGATTTATGACGTGCAACCATAATATTTTGCATTACTCATCATCATCAGTATTCATATTCTTTAATTTATCAAGCTTGTATCTGCGTTGACAAAGGACCCAATGTACAGTTGAAAGCTTTCTTGATAAGTAATGACTATGGGCACAAAAAACTTGGTTTTTATTATCATTACCAGGCGGGTTCATCCCTGCTGACTTCGCTCGCCAACCCCCCCGGCCTGTGCTACGCGCCAGCCACTTCACATCTCTATCACTTGTGTTGTGGTAGCTCCTCCAAAACCCCCTCTTAAACGGTGATACAATGGCAAACAAACACACTTTTTTTTGTTACCTCCTCTTTGCTCGATTAGCTGCTAGATTGCAGCTGCTGCTGCCGTGCTGCGTGATCTGCATCTTGCATGGCGCTTCGAACATTTAAATGCCTGTACAGCAGTTGTCCTACTCTTTTTCTTTTATTTCCGGCGTGGTTAAATCTCTTGGCACAAAGTCTCGTCTCGCGGGATGGGAGTTCTTGATATTTTTTAGTTTATAATTTAAAAAGGGAATCTGAAAATCTAACAACATCACATTAAAGTTTGATAAATTGTGAAAAGAATGATACCGATAATATGTACAGTATGTAGGTTTTAAAATAAGCCCGAATTAAAGTGTGACATAAAAAATCACATAAAATCGTTGTACAAAATTATTGCACTTTTAAGCTTAGGATTTTATATATATATTTTAGAGGGGGAGAGAGAGAGAGATATATTATATATATATATATATATATATAGAGAGAGAGTAGATTATTATTATGTGCTTAGGTTGCCCATTACTGTAAAGTGTTGTTAGGGTTTAGATTAGAACTCTCCAACTGTTATAATAAGAATAAAAACTGTGCCATTCCATTAAAGGGCTGGGTAAAACCTTTCTAACTGTGAAGTGTGGGGTGTTTCTCCTATGTTGCTCTTTTGTGCATAGCTTTTATACAGCTGTTTATCATGTCTCTCACTGGCAGAATCTTTCTCCTTACTTTTGACTTTTCCGGCTTGCTTAGCATTGGCAATGACTCAGTCACCTAATGCCAAGGCATTATTTCAACATCTGTCTCCACAGGAGAACTATTATGTAATGACAATGTCCTATTTTGCTCTAAGGAGGTGACTTGGTTACATTGCTTCTCTATGTATCATATGCAGTTTAGATTGATTTTAAAAATAGGTTTTCTGTCCAGTGGTTATAGCAAGCCTTAACCACATAACTGCAGTGTCTTTTCTAGGCTGAAATAATATACTGTTTTATTGTTGTAATTGAAATACGGCAGCTATTACTTGTTACTAAATTATTGATGTACAGTATGCTTCTTCTGTCCACATTGAATGTGATGATTATATCCAGTATTTCTAGATCCGTGGCACATTTTGCTCATATTATACACAGAAAACTGTTTGAGGTAAACACTGCAGTTGGGGTACAAGATACATTGATCAAAAATAAAGAAAGAAAGCAGAATACATAGGGTAGATTTCTTATTTAATGATCATTAATTGTGTGCATACCAGTATACTAGTCTGTGTTCATATTTTCATATTACTGTTACATTACAAGCACTTCAGACATGTTTTAGAGTTCAGAAACAGCAAGTGCTCTTTGAGTACTTGAATGGTAAAGTTGAAAAGACTATTTTTACTCTGTTTATAAAAACAATTCAAAACTGAGATAAAAGTAAGAAGGAAAATTCTGCTCTGATTGTACAGTTTACTAGCTTTTCTTGTTACCCAAGAACATAAGCCTATTCCACCTGTTGCAAAGTATGTGCTGATATCTAGCCTTGCTACTTGGAATCTACAGGCATTTTTTGAGTGTTGTGAAGCATAAGTGTTTCTCATTTTCTAATTTTTCACCACAGTGGGGATCCCAACACAAAGTTGTTGTGTTTGTGTTGCTTTCAGAAGCAGTTTGTAACTCTGTTGTGAGTGATGCAACAGAGGATACGTGTTATTTATTTTTACACATTGTACTTCAGTGCTCGGTAGCCCTTCTCTCAGCGAGTTTATATCTGAGCTCTTGTTGCTCTTCGACACTTCCAAGTCATAATGACAGCACTTGTAGATGACTGGGGCAGATCTAGCAAAGCAACAATTTCATGTACTGACTAAAGGTAAAGGTGGCATGCTATGGAAGTACCATATTTAAAGTCACTTAGCTCTTCAGTATGACCCACTCTACTGCCGATGATGGAGATTGGATGGCTTTGTGCCTTGTTAAATGATAAGTTTGGTATTTTTCAAGTTGAAGTTAGTTCTTTACAAACCTGATATTCATGGTAAATACATTTGCCACGGAAAATTGTTTTCTAAAGTTAAGTGGTTTCTATATATTACAAAAAAAAAAAAAATAGGCAGTCCTTACATTTTATAATGGAACCATATTGGGCACGGGTCACTTGGACAAGAAAAGGTCAAAAACTTGCCGAATACATAGACTTTTCAAACCAAAAATTTTTTCACACATTGGTCGTTGATCATTTGAGATTAAACGCATATCATAAAATAGCTTCTGCATGTTATTTTCAAATAAAGAAAACATCAATATTATAAGTTTTGGCCATTCTAAACGTATGCCAGATGTTCGCATTAACTCAACGCTTGTCTTCCGTAACAACCTTTCTACCCCGGTGGCTTGATTTCCTCTCGAAAGACAAAATCTTAGTAAACTGTTTGCACCACATGCTTAGTATTGTATTGATTCTCTTCTTCTCCGGAAGGCTACTGATATTGCACAAGCAGAAAAAAAAACATTAATTTGCTCCGTGGGTTGAAATAGCATCAGGAATTTGTGAGAAAGTGATTATTTCCTGATCCGTTTTGTTGTCACAAACATGCGTCAGAAACACGAAAGGTATGTTTTCTTTTCCTGCTTCCAAGTGGACGTATTCAGTATGTTTTTAGGCTTTTATTTTTCAGTGGTGCTCCGTACCTCATAAGTTACAGTATAAAATTGATAGAAAATGTTTAACTTAAGAAAATAGTTTTGCATGGCAAATCATTATATACCATGTTTGTGAAGAAATAACTTTGACTTGAAAAACACCAAACTGATCCTTAAACAATGGGTGTGGCTGTAACACCAGAACCTATTTGGAAGGATGTTCACGTTTATTTGGCCATATAGTGTATAAAAACAAACACATTATAAAATTTTTTTATCCATTTATCTGAAAATATGCATTCCCACATTTCTTCTAATGCTCCTTTATAAAGAGAAATTAAAATGCCTTTGCCAATATATTTCTGACATATCACTCGACCTGCAGAAATACAAAAAGATTTCCAACGTGATCTGTTCATTGTTTTAGTCACTTATGTGGTACCTTTCAGAATGAGCACTTTTCCTCCTCTACAGGTATGCTTGTTTCAAATTCATTTACTCTGTCATAGAAATGTAACTTTTTATCATTTTAAATATACGAATGGCATATATAATCTTTATAACTTTTACTACACCTAGCCAGCGTCTGTACTTGTACAGCAATATTTGGATGTTATTAGTTCCCTTAAAGAAATGAAAATGCAAAGAAAGAGAAGATTTGACAAGAACCATGTGTCATTTTCATCAGAGCATGTTCACACAACTCTGGGATGAAGAACCAAGTTGAATAGATTTTTAGCATATGGTTTCTTATATGCCTGTTGCAGAGCTTTTCATTTCACATCAGCTGCACTGGGATAACATTATGTCCAAAGGCTGGCATTTAATGTTACCACAGATGTTTGTGCCTTTATTTTCTTGTTTGTTTTTTTTTTTTTTTAAAAGAAGATATTCATGCAAAAGACATTAGTAGGTTAAGTTACTATTGTCATTGTAATTAAAACCATATAAATTAATACAAGATTTACATTATTGTTACAATTTCTTTCTGTATATTATTAAATATCCTAGTGATTTAGCTGTTGCTCATCAGTTTCATAATTTACAGATGTTTTTAGAAAGCTGCATTGATGGAACAGAGCATTTTCTTTCCCACTAACATTTCACTACGTCAAAAAATATTTCAGTACCTTTTAAGTATCTGTTGTAGCTTAGTACGGAACAGGATGACTCTTTGCTTTTGATATTTTTGTGTTGCTGTCATCTTAGAATCTGTATGTGCTGTCATAGGTACAGTAACGGCCACACTTCCTCTATTTCTCCTGTTTAGCTCATTTCCATTTACCTGCAATCCTACCTGTGTTACTGCATTGACCTAGCTTATTATTGAATTAAAATACTGGTGACGAGTGAGAGAGTACATTGAGAAATGTCAGTGTTAAAGTGAACATCTTACCATATTTAATTTATGATTATCATGCACCAACATCTAACACGTGTAAACAGCTCATTCATGCAGGCACTGGCTATTCTCAGAGTTGAGAAGAACCAAAAATACGAATATTATTTACATAACTAGTTGTTCTTCCCAGCTTTACTTAGGAAATCTTTTAAAGTGCCGTCAGTTATTTAGGTATATAAGAAGCTCTATGTAACACTGTGCTTTTCTGGATATAATATGTATATTTTTTTGCGTTTTAACTAAGGGTTAGTATTGGCAGGCAGTGTGGTGTAGTGGTTAACATTTTGGACTTCAGTCTCTGAGGTTGTGGGTTCAAATCCTGCTACTGACACTGTGCGACCATGAACAAGTCACTTCACCCGACCTTGCTCCAATTGGGAAAACAAAAAAAATGCAACCGATTGTAATAAATTGGATAAAGGCATAAGTCAAATAATAAGTAATAATGTTATTAGGTTACTGGTGCTGCTTACTCTTGAATATCCCATTCACAATTGTCCAGTGGAAAACATTCCTGCATTAAATCAGTTCTTGCTTTTTTTCTGCTTTTCCTAATGACTTGGATTTTGTTGGTGGTCATTGCCAAATATAATCTTTATAGGAAAGTGTATTCGTTTGAACTGAATTCCCTAATCAGTAGGAATAATTTGAAATGTGACTATATACTATTACCGTAGATCCCGGAATACAAGCCGACCCGGTATATTAGCCGATCCCCTTCTCTACCGACTAAATTACATGTATTTGCCGATGACCGGTATTTAAGCCGACCCCCTTCTCCAAGCAAAATTTTCTAAATTTCCTTAAAAGTGTCTCTTCGGGTATATTTATAATGTTTATCGGCGAGAATTTGAGACTGCCGGCATTTTTGATGGAAACTAGGAAGTGATTGCGGCGAAGTTTGGTAAATTGGAACCTTTGTGTTGAAACTATATACGCAAATATGGTACATCGGCGGGTGGATTTCCGGAGACTTGTTATAAATTTGATTAACTTAAATACGCAATACAGTGGACCCTTGACTTACGAACTTAATTCGTTCGCAAAGGCTAACCCATAATGCGTTCCAAACCTCCCACTACAACACTTACTTAACCTTTTCATAATAAAAAACACCAATAATTTTTCTAATGTACTAACCAAAAAGTTATAAAAAGTGCCTAGCCTACTTCGATTAGGCTAGGAGCATGGTGGCGTGCCGCGGCTCAGGGCTCTCCTTTTCAGTGCACTTTTTTGTTGTTTTTGTACTTTTTTTTTTTTTTTTGTCCTTGTTTGTGCACGATCAGTTCGGCGAACATCCGCTACACCATTCAGAGCCTTATAGACATCGGTGTCCAGAGCCAGACATCTGTTTTGAGTGTTTTTCATCACACGCACAACATCCCAGACAACATAGCGAGACCAGCGGGCTCTCCGTGGTTTGTTGTCGGGTCTAGGAGACGACACAGACGGAGGAGGGAAAGAAAGCAGAAGCGGGGCTGCAGATACGGCGTTATGCTAAGGCTAAAAAACAACCATACAAGCCCTATACAGAACTTTTTTCTGCACTGAAGGAACTGCTTTTAATCTCATTGTAGATGCGTATAGTGACAGTAAAAGGCATTCTATTCTAGAAACAATTTCATACTGTACTCACCATTTAATTTGACATCTTTGGGCTGCAGGAAGGGAGGAGGAGGAGATATTTCCACACAATGTCCATCTTCGTTTCGAAATTACATCCACAAACACATGTATCTGGGCTCCGACTGACGCTACTAACGCTCTCGGTTGTTTGTTTACAATCGCGCAAGCGGATACACGTGACCGCATCCGTTTCGTAACGCAAGATGTGGATCGTAAATCAAAATAAAAAATTTTATTTTAAACTTCCCGATAATTTATTATAAATTTTATTCATAAAATCAACAACTAAAACACTTTTTTGAATAAATTCTTTATTTAATTTAAAGTACCGGCATGCAAAGTTACTTCTTCATCTGAAAGATGGCTCTGTGGTTTCGTCATTATTTACTTCCGTATTCATCGGCAAAACCGGCATTGCGCTGGAAATCTTGAATCTGAAATGATACTCGGTGTATAAACCGACCCCCAAACTCCAAGCCAAAAATCTAGGACGAAATTCTCGGCTTGTATTCCGGGATCTACGGTAGATGTTACCGATTTTTAATTTGTTTGTGCCATGCACTCAAGCACAGTGTTTCTTTTTGTGTTTTTCTTCACTTGTTTGTAATCCCCTCTTTAAAGTCTGCTGATGTGAAATGTAAATGCAAAACAGTGCTTGAAGTGGATATACATATGTTCCAGTACCCTATGTGCAATACTGATGTATCATGGAGCATTTCCCAATTCAAAAGTCAAGTGCCACTATCTAATGCTGGGTATACACTGTGCAACTCTGGCACGATTTGTCGTCTCCATCTAATTTTCTGAGTCATCCTGAATCTCCACTTCATCAGCCATCGTTTCACATGCAACATAAGGGGGGATGCAATGCCCGATTGTATCTTAAGATTGGGCTGTCATGTAATTGGAAGAATTTCTGTAATGTCAGGAAAATTCAGTCGGATGTCTTCCAGTGTGAACGGTGTCATGACCCGATTTTTTCTGATATCGATATCAAATTTCATTGTGCGTCGATTGTATTGTATTATACATGGGGTATTGCCATTGCCATGCTCATTTTCACATTTTTCATTTAAAAAAATCTAAATACATAGCAGCACACATGCAACTAAAATGGCCAGTGTCAAAAGAATCTTAAAAAAAGCTTTTACTGGAAGCACCTGAAATAAACACACACACAACAGTAACTTAGACTGTGTACCTCTAATTCTCTCTGTAAAATAGAGTCCTGTCTGCAGTCCTGACCTCAGAGTTATTAAGAATCTGTAACATGATTTAAAAATAATAATCTTACAAGCAGTGTCTTTCCCAAAAGACTTAAAATTGTTAATATGTTATAAGGTGGCTTAACTCTAGTACAGTATGTGGAGTTAATTGCAGATGTAAGTGGCATATTGCATTTCTTGATTTGGCAAATAACTAATTGTGTCTTTGTAAGTTGTTTCAGTCTATTAATGTGCAAATGTCCTGTTCAGCCTATATACATCGGACTTCCGATACAACTCTGAGTCCTGCCACGTGCAAAGTTCGCTGACGACACTGCTATCGTGGGCTGCATCAGGAGTGGGCAGGAGGAGGAGTATAGGAACCTAATCAAGGACTTTGTTAAATGGTGCGACTCAAACCACCTACAACTGAACATCAGCAAAACCAAGGAGCTGGTGGTGGATTTTAGGAGGACCAGGCCCCTCATGAACCCCATGATCATCAGAGGTGACTGTGTGCAGAGGGTACAGACCTATAAATACCTGGGAGTGCAGCTGGATGATAAATTGGACCGGACTGCCAATACTGATGCTCTGTGCAAGAGAGGACAGAGCCGACTATACTTCCTTAAAAGGCTGGCTTCGTTCAACATCTGCAATAAGATGCTGCAGATGTTCTATCAGACGGTTGTAGCGAGCGCCCTCTTCTACACGGTGGTGTGCTCGGGAGGAAGCATAAAGAAGGGGGACACCTCACTCCTGGACAAACTGGTGAGGAAGGCAGGCTCTATTTTAGGCACGGAGCTGGACAGTTTGACATCTGTGGCAGAGCGACGGGCGCTGAGCAGGCTCCAGTCAATAATGGAGAATCCACTGCATCCACTGAACAGGATCATCTCCAGACAGAGGAGCAGCTTCAGCGACAGACTGCTGTCACCATCCTGCTCCACTGACCGACTGAGGAGATCGTTCCTCCCCCACACTATGCGACTCTTCAGCTCCACCCTGGGGGGTAAACATTAACATTATACAAAGTTATTGTTTGTTATACCTGCATTTTTATCACTCTTTAATTTAATATTGTTCTTTATGTATGCTGCTGCTGGATTATGTGAATTTCCCCTTGGGGATTAATAAAGTATCTATCTATCGATCTATCGATCGATCGTACATGTGTATCATAACACTATCTGAAAACATTTATAGTGTTTGAATATATTTAAAAGGTCCTGTAACTATTTGGTTAAATAAATATAAATGGAAAGGGACACAATTCTGTTCCAGAGTTCCTCTGCCCAGCACTACACTGGGTAACCATGATTCAGGCAGTTGTCAAGTGTTCTGTCGTCATACTCTGAAAGTATGAAAGGTTTGGGGCTCTATAGCTCACTGGTCTGTATTAAGCCATTTAAAACTTTATTTATGAACTGAAGGTATTTTAAAATGTAGTCTAAAAATGTAAATGTAAGCTATCAAGGTACATACACATATACAATGGATTCAAAAAATATTCATACTCCTTAACTTAGTGCACACTATTCTGTTTTGTAGATTTAATTTGAAATAGATACATTTGTGATTTTTACTCCTTGTTCTACACTCAGTAACCCATAATGCAGTAATGGTAACTGCAACACCGCTGTGCAATCCTTAAAATAAAAAATAAAAAAATACAAAAATACAGGTATGAGTTGGCAAACGTACAACCCTTTTAGACCCTTTCAGAAACTGTTTAATTTCCTTTAGCAGTTTTTGGTGTAATTAGCTGCAAGTAAAAGGCAGAACGAGACGTTTATTATACTAACAGTGATCTCGGGCACTGCCCATCCTGTGGAGGAAGCACATGCATCTTTGTCAGTTTTTCTGGTAAAGTCATCTGAATAAATAAACTGCACTAATGAACATTCAGCTAAGAGGAAACCTAGTGGGGTGCCTTGTACGTCATTAGATGATTCTTTTCTACAGCTGGAAATAATTCATATATCTTTATATAGGCTTTTAGGACACCTAAAGCAATTTTGAAAAATTTAGCTTCTGTGTGGTTTTAGTTTTATTGATTTTATTTGAAGACAATAACATTTTAATACGATTAAGTGTAATTTTATACATTAAAATAACATTACATAAAATCAAGTTAAACTTAACAAACCAGAATACAACCCGACCTGAGAGAGAGGAGAGCCAACAGCAAGAGCACATTTTTAAAAACAACATAGAAGGGGGAATGTCCTATTCCCTGATATAAATGCTTATTTTAAAATGTTATTAATTAGATCTTTCCATATTTTGAAAAGGGTTTGAACAGATGCTCTAAGTGAGAATTTGACTTTTTCCGATTTCAAATAGAATAGAACACTGACTTGTGATAGCTGGGATTCTTCCAGTTGAGCAAGCTCAGTCTACGTGCTAGTAGTGTGGTATAGACGATTACAATCAATTTGTCCTTCTCCACCTGTCCTTCTCCCACTCCATGTGGGAGTATACCCGACATAGCTGTTAATGGGTTAGGGGTGATTGTGATACCAAGGCTGTCTGATAGGCTTTCACAGATTTTTTTTTTTTTTGTCCAGAATGATATTAATTTGGGGCACGTCCAAAACATGTGGCCCAGTGAGGCTGGAGCTTGATTGCAACGTTTGCAAGTTGAGTCTTGGCCTGGATGCATTTTGGACAATTTTAAATACGATAAATGTGATTGATAAAAGGTATTAAGTTGAATAATTTGAGTCTGTGTCATTTTCATTGTTGAGTAAGTCCATGCATGACTAAACTAATTTCTTTTAATTCCATTGTGCAAGTGTGTGTGTTCAACTGCTGTCAAATGCTGAAGTGACAAGGAGATGAATGAGACTTTTACCCCCAATTTTTTTTTTGTTTTGTATGAAAAGTGCAGCTATGGCTAAATCTTGGCTCCCATACCAAATATTAACAAAATGCACCTAATATTGATTTTCTTTTTTTAATAGTTTTAGGTCTAAATGTAAACTAGCAAGTTGTATCTTCCTGTTTTTCCTTGGAAAGGCTTAAAGAAAAAAAAAATATGATTGTATATAATTGATGTCTTCAGATTATAAATCATGCAATATTGATTTTGGACTGAAAAGAACTACAGTTTACTGCTTAAGCATTTGTATATTTTGGTTTAGTTATTATATGTTGTATACAACTTTATTTATTGACAATTTTATGTTGGTTCTTTTATATTGATCATCTGTCAGCATCTTGCCCTGAATTATTTTTTTGTTTCAGCGTGCTCCAATGTATTTTCCAAAAATGTTAATTCTAGAAATGTACTTTTTATTAGTTTATTTATTGCATTATGTTTGATAGTTATTTTGTATCTGGAAATGTATTCTTTCTTATTGTTTTTAACAAAATGTATCTTTCCTTTTTCATATTTAGCCTTTTTTAAATTAATTTTTTTTTACTGGATTAGTTTGATACGGTTTTTACAATTGTTTTTGGTTTTGTTCATTTTCCCATCCTTTTTATTTTTCTGCCATCTTTAAATCATTAAATGACTAAACAGGGACAGCTGAAATTTCACAGAAAAATGAAGACGACAGATGAGGCTGCTTATTTTTTTCTCAACAGCATTCCATAGAATTACTCCTTAGTAGCTTAGCTTTCAGTCTGTGTGCTTTTTGATAGGTGGTGCTTATGAAAAAAATATTAGATATGATTACCCTTGATAGGGCACCATATGAGTCATAATGGACCAATCATTGTCTACAGTGGGTGTGCAGAGGCAGTTAAAAGGGCTAATTGGATGTTGGGTTACATAGCTCTAAATCAGGGGAGGTTATTCTTAAGACAAATAAAACCTCTCTATGGAATGTCATCTGGAAAATTGTGTGCTGCTTCAGCCTCCGTAAATCAAAAATATGTCAGTGAAAGTCCAGAGATGAGCTATCAGACCGATTACAGAACTTCTGGGTATGGATGACAAGATTAAACCATTGAAGATGGTTGTCGCCATGGTTGTGCTTGTGTGTATCCAAGTCCCCTTATAGTCTGATATCCAGTATGCCCAGTGATGCCAAAGTATACAGTGGCTTCCAAACCTCTCTCTAATGAAACAAGTGAGTTCATAAAATAGATGGATGTTTTTCGTTTTACTGTGTTACTGCTTAATGCCTGCTTAAAGGGCATGCTCACAGTTTCGACTTAGTTATAAGTGTTTAGTCCCTATCTGTGCTCTGTTACTGTTAGTGTGGTATATAATGTTGCTTGCTATATAGCTTGTTAAATAAACAAATGTAAATAAAAGAAATATTTTAATTAAAAAATTACATATGTTTGGTACTGCTTAAAAAAAATCAAATTAAACACTTCACTGAAACACATTTTAAGCATTTTAGTTAAATCTGTTACACAATGAGAGAATAATTGCAGTTTTTCCTTTACTTGTGTAATTAGCTATGATTCTTCCTAGCAATTAAACAACACTTTGTCTGAAGATTTGGTCTTCACTGGCTTTGTAGATGTTATTAGTGGTGAAAAACAGTTTCAAATGAAGGGCCTAGCAGCTAAAGATGTACAGTAGTGTTTTTAAAGAGGGAGACGTGTAGCAGAAAACTGTACTCTAAATTGTTGTCTGTCATCCATTATTTTTAGATTTTTTTTATCTAAATATAGACAATACAGTTTCAATTACTGGTGAAGTCTAAAATTTATTACTGTACATTGCCTGTGTTACTTTTGTTAAAATGTCAATGTTTGTCCTGAAGGTGAATAGTGTTATTAATGCCCAAGTCTACACATGAGCACAGTCTGCTCCTTTATGATGTGTTTATTTACTTGTGTAGTCTTTCCCTTGGTTTGGAGACGGTGGCACTGACCAGAAAGCAGGAGACAGAGCTGGAGGTAGCAGAGTTAAAGATGCTAAGATTTGCATTGGGTGTGATAAGGACGGATAGGATTAGAAATGAGTACATTAGAGGGTCAGCTCAAGTTGGACGGTTGGGAGGCAAAGTCAGAGAGGCGAGATTGCATTGGTTTGGACATGTGCAGCGGAGAGATACTGAGTATATTGGGATAGAGGGATAGAGCTGCCAGGGAAGAGGAAAAGAGGAAGGCTTAAGAGGAGGTTTATGGATGTGGTGAGAGAAGACATGCAGGTGATGGGGGTAACAGAGGAAGATGCAGAGGACAGAAAGATGTGGAACAAGATGATCTGCTGTGGCAACAAATAACAGGAGTAGCCGAAATGAAGAGGAAGAAGTAGTAGTCTTTCCTTTGCAATTCTTTTAAGATTTTTTTTTCATTGTTAATGGGAAGCTGTCATTCCGCCATTTACTTTAAAACATTTTTCTTTATTTGAGGATTACGTTATGCTGATGTCTATTCTAGCAGCACTGGGTAAAGTAGGAACCAAACCTCAGTGCCTAGTGTCAGTGAGTTGCAAGGCACAATGCGTCAATAAATCATATCCAGTCAGTTTAGAGTTGCTGATTAACGTAACATGTAAATCATTGGGATCTCTGAAAGAAAACTAGAATATCCTGAGAAAAACCAAAGTAGATATGGAAAGAAGTTAGAAAGAGCACAGATATCAGGATTAAAACCTACATAGTTAATCAAATGAACACTTAAGGTGCATACATGAAAACCATGTTTCCAAATATACATTTTTAAGGATTATTATAACACTATGAAAGTTAATTTAATTACAGGAAGGATTAGCATACTTCACATAGACAGCCTCTGGTAGCAGGATTCTTAACCAAGAATCCTGGGTAGTTGAGGCAGCACCACAAACAGCTGTGCCAAGTTGCCAGCCAAAATTTTTTTTTATGATGTAACATTTTTTAATCTGCTTAATCCAAAATTTTCACTTAAAAGCGAATTTTTAAAGGAAGCCATTTTGTTATCTATTATAGGTATGCTCAGTTGAATTTCTTGTGAAGGAGTACAAAAGTCGCTCTGTTTTTGGTTACTTTATAATCATTTGCCTCTAATTATTAAGGCTTCCTATTACTTTGCATGTTAAAGTGTTGTTATGATTTGAATGACCCCCAGTGACAAAATGAAACACATTTTTTTGCTTTGGATATTGAGTGTGGAATTCCTAAAAGCTACAACATGTAGCCATGTGGGTTTTAGTTACTTACTGGTTTGTAACCATCTTCTAGGGTGGCAAACCCATGTAAACGTGCACAAGTGTGTGTGTGTGTGAGAGAATGTGTTCATGTGTTTGAAGTGCCTGCTTTTGTTTTTATGAGTTTCTGTACATCTGTTAAATGTTTATATACTTGTTGGTACAAGGTTTTTGAAAAAGACAAACTGCCCATGAGAAAGCAATTAGTTTTGATGCATCATGGCTGACAACTGTCTTGGCTTGAAAAAATGGATGTATTTGGTAGTTTTTTTAAGCTATTCCTCCATGGCCCATAGGCCACAGTGTAAAGCTCTAGTGTGGGCAAGATATTATTTTAAATTTATAGACAGTACTTAACTTTAATTTAACAATTTTGTGTAACAATTGCATATATGCCATGTTTTGTGAAGAAATAACTTTGACTTGAAATATTCCAAACATATCTTTACATATAACTAGTGACTGGGAGCCTGATCGAATTAGGCTACAAATTCTGTGTTTGTGAAATCCATACTTTCTCTGCAAAGAATTCTTTGTTTTTTTAAGTCTTTGAAATGATTTTGTTATGGCACTGATTTATGCTTAAAATAGACCTTTTCGGCCGACGTAATGAAGAGCTTCCTGTTTACACTGGGCTGCGAGACATGAACTCGGCTCTTCGGTGCACCTCATTTGATTTTTTCCGGCAAACAAATTTTCAAAACAAACCGCATTTTACGACTCTACTCAGAGTCGGAGTAATAATTATGTTGGTGTGGTCATTTTAGATCTGAGATCGGCTAAAATTTAAACAATAACCGTTGTTAATACCCAGGCGTCATTACTCAGTTTGCTAATAGATGTCAGAAGGACGGATGCCAAAACCGAACTGCCCAAAGATAGATTTCGACGTACCAAGCAAATGGTGATACGTTCTAAATTACTTACGGTTCTGGAGCTGTCGAAGGGTTTAAGTCAGTCGAAGATGTTAGTCCTGGAAAGTACGCCCCACCAAACCAACATTCCAAAAACCAACTGAACTTACTGTTATCTGCTCAAACCAACACCGACTTACTATACTCGGCCGTCCAGTGGCGTCACTGAAGTATGCAAACATCCTTAGCCAATCATGCAATACTGCGTCCGCGTTTGCCACATTATGTTCTAACTACAGAGTCAGAGTCCTATTGCATGGTTCTAACTTGTATTGACGCGAACACCATACATACGGGGTATTGACGCAAACACCATACATACGGATAGTATCAAATCTATACTAATAAAAGGCAAAGCCCTCACTGACTCACTCACTCACTCACTCACTCATCACTAATTCTCCAACTTCCCGTGTAACGGTAATAACGGTCGACAACGTCCGCCATTTTGAACTTTCTTATTTATGGCCCCATCTTCACGAAATTTGGTAGGCGGCTTCCCTGTGCTAACCGAAACTGATGTACGTACTTATTTCAGTGGTATGACGCCACTGTCGCCCGCCATATTGAACTTTCCAACGTCACTAATTCTCCAACTTCCCGTGTAGGTAGAAGGCTGAAATTTGGCAGGCTCATTCCTTGTAGCTTACTTACAAAAGTTAAGCAGGTTTCATTTCGAAATTCTACTCATAACGGTCATAACGGTCGACAACGTTCGTCATGTTGAACTTTCTTATTTATGGCCCCATCTTCACAAAATTTGGTAGGCGGCTTCCCTGAGCTAACCGAAACCAATGCACTTACTTATTTTGGTGGTATGACGCCACTGTCAGCCGCCATATTGAACTTTCCAACGGTCTTTGTTACTTATGGGCCCATCTTCAAGAAATTTGGTACGCGGGTTCCCATCGCTAACTGAATCCTACTTACGTACATATATACATCTATAGCCTGCAGCTCGGTCACCATGTGAGGCGACGTTGGGTCCCCCATCCCAACGCCTCCCATGTTGTTGGCTGCCTGCCTATATAGGGCCGTCCGTCGCTCCGGTCTCTACATTCCCTTCCTTGCTTCGCCACGGGATTCACGTCTCCCTGCTGATAACTACAGCCTTTTTATTTAATCCACGGCTTCTCCGCTGTTTTATTGTTCGTTTATTACGATTATAGTTATTGTGTAGGTATTTTAGACTTACTTTACATTGTTTAGGTAACCATTTCCTTTATCGTTCCAACCATACCCCTATTAACATCTCTGTCAAGGTGATCACCATCGATCAAAAAACTGTCACTTACCGAGTGGTTTCCATGCCCGGAGATGGCACCTACCTTTTCCATTCTCTTTGTTACATATTGCACGGCCATATCAGGCTCACTCTTGATATCTGGAGGAACATTGTGTCTTATGTATTGAATGACTGGGACAGGTTCAAGGTGTGGACTGATGACGGTACAGGAGATAATTATAATACACACGAGCACTATAAGAGTAAAGTGCTTAAGCCCTTCACATATGGTTCTGCATGTGAGTTGATGGCTGCTGCTGAATTGTTTGGTTGTCGCTTTCAAGTGTACCGAAATGGCCAAATATTTTACACCTTTCGACAACCGCCAATGTCTCTTAAACATCTTAGATTCACAGGTGACGATTTCAGTAATGGACACTTTGATGTTTATGAATGTTTAAACTCTCAAAAGCTGGATGTGAAATTATCGATGAAACCGGTTGTATGCTTACAATGCTTGACAGATGCCGAATGTTACTTCAACACAAGTCCTGCAAATACTGTCGTAATTGAAACAAACCATGAAACTCAAACCGATTGTGACAGCAGCAATCCAAGCTGTGAGATTTGAAACAAGATTACGTTTCACATGGCCAACTGTACGTTGCATCCTCAAAAGTAAGCTCAGCGCACAGCTTGGTCGTATTACAGCCGGAGGGCCGAAATGACAATGTGGTATACAAAGAGATCCTTAACAAATAATTATTGGTATATTTTCCCTCTGTTTAAAAAGGTTTAATTTTCTTCTTAATAAACATTTTAAGGCATACTTCGCCGCTGCGAAGCGCGGGTAAACTAGTGCGGGCTAGTTGTATATAAGGATACGCTACCGTGTCTGTCCAGGATTTTAAATCACCTGTAGCTCGCACACCGTTTAACCTGTTGACCTGAAATTTGGTACACATACAGTGGAGGAAATAATTATTTGACCCCTCACTGATTTTGTAAGTTTGTTCAATGACAAAGAAATAAAAGTCTCAGAACAGTATCATTGCAATGGTAGGTTTATTTCAACAGTGGCAGATTGCACATCAAAAGGAAAATCGAAAAAATAACTTTAAATAAAAGATAGAAATTGATTTGCATTTCATTGAGGGAAATAAGTTTTTGAACCCTCTAACAAAAAAAGACTTAATACTTAGTGGAAAAACCCTTGTTTGCAAGCACAGAGGTCAAACGTTTCTTGTAATTGATGACCAAGTTTGCGCACATTTTAGGAGGAATGTTGGTCCACTCCTCTTTGCAGATCATCTCTAAATCCCTAAGGTTTCGAGGCTGTCTCTGTGCTACTCTGAGCTTGAGCTCCCTCCATAGGTTTTCTATTGGATTAAGGTCCGGAGACTGACTAGTCCACTCCATGACCTTAATGTGCTTCTTCTTGAGCCAGTCCTTTGTTGCCTTTGCTGTATGTTTTGGGTCATTGTCGTGCTGGAACACCCATCCACGACCCATTTTCAGTTTCCTGGCAGAGGGAAGGAGATTGTCGCTCAGGATTTCACGATACATGGCTCCGTCCATTTTCCCGTTAATGCGATTAAGTTGTCCTGTGCCCTTAGCAGAAAAACACCCCCAAAGCAAAATGTTTCCACCCCCATGCTTGATGGTGGGGACGGTGTTTTGGGGGTCATAGGCAGCATTTTTCTTCCTCCAAACACAGCGAGTTGAGTTAATGCCAAAGAGCTCTATTTTGGTCTCATCAGACCACAGCACCTTCTCCCAGTCACTCTCTGAATCATTCAGGTGTTCATTGGCAAACTTCAGACGGGCCTGCACATGTGCCTTCTTGAGCAGGGGGACCTTGCGAGCCCTGCAGGATTTTAATCCATTGCGGTGTAATGTGTTTCCAATGGTTTTCTTGGTGACTGTGGTCCCTGCTAATTTGAGGTCATTAACTAACTCCTCCCGTGTAGTTCTAGGATTCTTTTTCACCTTTCTCAGAACCATTGACACCCCACGAGGTGAGATCTTGCGTGGAGCCCCAGAGCGAGGTCGATTGATGGTCATTTTGTGCTCCTTCCATTTTCGAACAATCGCACCAACAGTTGTCACCTTCTCTCCCAGCTTCTTGCTAATGGTTTTGTAGCCTATTCCAGCCTTGTGCAGGTCTACAATTTTGTCTCTGACATCCTTGGACAGCTCTTTGGTCTTTCCCATGTTGTAGAGTGTGGAGTCTGCTTGATTGATTGATTCTGTGGACAGATGTCTTTTATACAGGTGACTAGTTAAGACAGGTGTCCTTAATGAGGGTGACTAATTGAGTAGAAGTGTCTAGCCACTCTGTGGGAGCCAGAACTCTTAATGGTTGGTAGGGGTTCAAAAACTTATTTCCCTCAATGAAATGCAAATCAATTTCTATCTTTTATTTAAAGTTATTTTTTCGATTTTCCTTTTGATGTGCAATCTGCCACTGTTGAAATAAACCTACCATTGAAATGATACTGTTCTGAGACTTTTCATTTCTTTGTCATTGGACAAACTTACAAAATCAGTGATGGGTCAAATAATTATTTCCTCCACTGTATACTACATGACATTTACTATTCACATCTGGGGTGATCATTGACCTCCAAGGTTATTCCTCTTTTTTTTTTTTTTTTTTTATTTTATTTTATTGTAGAATCAACTTTCGGTAGCGGCCAGCAGGACGGCTGTGTGACGCATGCGTGCGGGCGCCATTCTCATTCCTTACCACCTTCGCCGTCACTTCCTATGCCTCTTCATATCTTAAATCATTCTTGAGGCAGATTGAAGACTTAAGTGCCAGCTTAAGTGAAAAATTAAGAGAAACGTACTAAGTAATTTCAACACAAAAACTGACTTAATCAGTTTTAACGCTAAAAGATGCCGACGAAAGAAGAGAAGCGGGCCGCTAGGGTGGAGAAAAGAAGAGCTGCTCAGGAAGCAGCAAGTGCATCAACCTCTGAGCAAATGAATGATAAACGTACAGAGAAAGAGGATGAGAACAGTGAATGCTCAAGTCACGTGTATTCACTGCACGTATAGTGTGCCGTTCCTGGTCCTTTAATATAACATAAAGCACATTATGCCACATTTAAATTTTATAGTCCATTGTATAATTTAAATAAAAAAAAAATTTCAAATGTGAAAAAGGAAGTAGCCCCACATTTTTATCACTACCTCAAATACGTAAAATTAGAATTGTGCACTAGATCTTTAGGTAAGGCTTTGGACGATCTCGTTTCAGATATATAGCATGTTTTGCTCTTGGTTGTTGACAGGTATGGTATTATTATGCTTAGTCTGAAAGTGATCCCTGGGAGATCATCTTTAAGATGAGAAGAATTCAGACATCTGCTAGTTTGTCCAGAGCAGTTAGTTCAACCCGAGAGCAGAACAAAAGATGATGAAAAGTCTGTAAAAACCCACCTGTAGGAAGAAGCTACACACATGACTAAAGTTGAACACCTAGGCAGAGACAACAAAATGTTTGAGCAGTGTACTCAAGACAGACAAGGGAAAAGTTAGTTATTTGTTCGTAGTACCAGAAGACATGTTTGGTGAAAACCAAAGAAGGCATTTGACCAGTTCTGGTACCAGCTGTAAAACGTGGTAGAAATATTCTGGTGTTAGGTTTCTTTGCAACATCAGGGCTTGGGTAGCTCACCATCACAGAATCCGATATGAATTCTTCATTGTACCACAGGGTGCTTAAGGATAATGTGGGACCATCTGTCAGATTGAAGCTCAGCCAAAAGTGGACCTTGCATTCAGGGTATAGCCATGTAAATACCCAGATCTGAATCCCATCAAGACACTGTAGGGGAATTTGAAATGGTCTGTGCACATAAGACACATTGTGTAGTGCACTGTGTGTGACAAGAAAGGTATAACGGATAATTCTAAAATTAGTGGTTATGCACTGTCAGGAAAGATGAAGTTATATTATTTCTTTTTTGGCAAATGGAGACTATCAGGAGACATGATAGAAGTGTTTTAAATTAAAAAAAAAAATAAACAAATTTGGAACACCGTGTATAAAATAACTTCAGAAATGCCATAGCACAAGTGGAGGCTGATTAAAAGTAAATATTGCTCCAATGTTTGAGAGCATTTTTGTATATGAAACTGTGAACACATGGAACTTGTTATCTAGTAGTGTGGTGGAGAGCAGCACCATGGATAAAGTTAAATCTCAACTAGACATGGTGCTGTGCTGAATGGCCAATTTTTGTCACGCTCTCATAGTTATTACAGTGCTCTCCATAGTGTTGGGGACAAAGACATATTTTTCCTTTGTTTCCCCTTCTGCTCTACAGGTTAAAATTATGAACCAAACCGTTCAAATATGATTCAAAGTTAATTGTGGCCTCACTGTATCGAAATAACACATTTATACATGTATTTACTGTTTTTTTTTATTCTTTCAGTTTAAGCAATTTTTGATTAATCTTGTTTGTTGGGAACTTCAGTATGATCAGTATTTTGTGTTCTGCAGATGCAGGACCTAATATTTAGTTTGTATTTTAAATTAAAAAAAAAATTGTTTAAATATTGAGTATCTTAAAAAATAAATAAATAATAATACAAAAATGAATAGTGTGGGCTGTGCTTTTAGAAACACGAGGAAGGTACTGCCTTTTTACTGGATGCTATGCATACAGCCCTATAAATATATAAATTTCCGAATAGACTTTTATTGATATAATGCCTTTCTCAGAAACCCTTATGAAGGTCATATGGGCTAAAGTGGAAAAAAAAAAGATGTTACTGAACCTTGTATGGCTTTCATTGATTGAATTTACCACAATACAGAGGTAAGAGGTGATTAGATTCAAAATTAGAGAATAATAAGGGCTGAAAAGAAAGTTCTACATTGTCTCAATCAATAATGCCTCTAAAACTGAATGTGTCAAAGTCACGGCTTTAGTATCTGAGGATAACGCGATTATCTTGTCTCTTGATTCTTTCATTATTAAGCTTGTAACACATCTTGTGACTAATGCTTTCTATCTAAAATGACAAATATGATCATGGGAATGGAACAGTTTGATTACATGAAGATTAAAATATACAAGGGTTGTTACACAACCTTTGCACTATCTTTAAAAACGTTTTTGTTACTATACTATTTTTGTGATATAGGTCACTGAGACTTTTAACCACCTGGTGGTTAAAAACCCTGACTCTTTTGACTTTGCTGTCAGAGTGCAGGTTACTATACAGTTGGTTGCTATAACTCTGTTGTGGATGCTAGAGGCACCAAGACACACGTGTAAAAGCACAAGAAGAATTCTTTAATTATTTTCTTCCAATAAAGTGCCCAAAGCACCACACCTTCCACAATAGTCAATGATCGATACAATAATAACAATAATCAATAATCACACACAATTCTCCACTCCCAGCAGCTCTGTCCTCTACCACCCAACTCTGGCTCGATCTGCTGCGGTTTCCCACAGTCTTTTTAAAGTCTCTGACCCGAAGTATTCCATCTTCAGGTCAAACGCCTTCTTCAGTTGTCCCAGAAGTACTGCGGGTTTCCATCCTCCTGACTGCTAAGTACTTCCGGGTTAATGTCACCATAATATCCCCCTGGTTCTTGGTGAGCTCCCCCTGGCTGCACCCACGGCACCCAACAGGGCTGAAGAACTGGACTCCATGTCCCATGCTGGAGTCCGGGGAACCATTTTCATCCAGGGGAGCTGCCGTCTAGCGTCCCGGGGGATGTATTGTCCTGAAAAGGCCGCTGTCTTCATTTGAGGGACGTCCCGACCGGACTGAAATGCCGGCCGTCCATCACACTATACAATAAAAAAAAAAAAAAAAAAAAAAAAGGAAAAGACACGTTTTCCATGATTTCTGTGGATTGGAGGCGTTAAATGTAATTTTAAAATGAACTGAAGCATGCATTCAAATCAAATGGAGAGGACGATGCTCAGAAAATTTGTGTTGACTGAATGATAACATGTACCCTAAAGCAGCTTTTCAGATCATGAACATTTTTCAAAAAATGAGTTTTCGGTCACTCGGTTTTCTGTCAATCCTGTCCCCTTTAAATGTTTATGTGTTTGGATGCATTGAGGAGTCATTAATTTGCATGATGGTGTTATTTGGTCTTTCAGTTTTTTGTTTAATTTTTTTTTTTATTTCTGAAGACTTTCAAAAAGTTTCCTGCTGAGAAACAGGAAGACAATGCTGAGAATTAATACATTTGAGTCTGAATGTCAGAAGTACACCTGAGCCAAATACAAATACTGTGTTGTAAAAAAAAAAAAAACTATTTTTTTTTTCTTTCTGTTAATTGCATCATTTTGGCACTGAATATTTTAATGTCTTAAAGTACATTTTAGATTTTCTTTAGATGATGGATGATTTTGTTTATTCAAAAATTATTCACTCGGGGCAAACACTTTTTAGTTTGGACATTTTCAGAAAATATTCTGTGTATGTTTTTTCTAAAAGTTCATTTTGGATTTGATTGAATAGCAGCATGAAGATGGTATGGATTGTATTATCTGCATTATTAATAGTGAATGATTTACTTTCTGTGATACATCATTTTAAAATCTAAAAGCAGATACTGCTCACATGAACTTGTCCACAATAAATTAAGAGAGTTTAACATGCTTTTGACAGTACAGATTCCATGCTTCTCAATGATTCTCCTGGGACCAGATGAACATCAGCTTTGTACACACTGGTCCAAATGTTTGGGTAGTCAAACTAATGGTCAAGTTGTGTCTACAGTGGGAAGAAATAGGTTAAAGAGGGCTTTGTCAAATGGTCTGCCCTTTGACCTTAGGACTGTGACTTCCTCACCGTTCATTATCTTACAAGACGACATGGTGTGTCTGGACAAAGGGTTTTACTCCCTTTGGATCTTTCAAAGTGGGAATGCTTTCATCAGTTTTAGAAGCTATTCTGGCTCAGATTTATCAGTCAGTGCTGATCCAGCTGTCACATGTAAAGTCACGTACTTGGCACTTGGTGTTTATAGTATTATTGATGGTTTATTGCCGCTCATGCCTTATTAAATCAAAGCTGTTATTAAAAGGGTTAATCATTACCATCCGCTCAGCTAGGGTACGTGTAGATAACACATGTAAGGGAGATGAGATGTGTTAGTGACAAGGGCATGTGAGGTTCATCTTCTGAAATGCAGGGTTCTTGTGGTCATCTTCACGATTTATAGGTGATGCCTGATGTTACTTCTACTGTTATAAATATCAAAATAAATTAAACTGCAAATCTAATTCAGATGCACGTATTTTTACCTAACCTTGCTTGCTGGTTCTTAGTATGCATAGATGAAGGTAAAGCACAGGTTTCACCAACAGTTTAGCAGATTAACGTATACAGAGAGCCTGTGTTTACACATTAGACTTTATAAAGTCCAGAGCACCCACTGTAGGTAATCTCTTGAATGTAACCCACTTATTTAGCTGTGGAAAAACTGTAATGTTGATTCATAATCACATGTGAATGCTAAATTTGTACTGGCCTAAAACTGAAACTAATTATGAAGTATTAAGCAAATTTTGAGGCAAAGTAATGTCTTAAGGCATCTTTGTCTCTTTGTGCATGAAGTGCAGCATACACACAGAAAAAACATGTTCTCCTCTAATTTCAGTAGCTCATTAACAATATTACATGTGCGTTAGGCTTGTTTTTTTCCTAAACTTAAACCTTTAACTATTTATAACACCTGTAATGAAGAAGTTCTTTCAGATGTCTCTTCTTCATTGACAATGAGATTATTTACTACTTTGTTCTAAACTTGCCACCATTTCCTAGCCTCTGTAGATGTATACCTGCAGGACTTTTATATCTAGCATGATGCATTTGCCTGTCCTTCTTCTTCGTCTGTCTTTTCTTCCTGCTTGCCGCCCATAAATACAAGACCGATTTGTTGCCCTTGCAAAGCCATACTCTCCCAATTACTGCCTATTTTGAGTTCTGTGGCACCTCTTGCCATATTTTACTTTTCTGTTACCAATTCCTTTCTTTTTCTGCTGAACCTCAATTGATGAATGTTGGGTTCCTCTTAACATCCATGAAGGTCTGTTATCAGTTGTTTAGAAGATTATATGACTTCATTAATTGAGCTTAGTTTTGGCCAGATCATTTATTTGTGAGCAGACACTAGTTTTTACTGTCTTATCGTTCATATCTGTGTCCTCTTATTAGAAACTAGCCGCTTTATAGCAGAAATGTTCCAACTAAACTGTAAATACTAAAAAAGATCATGGATAGCAGCAAAAAAAAAAACCTGAAATTTTGTATTAAGTCCAAAACAAAAATCCCTTTGTATAAACAAACCGTTTAAGCAGTTAGGCACTTAATTTACAGCTGCAATGTACCTTCTGATTGTCAGATTAGATGCAGCCAAGCTCTGTGGCCATCTCAACCCTACAGAATCAAATTAAACATTCACATGAGAATGTCACTGTGTGCCCAGAGTGGAATTGTTTTTATCGGAACAACTCCAACAGGAAACACTTAGCTTTAGTAGTATCCTTGCCTCCAACGTGAGTCTCCCACATTGCTTTGATCTCGTCGTCTAGAGTAATTACATTAACTTGCTGATCTGAAAACATATCCTCAAATTTAGGTGGTGGTGCGTCTTTTCTGTAGCAGAATATTTGAATACCCCTATTATTTTCTGCACTTTTCACAGCTGACAAATCCTTGCCTATCCAAGTTGTTCCCATTCATATGACTGAAACATAAATTCATACTCTTTCCAATTTCTATTGACTACGCTAACCCAAACAAATAATGTAGATGAGTGCAGTTGCCTCCTAACAGACCATCCACACAGTCAAAATATGAAGCAGGGTCTCCAGAAATTTCCTATTTATGGTGCTGTAATTAAGAAATTTAATTGGCAATCACTGAAAAGTAACATCTTTGCTCAAAGCTTATGAAGGCCAATATAGTGTTTGTAAATGCTTATTCTTGTTAAAATTAGTTTTTCTGTGTGTATTTTTTTTATAAATTCATCTTATTTAATGTATTCATAACATAACATTTTTAAAACCACTTAATTCAGTCCAGGGTTTTGGGGGTTGTAGTCTATCCTAGCAATACACGATACATGGCAGAAACAACACTGGGTGGGATGCAAGTCCCAGCACAAGGCCCACTTGCGCACACCCAGAAAAAAATTGGAATTTCCATTTAACCTAACCTGCATGTTTCTGCTGACTGGGGAGGAAAACTGACACAGACACGGAGAAAACTTTTTGTCCACACAGGCAAAGACGTGTGCGGGAATTGAACTTACGGCATTAATACGCTGAAATTCCTCATAGCAACAAGAAGGCATCATAAGTGACAGAAGTGTCATAAATGCATGAACTTTTAAATATTTGTCTTCAGTGTTAAATGTGGAAACTGTTATCATGGCATGGTATGTGTCTGAGATAACAAGCTTATTTAAAAAAAACCAAAACAACTAATACTAAAGAAAAACTGCTTTCTACAAATCTTGTAATTGCCTGCATTATATCATCAAGTGTTCTCAACACATCTGCTCGGTCTTGAGTTCCAGTAACTCGGCTGCAGCGCAGTATTTTTATTGGCAAAGTGATGTCTTCGAGGTTGCCAATTAACAACAGCAGTGGAAACGAGGTTGTCTCATATAGTACTACAACTATACCCAAGAGAAATTATTTGAATAAGTGCAAGTACAATTAATTTTTTTTTTGAATTAAGCCAAAAAATGCCTGGCAGAAAGGATCCATGGGAACATATTTTTATAGTAACAAAAATACAGTTAATTAAACCTGAAGTGGGTCTGTCTTCAATGAATGCTCATTAAGTTGCGTTAATTTCAGCTGCAGTTTTGTTATCCTTTATTCTGCAGTTTACCTTTGTAAATTTTCAGACTGCAGATTATACTCTTGACTATATCCTAGACAAAATGTGGATTCTAAATTGTAGACAAATTACATATCTTGTTAAAGGTGTATCTTGTTAATTGTGATCCATGATCACAATTCCAGCCTCGCTAACTATTAATGTATTTCCTGTGCCCCAAATTTTGTACTTTATAATATTTCTTTCAGGATTTGCCGAGCCTAAAGCTTCCATTTTATGGGAGCCGGGAGAAGACACTTTTTGCTGACCATTTTGAAGCTTCATATTAGTACAAATGACTTGGTGTTGAACAGGCATTTATTTGTTTATTTTCAATAGTTTTTAATGGTTACTTGTACATATTTTAAAATGAAAATAACAACTACTCCATCTAAAAGTGGATTTAACATATTTCTTTTAAGTTTTTGATTCAGAAGGAGGCAGGGCACTAGGATGCATCTTTGTTTTGTAGCTTGCTACTGGTGTCTGAGCGGGAGTTAATCATTAGTTAAAGCTGCATATTTCCCGTTGTTAATGAAAATCAAACTGAAGCATGGAGCTGAAGAAAATCTAATATAGACAAACCACAAAAATAGGAAAATCTTTGAAAAGGAACTTTGAAGGTAAAGGGCAATTAGGTGGAAAGCTTTCTATTTTTGAAATAATCTCTTGAATGCTTAAGCAGTTCTTGTATGTTGTTAATAGTGTTGTGTGGTGAAATTTGGCAAACCTTGTTTTCACAGTGAATGACCTTGTTCGCCAAATATTTACGGCTGGATTAGGCAAATATTTTTCCTTCTACAGTGACCCATGATGCTTTGCAAGGCCAGTGTGACATCTCAGTACTGCAGCAACCAATGTTGGATGTGTCAATTTGTACTTTACAATATTTCTTTCAGGATTTGCTGAGCCTGAATCTTCATTTTACGGGGTGCTAGTAGTGAGCTAAAAGTTAGTGGAAAACTTTGTGCAGAAAACGTGCACACAGATGGAAACTGGAAATGTGTTTGTGCATTTGTGCCTTAAAGGTAATGTTTTTTTTATATAGACTTGTACATAATACATAAGCCTGTCCCTTTAATAATATTACCCAGAGTGCTGTGCAATTGATGCAAAAAGGTAGGAGTGAAGAATCCTTCAATATTAGCTTCTTTACACTGGCTGCCTGTCAGTTTTCGATTTGATTTTAAAATCTTGTTGCTAGTTTTTAAATCATTACATGGACGGGCTCGCTCCTGCCTATTTATCCAAATTGTGTGCTTTACACCAGCCATCCAGAGTGCTTTTGTCTCTTGTTGTCCCTCGTACTAAGTGTAAAACTAAGGGGGACAGACCGGGCTTTTACAGCTGCTGCTCCTCGCCAGTGGAAGTCTTTACCTCATCACATAAAGGAGTCGTCTACAATTGAACTGTTCAAAACGAGATTAAAGGCTCATTTCTATTCACCTGCATTCCGTGACCTTCAGTAATACTGATGGTTTCCTCATTGTGATTATGTAACATTACTTCTATTTATTATTTATTTTATTCATGTTCATTTATTTTATTTTTATTTATGTTATTCATGTTAAGTGTATGTTTTTCTTTTATTCTATTATTGTAAAGCACTTTGGCCACAGCATTCCTGTGTTTTAAATGTGCTATATAAATAAATTTGACATTGACAATCCACATGCTTTAGTGTTGCACCTATTTGGTAGTAGTGGTTGTGAATGAACAAGAAGTGTTGAGGGCTCCCCAAACTGTACTTTTCGGTTTGAGAATGGCGAATACCTGCTATTGAGCCCATAAAGGGCAAGACTTCGTGAATTCACGTCTTCATAAAATTTTACAATTCCAATATTTTTATTCATTTTTTTGCCAGATAGACACAGTGGCACAGTTACAACACAGATCATATTTTTGGCCACAATAATTAGTCCAGAATAGTTGTCACACGTTTCTTTCGCCATCAGGGTGACTTAAAAGTCAATTGCAACCTTATATTCTACTTTAATCTTGTTCAGTTTCTCCTTCCCCGTTGACATCAAAACATTTTGATAAGTTGCGTGAAGTTCCCAAATACGATGCTGAACTCTTAATTCAGTAGGGTTTATGCATTACCAGTTGTAAACAACCATGTAATTTTAATCGCACGTGCCCACTAAATAAAAGTAATTGGTTGTGTTTAGATGAATTTATGGGTTAGTACACGGTTTTTAATGTATGTTTAAAACACTGTTGAACTATTTATTTCTCTGTGCCAAATTTATATACTGCATACTCATAAATACTTAAAATTAAAATTAACTATAATAACATTATGGTCTACCCAGTGAAATGAACTTGTAAATAACTGCACCTTTTGTCACCAGTCATTAATTCCCAGTTAAATCACCGCTGCTTTTTTTTTTTTTTTCTGGATGCTAACCAGTGGCATTTTGTTTAAAGAAGCTCGAATGAAAAATGATTGTAGGGTTTTCTAAGTTTTCCTGTATCTGTGAATTTCTTTTTTCAATAAGAATCTTATTCTTCCTCTTAATCTTTTTTTCCCACTTGTATGTGTACACGATATATAGTATGAATGTTGCACATCCTCTCATTAATTAGTCTTCCATCAAACCAGTTACAAAAACAAATGTGTTTGTGGAATTCAGTACCGATTTGTTTATTTTTCACTTTTTATTTTTGTTTCAGGACGCTGCATATTTTTTAGCCTAATTTGTGTGAGAGGAATCCTTTCCCATTTGGTGTAAACAGCTGTTGCTTCACAGGCTCCAAGCAGTTTGGAGCTGTTATACGTCCTGATAACCAATGGCATCCGTTCAAATTTATGGAATGAGTCAGTTTATGAAACTGTTGCTTTTTGCTCTGATAGAAAGATGGTTTTAAGACTATATGTAAAATAACTATTTGTTTTGTGGTTAATTTAGCATCCGTTGGCACAAGTATAGTATTTGTAGTTTAAGATTTTCTTCAGAGCCAAGCTTTTTATAATTGTCTGCTTATGTTGATCCTTGTATTCTGGGTACTCCAGGTGGTTTCTAACCTTCCATGAACTAAAGGTATAAACTTTAACTTCTCTTTCCTGACACACATGTGAACCATAATGAATTCATACATGAACAAAAGGAAATATCATCCACATTTCAATGATTTCTGTAAGGAGACCTAGTCCAAGAAACACCACTGAAGTATTGTATTTGGCAATTAAATCTATTTTGCTGTGATATCTAACATCATATTTGGCACAAAACCAAACTTGCAAATGGACTTAAGATCCTCATATCAGCTCTAAAGTGTGGAGGAGGAAACGTTACGTTTTGGGACTGCTTTGCTACTTCAGAGTCCGGCTTGTTGTCATTGAGTCTACCGTGAAATCCACAATATATGGGGTAGTACATGAATGGAAGATGAGGCTGTCTGCCAAAAAGAAGTGAAAATGCACCCTACAGGGCAATGCTTTAAAAAGATTGATAGATAGATAGAAGTTTATTTGTCCCTGGGGGAAATCAGGCTTTCTACAGAAGCTCTTAAAAAAAAAAAAAAATAAATAAATAAATAAATAAATACATACATAAATAGGGAGATATAAGTAAGTAAATAAAAATACACACACACTTTGGTCTGATCACAAACTGGAATTACTATAAAGCAAGAAAAATTCAAAAGAAAGCAAAGTTCTGACTTGTCTGCCAGTCACAGTGAGACATTATGCAGAAATATTGATGTTGTTATAAAGGAGCCCCAGTAGTGTTTCTTGACGCACTTCTGCTGAATAATTTGTTGTCTGAAAGTCCTCAGTGTGAGTCGGAGAGAGGATGTGCGGCATTGTTCATAGTTGCACTCAGTTTTGTCTTCATTCTCTCCTACACTACAACGTCCAGCAGACGTTCTGAAACTGAGCCTGCCTTTTTTAATTAGCTTGTTGATTTGGTGGGCTTCTCTTGAAGTGATGTTATAAGCCCAGCCCAGCACACCACAGTATAGAACATCACAATGGCCATCATAGAGTTATAGAAGATGTGAAGGATGTTGTTTCCCAGATTAAATGAGCACAGTCCCCTAAGAACAAAGAGTCTTCTATAGTTCCATCTGTGTTCCGAGACGAGCCCAACCTGTCGTTAATTTTAACCCCCAAGTACTTGTAGTAGTTGACTACCTCTGCCTACACTCACTTAATAGTAACTGCACATAGAGCTCCTTAGATGTAAAGAATGGCAATAACCAGTTCCTTGGTTTTGCTGATGTTAAGATGCATGCAGTTCTCTTTGTACCAAGAAACAAACTTTTCTACCTGCCTCCTATGCTTGGTCTCATCTCCTTTATCAATACAGTATCCTTTATCGATGCACCTCATAAATGTAGAATCAGAGAATTTCTGCAAGTGACATGACCTGCTGTTATATATATTGTCAGAGGTGCACACAGTGAAGACAAAAGGTGACAGGACTGTTCCTTGTGGTACCGTTGCTCATATCCATATCTGAAACATAGTCCTTGAGTCTCATAAACTGTATACTGCCCGACAGTCCGTTGTCCTGGACACCATAGGCTCATACACCTGCGTTATCTTTGATGTTACCCCCTTAACGGGGACGGCTGGATGGTATTGAAGATGCTGGAGAAGTCACATCATATTATCTTCACAGTGCTACCAGCTCTTTGTCCAGTCTTGTGGAGCAGATAGATAATTGCATCCTTCACTCCAATCTTTGTCTGGTAGTCAGTCTGCAGTAGGTCCTGTAGTCCAGAACTAGTCTCTCAAAGCTCTTCATGATATGAAATGTAGATGACGTTGGTCTGTAGTCATTAGGTGAAGAGGCCTCTCCCTTCTTTGGAACAGGAAGTTCAAGCTGATCTGTTTTTATATTGGCCTAAAAAAGGGAAAGAAACACAAAGGTATGTTCTCCATTGAGCCCATTAAAGCCCAATTCTAAATCCTACTGAAATATTGTAAGGGGATTGATGTTGGTTTGTAAATGTAAGAAAGCCTTTAGATGCAGTATTTATATTTGGGGTTTTGGCATAGATTCCACTTTTTTTTTTTTTTTTTTTTTTTTAAATCTTTTCATATAATTTTTATGCCAGAATAGGTAATATTACAAACTAGACTCGGTCAACGCTTTCTTTTTCTGTCTAAGAAAACATGTATTTGGTTGAATGCATAATTTCAAAATGCTGTTTGTTAAACTAGGCCTCCTTAATCAACTTATGGTTAAAATAAGGAATCAGATCTCCACATGCTCAGTTTTATTAAGACATGGGATGTACATATGTAGCTCAATACAAAAGAAGATACAACTGCTCTCAGGAGTTTTAATATTTCTATTTCCAAAAATATTGCTTATGTACTTAATAAAAGTAATTTGTGTTATTTTGCACATATTAAAACATAGTTGCAAGGCATTTATTAGTAAAAATATGCATTTACTGTACCTTACATTGGATCATTTGGCATTGTGCATTTGTTTTTCTGCAAAATCTTACACCTTGCCCAGTCCCTCCAGGCTGACTGTGCACTGCCCCGTCTGTTAGGTTTGTGCCACTCAAGTGGTTTTTGAATTTTCTTAAAAATTCTTAATCTTGGTGCCATCTGACAGCAAGGGCTTTTACCAAAATATTGTTAGTTCTTAATTGTGATTGCTGGTCAATCCAATTAGGTCTTAAGATGATTCTTTTTGAGTAACCGTTTCTTTCCCTTACAGGTCTTGTTATGTAGAGGTCTTGATCTTATGCAGACTCGTACACATTTATTGGTATTCCTCCATGGAAAAAAAATAACCAACATTTGTCTCTGAAATAACTTAAAACTGACAAAAAGTAATTGGCAGCCATCATTGTTTATTTTGTATTTAACAAAAATCAGACTTTGCTTTAGAATTTTGATTCAATGGAATATTTCACATAATAACAAAGATAAAAATGGAATGGATGAAATGACTTTAACCTACTATTTTGTTGCACAACTTTTAGAGGCAATCACAGCAAACAAGCGATTCCTGGAGCTCTCAGTGAGACTTCTGCACCTGTCCACAGGTAGTATGGCCCCGTCTTCCTGAGCAAACTGCTCCAGCTTTGTCAGGTTTGATGTGACTTTCCAAAAAGCTCCAGTCGTGTTTCATCTGTCCAAACGATATCCTCCCAGAAGCATTGTGGCTTGTCAATATTCTTTTTTAGGAGATTCAATTCTGGCTTTTTCAGGTTTTTCTGTAAATAGTGGTTTTCCCCTAATTCTTTTTCCATTGACCCCCAACTTATTCAAAAAGCAGTGGATCAGACATTGATAAACCTTGACCTTGGAGCTTGTATCTCTTTGGAAGTTTATTCTTGTTTTTTGTCTTCCATTCTCACTATCCTTCCGACCCTTCTTGGTTTGAATTTCTTCTTGTGGTTGTGTCCAGGGAACCATGGACCTTTTACACTTCTTCATAATATTTGCAATCAAGCTGTTTGAAGATGAGTCTTACGGCCTTTGCCTTTAACATACTTATCTAAAATTTTCTTTCTGATCTTCTCGGACTACTCTGTCCTGGTCCATGTTCGGTGCGGGAGACATGATGATGCTTAACAGTAAAGTGGCAACAAGGTTAAATAGCCTGAAAGACTGATTCCACATTGGAGACATGTGTTACACCAATCATAGAAAACAGCTAGTTTGAAAAATCAGTCTAATCTAGTTACAGTATTTATGGTTTTCCTTGCGGGTACTAACAAATGTGTCCAGGCCATTTTAGAATTTCTTTGTAGAATTAGCAATACTCAGCTTCTTTTCACACTTGCATTGCTTTACTCTGTGACCTTTCAAAGGCATGCAGGTATATGTGGGACAACTGCTTTTCATTTAATCACTTTTCAGGAGGCGTGCGGCACTTTTTCAATGAACTGTAAGGATACCAACAAATCTGTCCACTTCTGTAATTGACTGCAGTGCATAACTCTCAGCTGCTGAACTCTTTTGGCCTTTCTGGGTGATTACAGGCTGTGCTGGTTCAGTTGTAGAATTTGAATAGATATGCTTTTCTGGGCAGTGTGTTGCAATTTCCTTTTCTTAATTATTCAGATCACTGTCTTCAGCGAGAGAGAGAGACAGACACACGCAAACACTTTAATATAAATGAAAAATCTTTCTTATTCAATACCTTTTTCATATTATATTTGTAATTATTGTATAGGATGGTTGGCTAAGAAGTGCAGTTGCGCTTAATGGGAATTAACTGGATATACTATTGTTTTGTGGCCTTTTTCTAATGTATGCATTTTCATCCAAGATCCTCCACTTTTTCAAAAATGTTCTTTAACTCTGAGGGCTGAATATTTTTTCCAGTTTTGTGAAGGGCACACAAAGCAAAGGTTTCAAACATAAATCAGCATAAAACATCTTTTGACGCGTGCCGTGGCTGCAGTCGGCACCCGTTCGATGTCTCCGGCAGGAGCAGCGGCTGCGCGGGGGCAGCTTGATGACCAGCAGGAATACATACAGCAGTAGCAGTTGCAGTGTGACGCAATCTGGTTTGTACCTCTTGTCATCATAGAAGGCGGTCCTCCCAGGTGAATGTTGGTGCAGGTGGATTAGCTACACAGACATGTTCAGCACCACGATCAGCTTATGCTGGTTCCTTACTTTCGTTTTCAATCTCCAGATCACTTACATCAAAATCTGACAACTGGGAGTCCAACTCAGCGATACGATACATAAAATATCTACCACAGAGTATTTTGTTTTGCCCATTCACTTTGGTATTACACCAGATGTCAATGCCATTTGAGGGGTTGTTTGCTGTTTGCTACTCATGCGCACGCAGGAAATCTCAGATCAACAAAGCTAACTTTAAAGAGAGTCGAACTAAAATACAACGGGGAGTTTTGTCACAGTTTACAACTGAATACCGTTCTCTAACCTTGAATTTCAACAAAAGTCGACATGTGCCCTGAAAGAGTTAATCTTAATGTTCATAATTCATTGTCAACCTGTGGTATATAATTCTTAAATTATCCTGTAGGGTTCAGTTACTGTACTTAAGTAGAGGCCAACAGAAGGGCAATTTTATTGTCATTATGGCAGTTGCTTTAACTTGTGAAACATTGAGACATCAGTGCACAATTCACGGAGCATGTTTTAGTTTTTTACCTTTCAGATATCAGATAGAAAATAACTTTTGTTTTTGTATTTTAAACGTGTATTCCTGCATTTGCAATTAAAAATGTATGTGTTAGCAAATGGTACAAGATTAATTTGTAATCAAGTAACATTTGAAAACTTTTAAAAGGTCCGAATACTTTTTTTTTTTATACTGTCATATACAAAGATATTAAAATACAGTATATGGATTTTTTAAGCAAATGTGCCCAAATATTTTTTGTAAACTAAACCTCTTAATGTACATAAAGTACAAGTACAAATTGGGGATTTTTTCACACACAGAACTATACTTATGGTAATTCTTATTCGATAGTGCTTTGGCGGGGTATTGCTGTACAATTTAGTATTGCATTTAGCACGTTCATATATTTAAAAACAGTTTTATCCAATAACTAGCAAAATACCCGCGCTTCGCAGCGGCGAAGTACTGCCTTAAAGTTTTTATTAAGAAGAAAATTAAACCACACCTTGAACCTGTCCCAGTCATTCAATACATAAGACACACTGTTCTTCCAGATATCAAGAGTGAGCCTGATCTGGCCATGCAATATGTAACAAAGAGAATGGAAAAGGTAGGTGCCATCTCCGGGCATGGAAACCACTCGGTAAGTGACAGTTCTTTGATCGATGGTGATCACCTCGATAGACATGTTAATGGCAGTACGGTTGGAATGATAAAGGAAATGGGTACCTGAACAATGTAAAGTAAGTCTAAAATACCTAAACAATAACTATAATTGTAATAAATGAACAATATAACAGCGGAGAAGCCGTGGATTAAATAGAAAGGCTGTAGTTATCAGCAGGGAATCGTGAATCCCATGGCGAAGCAAGGAAGGGAATATAGAGACCGGAGCGACTGACGGCCTTATATAGGCAGGCAGCCAACAACGTGGGAGGTGTGGGAATGGGGGACCCAACACTGCCTCACACGGTGACCGAGCTGCAGGCTATGGATGTATATATGTACGTAAGTAGGATTTAGTTAGCGTTGGGAACCCGCGTACCAAATTCCTTGAAGATGGGCCCATAAGTAACAAAGACCGGTGAAAAGTTCACTATGGCGGCCGACAGTGGCATCATACCACCGAAATCAGCACCAAATTTCAGCCTTCTACCTACACGGGAAGTTGGAGAATTAGTGACATTGGAAACTTCAATATGGCGGCCGACAATGGCATCATACCACTGAAATAAGTACGTACATCGGTTTTGGTTAGCGCAGGGAAGCCACCTACCAAATTTCGTGAAGATGGGGCCATAAATAAGAAAGTTCAATATGGCGAACGTTGTCAACCGTTATGACCGTTACGCGTAGAATTTTGAAATGAAACCTGCTTAACCTTTGTAAGTAAGCTGTAAGGAATGAGCCTGCCAAATTTCAGCCTTCTATCTACACAGAAAGTTGGAAAATTAGTGACGTTGGAAAGTTCAATATGGCGGCTGACAGTGGCGTCATACCATCGAAATAAGTACGTACATCGGTTTTGGTTAGCGCAGGGAAGCCGCCTACCAAATTTCGTGAAGATGGGGTTAGCCTTCTACCTACACGGGAAGTTGGAAAATTAGAGACGTTGGAAAGTTCAATATGGCGGCCGACAGAGGCGTCATACCATCGCAATAAGTACGTACATCGGTTTCGGTTGGCGCAGGGAAGCCGCCTACCAAATTTCGTGAAGATGAGGCTATAAATAACAAAGTTCAACATGGCGGACGTTGTCGACCGTTATCGACCGTTACGTGTAGAATTTCGAAATGAAACCTGCTTAACTTTTGTAAGTAAGCTGTAAGGAATAAGCCTGCCAAATTTTTAGCCTTCTACCTACACGGGAAGTTGGAGAATTAGTGATGAGTGAGTGAGTGAGTCAGTCAGTGAGTGCTTTGCCTTTTATTAGTATAGATTGCAATCCATCTCTCTCCAAACCCTACCTTTTTGTCTCAAGGATGTAAATTTTGCAGCAGGAACCACGTGTTCAGTTGTCCCTGATGTTCTGCCATCATACAATACTGAGTTCAGCATGTAGCTTCTCTTTGCTGCTTTTTAGATTCATAGTCAAAACCACCGTGTATACAGCCAAGTAAGATAAAAGAGAATCATCTTCACATGTGCTTACATTTCTTTTTATGTACTGTAAATTCGCATGTTACAAAACTGTGCCAGTAATTATTTTCAATTTAGTATACAGAGAAGTCAAAGCATTCTATTTTTAATAGATAAATCATATTGCAATAATTACCTTCTGCTTGGTGGTGACAGACATATTCATGCACCCAACTGCTCTGAATTTATTTTTATGTCTTTTTTAAATTAGAAATGGAGAAAGAGAGAGAAAACTGAGAACTAACCAAAAGCAAGTCTCTTTTTTAGAAATGAAATCACATGTTAAATTGATCTGTCTGTTTTTCAATAACATAGTTTGTTTTCTTTGGGATACTCTTTTTTGAACCATAATTTTATATATTCTGCCATATAGAAGTCTTCTGAACATTTTCAATAGTAATTAAAACATGACTTCATACATGTATGAAACAGTAACATTTTCCAAAAGAGCTTTCTTTCACATATTTGACTAAAAGGCAGTGAGAGAAAAGTACAGTTTAATTTTTCATTTTTATAATGCAAGAAGTAAAAATCCATGTTCTGTGTATTAAGAAAAATAATTAAAGAAGCAGGTTCACCATGCTAAAGAAAGAAAAATCCTGTCTATAAACTCTGAAGCAGTTGTATTGTAAATCAGAACTAACAGGTGTATACTGAAGGCAAGAAGTTTGTTTTGAAAAATAGACAAAACTGCGGACTATTTTTACATACACTTAGGTTTTACGATATTGTATTTCTTTAAAGTGTTGCTTAAGACTTTAAATTGTTTTAATACTCTTACCACAGAGCGTAAAGAATCCAGCTGTTCCACGTGTAAAATGGTTGAAGTGGTGATTATGAGGGAATCCTTCCTTAGCATCTTCTTTGTTTTGGACTGGTTTGGAAAAAATTCAACTATTTGCTGGTAGGCTTTTAAGTCTTGAATGATTCGTTTAATTCCCACTTCTGACTCACTGTATGACCTTGAGCGAGCCCTGCTTTGATTCAATTACAGATGTAAACAGTTGTAATTTATAATATTGTTAGATGCCTTGGGTAAATGCTTCTGCCAAATATGCAGTAATAATAACAGTAATAAATATATATAAGTGGACTACAAGTTTTGCTAATAATGAGAATGTCACTGCACTATTCTTATGGTTGAAGGTCAAGGGTTTGTGTTTAGTGTTCACTCATTAAAGATGAAAGAAATTTTCGTATTTTGAATTGGACTTTATTCCTTGTAATTGAATAAAAAAAATTGGTTTATAGGGTCATTATTGTAAAGTCTTACTTGGATATGCTAATACAAATGCAACATGTCCGCACTGTCCGGCTTCATGATCAGTGCATATTACTACCTTTCCTCAACACTTCTGTGTTTCTTACATCAAAACAATTTACAAAGTTTAAAAATTAAGGACATTTTTCCATAATTTGTGTGAAATCATTATGATGTAGAATATAAGAAATTATAGAAACCCTACACCACCTCAAATTTTTCGTCTCGGCGAATGTACTGTAAGTTTTTTTAAAAAAAAAAAAAAGTATCAGAACAAATTATCTTGACGGACAGAATGATGTGCTCTTGTTTGTCAAAATTTTTATGTGTGTTTGGTTTTCTCATAAAAAAAAAAAAAGTTATCATGATTCCTGTAAATGGTGTAAGGATATCTGTCAGTGAATTGTAGCTGTCTTCAAAAATATTTATCGAAATCGTAAACAAACCATTTGCTGTATCTTTATTTAGAAGTATTTGAAATACACAGCTAGATAAGATATCCATAATACAAAACTTCCACCCTGTTCAGGGTTGGTTTTAGTGGTTTTGCCCAACATGGCCAGGATAGTACCCACCCCTGCAACCCTGCATTCGGTGAAGGGTGCTTGATATTCCATCAGTTGATATGCTTTTATGATATCTTTTAACTGAGTTAGAGAGATATATTCAACCAAATTGAGTATCTTTAATTAATTTAGAAGTTTCTACAAATAACTACTTGATATAAAGATTCCTTTAATAAGCAATGAGTGGATTAAAAACCTGAAATTCATTAAGTGATACATTTGAATGTGCCAGAAGTGATTTAGGGTGTAGCCAGTAGTTATATCATAGCAGTATTCTTAAACTCATTTAGCCTGGTGGCTCTGAGACTCGGCATTTGCACTGGTAATCAGAAGGATGCTGGCTCAAATTCTGTAAATGACAAAAGTGACTCTACTTCTTTGAGCCCTTGAGCAAGGCCCTTAACCTGCAATTGGTCCATTCTGGGAATGAGATTAATCTGCATCCAGGGGCTTGGTGGCAGAATTGGCAATCCAGCCACCATAAAAAAAAAATCTCACACTGGTTCCATTCCATCTGAACTTGTATGTTGCTGAGGTGTCACCCGTTGCATGGCTATACTTGGGTCCCAATCTGGGATCCAGAGTTGATTTGTCATGTGGTGAGTGCAGCAATGTGCTGTATCAGTGCGTGCTTCTAACCGTTCAGCCAGGTTCAGGTTTGCTGGGCCTGGAATCCATCCTGACATCATCAAATGCAAGGCAAGGACCGATTTTGTACAGGGCAGCCTTTAATTGCAGGGACACATTTCAACACTAGGCCAGTTTAGAATTGTGTGAAGGATCATGTACACAAATTAAAACATTTCACACTAACCTCATATTAATATGACACTCAAAGATGCAGAAATGTGATTAAATTATCAAGTATTTTAGATTACTAAAAATGTCTTCTTTTGGCTGCTCCCATTTGGGGTTGCCACAAGGCATCCTCTTCTTCCTTATCTTAGATTGATAAAAATGTATGTAAGAGAAAATGTTGAAATACTGATTTTATTATGTATCCCAGTAAATATCCGTTCAAATCTAGAATATTTGCTCTGTATGCTTTTAGTACTTATGCATAATTAAGAAATATGATCAGGCATATTTTAAATACTGTATGTAGTATATCATACATGTTACAGCTCTCATATTTGTCCATTCTCTGATCTGCTTATTTCTCATACCTGCTTAATCCAATCCAGTTCATTGTTAGATGCAGCCTCACACACCCAACAGTTCTGCACCGCATATGAACCTAATTCACATGCTTTTGAGATTTTGGAGGAAAAAACGTGCAGATGTGAGCAGAATATGAAATCTCCACTCAGATAATGATAGGGTAGGAGTTAATACCCAGCCTCCTGGAGCTGTGAGACTGCAACATTTACCACTGTGCCACTATTAACGTATTTACTGTATAGTTTAAATTGTAATACATAGAAGCACCTATGTAGCACCTGCATTTCAGGACAGTTAATCATTCTAATCTCTTGGTGACATCTTCCATAGTTACATGTCCAGTTGATTGGTGAATGTAAACTGTCCTTTTTTTTTTTTTTTTTTCTTTTTTTTTTTTCTTCTAGCTTTGGTTTTGGTTCACCAAGCATAGACTCTGAGCCCTAAAACTCTAAACTTGAATGAGTATGTTAATAATGGTAATAAATGGATTATTTAAAGCAAAGTTTAATTTTTCAAGGTGTCAAAATATGAATGTTTAACTATTATTTAAATAGAGAGAAAGAAAGAACATGAAAAAGGTAAAATAAAAAGCTTTCTCAAAGCTAAATCAGCCTGGTCAGTTATTGTAGTTTTGTAGGCTTACCCATGGGGAAAAAAACTCAATTACATGCATTGTTTTTTATTATAATTAATTGACATTTCATTTAGTTTAAAAGCAAGGAAATAAATGGAGTTACAACTTTGTGATTTTTGTTTTCATACATTCTACATCAAATACTCCACAAAAGCAAATATTTGACCAACGTGTTTCTGATATAAAATTAAACATGGTCACTTTCAAGTTCCCAGCCTGCTCCGTTTTGATTTAATGAAAAAAATGTCACAAAAACACAGTCATTTAGTTCAGCATCATCCCAGTACAAGGCCAATTTCAATATCTGCCTCAGGGCAAGTCCTCTGCTTTTTCAAATCAAGTAGAAAACACAGTGGTGTCTGCAGTTTGATGACAAAAAAACCAAAACAAACCATGTAGTTTAATGCTGTTGTATGTGACGCAGTCACATTTCGTAATGGCATTGGGAAATATTTCTGCATTGGGGGGAAGAATCCATATGAATCAAAACAGTCAACCTTTTCATGATCAGCAAATTATCATGGGAATCTTTATTCACTATAATAGACAGAGGTCTGGCAGTTGGTTTGTTTTTGAGGAGTTCATCTGAAGGGAATACATCCAGAACATTACGCCTCTGTCAATGGTGGGTCTTAGTTCCTCGAAGTACAGGGCTGCATATCTGGACTTGTCTGTGACTTAACCGTAAATGTAAATAACTTGACGATGCTTGTTAATTTCAAATATATTAACAATACATGCACAATCATATTCACTGTACTTGCAGTTGTTCAGCGAATCTTATTTCAGCCTGCAAGTTGGCTCTTTTAATGAGTGAATAATGTCATGTTGATTCCACATCAACACTTAAGTTAAACTAAAAAAGTGAATATAAATTATTTTGTATTTTTAATGGATGGTGTTTTTCACTTGGAAGTTAAATAAGGTGAGGTCGCAGAAATAATGCAAAATAATGGCAAAAGTAAATCTTATGCCACTCTGCTTTCGACCAACTTAGTTACAGTTTATAAATGCCACAGTTTCAGATTTAGTACTCGCCTTCTAAATCAACATGAAACCTTGGCATTACTGCCACCATGATAACTGGCAACAGAAATATGCACAAGTGGGGAAGAACACACTTATCTACACAGATCGCAGTCTCCACACAGCATCTTGAGAAACAATGCCTTCAGTTAAGTATCCGAATACCTCTGCCAGTGTCATTACTGACAGCTTCACTCTCGCTGTAGTAGGCATTGTAAAGCCCCTTGCTGGTGATCTGGCATTTTTGAGATAGGAGGTGGCAGGCAGTGAGACATACCAATGAATCTGCAGTGATTAAGAGCGGCAGGAAGAGAGTTATCTTTAGTTTCAAATTCTTCAAATACTGTGAACTCGGACTTGAGCAAATGAATATGAGCAATTTAGCAGCTTTCTCCTTTAGTTAGTTGCTTGTGAACAGCCGAACAATTTATTATTGTGTGTGTGATCCTGTATAACTATTGACACGTCTGTTGAAGCAAAAATATAAATATGTGCAGTGGTGGGAAGTTACTTTTTGCTAGATTCCTCATTGGTCTGGCATGTAGGAATATGGATTAGGTTCCACTCAGTTGGGACCACATTCGGGTGACGTTTGTAATGGTCTTGTGATGTTACAACTCCTGTATTCTTGTAGTACTTTATTTTGCCAGATCTTTGAAAGAAAGCTAATGAAAAGTGAACTTGCCTTCCGTTGGTGCTCCCTGATAAAGTATTTCTTTGCGGTTTTTGCAGTCTATGAGGAATCTCATGTTTCCTTTCACATACTTGCCTATGTATTTTGGCTGTACTTGTGCCCTTGGTACCACAGTGTGTGATATGTTGAAAATAAAAAGATTCGCCTATACTGTTGTGGGTGGTTTAAAATTAAAATGTTTTTATTTTTATTATCTTTTTATCTATAAGCACGTTTCATTTAAATCTGTTCACTGTAGGTTGTTTGGAGTTACAAATGATAGAAGTATCTACCAAACCTTTTGGGTCTAATTCATTAACTGATCGTGATAAGCAGATGAAGGACAGTATCTTGAACCAACTTAAGACCTGCCAAATCTTTCTAAACTAGATATTTGAACACTAGTGAAAGTTCCAAACAGGACTTAAGCACTTTGAGAAGCTCTCTTGTGTAGTTTTTCTTATTTTATAAAATGTTTTTCCTGTTACCTAATTATTAGGAAGCAGATTTTTTTTTTCCTCTGGGAAAGCAGGTTTTCCTTCCAGATTTCAAGCATATACTGTATGTGTTAGGTTACCTAAAGACCATGTCACATTAGATGACGTTTCGTGCGATTTTCAGTTGTAGCCTTCACTCACTTAATGTTACGGAGTCAGAGGTGGATGGCCGCATGGTCCTGCGAAGTTCACTCAGTTAATGTGGAATACCCAGCAACTCACTCGAACAAAATCATCCAGGATTGAGGTTTTTTTTTTTTTTTCTTCTTACCTTAGTCGTAGTGGTGGGCTGTATGTGCATAAGAAACAACAACCAATGAATACTTATCTGAAAGTACAATGCATCTAAATCCAGCAGATGAGGAATAAGGAACAGGAAGTATTTTGGATTTCGCAAACAGAAGAGAAATGAATCTGATTGATGACTTGTGCTTTATACACTACAACAAAATTTAAAAAAAAAAAAAAAAAAAAAAAAAAAAAAGTCTGGGAGCACCTTACAGCACCAATAGAAGCTAACTGCAAGCCTCAGACTCTGTCCTGCATACTTCTGTTGTGCCCTCCACCCTCTTAAAAGAAAACCATAAAGATCATTTACTAATAATACCATGGTGGTCCTTACAGATTTTTTGTTTGGAAATTTGTTAGATTGGAAAATTTTACTAGTGCACTGGACTGTTAGCACTGATAAAATTACTAGCCTGGCGGGAAATGCTGTACTCTCAGATTTTTAGACTACCAGCAAATTGGAACAATGTATTATATCCCCTTATTGATCACTTAATTAGATACATCTGTCTAGAGTCTGATAGGAACCGTTTTTACCTCCAAAATAGTGTTCCCCTTTCATGATTATAAAAAGGTACAGAAAGCATTTATTAGAAATTTTGCTCCATGTTTTACTTGATAGCATCACACAACTCTTTTAGCTTACAAGTTTATGCCTCCAGATTCCTGGTCCACCTCATTCCAGAAGGGCTCTTTTGGATTGGGATATGGAGATTGTAGGCTCTGGAGTAAACTAAACTTGCTCTCATATTCACGGAACCATCCTGAGATGTGCACTTGGTGGCATGGCACATTTATCTGAGAAAGAGTAGACTGTATTCATAAAGGGATGTACATAGTTGGCAGTAGTGCTTAGCTAAACGGTGCCACTTAAGTCAGCTGTTATTAAGAAACCTAATATGTGCTAAGAAAACATTCTCCACACTCCATTTCACAACCACCACCAGCCTGTGCTGTTAAGACAAGGAAAGCAGTATGGATCTTTAGACTTCTGATCTTTATGTCAAATTCATTATCTTCTGAGCTTAGAAACATTGCTTCATTCTCACTTTTCAAATCTAAACTTAAAACTCATTTGTTTAAGACTCCTTTTTCTCTTTGACTACAATTGCTCTGCACGATTTTAAATTTTGTATTTTTAGTTTTGTTTATAATGTGTGTTTTATTTATTGTTTGGTGTCGTTGAGTGTTTAGGAAGGTGCCTACAAATAAATAAAATGTATTATTATTATACTCTGTCATTCACATATCATAGCATAAATTTAGACTCATCAGGCAGGGTAATATTTTTCAAACATTCAGTTGTCCACTTTTGCTAGTCACATGCCTACTTTCGTCTTGTCTTCCTCCAAGCTGATAGCAGTGGAACCTTCTAAGCCTGAAGCATTATGCATTAGGTGATCCCATTGTGCACACCATTCTTATCAAGAGCTGTTAACTTGAATACTTGTGGCTTTTTTCTGTGGTGAAATGAATCTGGCCGTTCTCTTATCCCCTCTCATTAATAAGCTGTTTTTCAGACAGGGAACTGCTGCTCTCTCAGATATTTCTTGCTCCATCTCTATAAACTATAGTGTGTGAAAATCTCAGGAGAGCAGCTGTTTCTAGCAAACTAGCACCAACAGTCATTCTTTGGCCAAAGCCACATAAATCCTGCATCTTGTCCATTTTGATGTTTGCTCGAACAATAACTGAACTTTCTGACCATGTCTTCATTCTGTATGATATATTGAGCTTAGAGACGTATATTTGGCAGTTTGAAGGGTAGGGTATTTGCATTTAAGGCCACTGAGTGTACATATATTTATTTAAATATCTACATATAGTGTATTTTTTTTCTCTACAGAGATCATTGATGACCTGGCACACCTAGTGGATAAAACTGACAGCAGAATCCGTAACGAAACACACAGAGTCCAAACTGTAGAGAAGAAGTCTGCTTCCTGTGGTGAGTTTCTTCTTTGCTGGGTTGGGGCCTTTTGCGTTGGACACTTTCAAAGGAGGATTGGTTTGATTAACAGAAAAAGGCTTTCTTTGTTAAAGTCAGAAAAGGGAGCAGAAAAGAAATAACAGAATATATTTACTTGCTCTACTGTATACTGATTTTGACTTTGGGGTGAGGTTGAACAAAACGAGGAATTGCTAGAGGAAACCGTAGGGTTGTAAACATGGTACAAAATTCTAACATCTCAAACCTACCTGAATTGAGTCATTTACGAGGAAACTGTCAGCAGTGTGGAATGACTTCCCCACTTATCTGAAATGCACTTTATTTGACTATACATTTTGTTACTCTGAAAGTTAAGTCTCTGATATTTTCACTTGTACATTACTGGTTATTTAAATTTATGACAGCAGTTTGTTCAGTGCTTTTAATATTCTTAAACATGCTTTTTTTAAATTTCACTGCAAGTGCGCTTTATTGACTCTGGCTGAACTTTCTACAGTTCATGCTCATATCAGCTCCCCAGCAAACACATCTCTAATTTGTTAGAGTTTTTAGAACATTTGCTTGGTTTTAAAGGGGCCCCTTTGGATACATTTCCTTTTTTTGTCATCTCCTTTGGGTTGGTAGATAATCTGTATGTTTTGAAGTCCAGAGGCTCATTTCCAGCATCGTACTGCTGCCAACATAAAGAGATATCGCACCTGCAACTTTTTAAAAAGGGACATTCTGGTGGGGTAAAATTGAAAATGACAGGCCATGCTTCTCGGAGTAAAAGAATGGCTCAAGGAAGCTGGGAGACGGCGAAAGACAAAAGCATCTCTAGTTTGTCAAGCATTCCTAAGTAGTCAGAAATCAAGTAATTAAATTTGTGTTTGCAGCTGTTTAAACAATTCCTTTGGTGGTCATTTTCACTTCTGCACTTCGAGGAAACTGGAGAGAGGGTTTAGTGGTAAAATGTTGTGTAATCTTTTTTCTTTTTTTCTTCTCCCTTCTTTTCACTGGTAGTGTTTGCCCAAGTCATCCATCATTCCTTCCATAGAGTAATTAGACATAAATTTTTAAATGTGCTTGGCGGTAGGCTAATAACTTCAAATCCGCTGGATATTGTGTTTCATGTACATTATACAAATGAAAATTTTAATTTGGGAGAATTCACGGGTCTTTGGGAAAGTTTTTAGAAAGGCATTTTTGGAGGATTTTGGCTTAATCTGCACCATTGAGTTTAATATTTAACATTGGTGTTTGAAAGTATACGAACCCTTGACTTTTTTTTATGTCCTAGAAAAACAGTATTAAAAATAACTAAATTATAGTATGTAAGGAATAGATAGCCTATTTAAAAGGCACACGTACTAAAATACATATTTTTCTGTAAACATTAAATGCATGTTTTATAAAAACTCAGTAAGCTATCTATGTAAAATTTAGGTGAACTTTTTCTTTTAATAAGCAAAGTCCCATCCATTACCAGCTTTCATAGGAACCAAGCCTTCACTTTAATGAGATGCTGCGCACATTTATCTAAACAAAACTGATTGAACTGCCTAATGTTCGTTGCCAGTCTATAACTGATTGA
>JANRMT010062846.1:20638738-20649483 GCA_026402145.1 Polypterus bichir lapradei | reverse complement strand
CAGTCTATAACTGATTGAACTGCCTAATGTTCGTTGCCAGTCTATAATGGACAGCTTGCTTCAGAGTTAGCTGCGGCATTTCTTACGGACTGAGACCTGGATTTTCATTTACCTTTGTCAAAACTTGAAGTAAAGTACGTTTCTTTTAAATCCAAGCTTTTGCAGATTTGCAGGAATTTTTAAGGCCAATGCCATGCTGGAGGACCCTTTTTTGTTTCATCATTTACTCGGAGCCTGCTGTAATAATGTGAAAATCTTTAGGAGTGGTCCAAATGTTATTGTGTTATTTAATTGCAAGGTCAATTTAATTTCTTATACCGTATCTAGACTTTATTTATATTTGATTTCATTGAATGAGCTAATAATCCATGTGTTCCTTTCACTTTTGCACATGAGAGAAGTGTTATTTACCTTTAACTAGAATCGGTTCCTGTCTAAAATAAGCATTTTTTGTATTTGAAGATCCTACCTGTTAGGAAAAATTTCAACTAATTTTGATTAAAGAAGGACTGTATGGTGAAGTGTAATATTTTGAAGAACTGCTCTGAATTACTGTTCTGTCCTGTATTCCTTATCCATTTTAAAATCTCCTGTTATCACTGATTGCTGTTTGTCAGTATCATGTTGATTTGTACAGATGTTCTTCCTTGTTCTACATCCTCTTATGCAAAATTACCCAACCCTTTCTAAATTTATATTGTCATATTTATTATCTAAATATTGTACAGTGGCCCTGGGAAACATACAGTAAATTCATACTACTGTATAATGGACCAAGGTATAGATGGTATGACACTAAAGTCCACTTGACTTGAATTGTGGTACAGTTTCACAGACCTCCAAGAAGCAGTTTTGACGGTAGAACTATGTTCATACTGAGCTTAAATTACATTACGGCAATCCAGAAACAGAAGCCAGGACATTTCAACACAGAAAACATTTTTCACAACTATGACAGAGAAATATAGTGGGCCAGGTGTAATATACCACACAGATCTGTGGAATTCTAGCACATTGTTGTAAAGACCAATGTGACAGAGCTGCTGCTAAATGACCCCAAGAACAAAACAGACTGGAGGTTTACTTTTTGGAGGAGGTTATTTTTGGTTTTTATTTGAAACGCAAAACAGTTGCCATCAAATTTTACCATCAGTTAAATAATTTCTAAACAGTTTTTATTTATTTAAATAAATGTAAAACACACATCTTAAACATGGGTATTAAGGGAGTTGAAAATGTATGTGGCCAGCAACCATGCAGAACTGTGGCAGAGCAGCACCCTTCTGAGCTGTTTAGTTAAGAGTTGTGTGTTAAGTAGAAGAGTCCTGCTTAGAAACGCAAAACATCATGCTCTGCTTCTGGTTGGTTCCCACTTTGACAGTCATTGCTTTATGTGAATACCTTCTTCCCTTTTGGAAAAGAATATTATTGTGAAAATTCTTATAGCTTCAAATTTTATTGACCCTTTTCTTCACATGAGACCTCATGGTCTTTATCAGCTTTGGATCCAAAATGCTAATGGTAAGACTTCAAGGTTGGATGCTTATTCTGTTATGTCCCTATTGTCATTTTTTTTACTATTTTGTAGTAATGCTAAAAACAATACTTTTTACAGCAATAATCAGAAGCATAGAGTGAAACTATTCTTTGCTTACTATATGTAATAACTTGTAGTAAAGCAAGATGTACAGTGGACTTTCATCTTTTGTTGTTAATTATGATTTTAGCCTTGCCTAATATGTGTTCAACTCAGTGAAATAACTGTTCACAGTAAAAAAAAAAAAAAAATCATTAAAATAAGCAACTTGTTTCATTCTTAAGTGTACATGGAAGCTTAATTTCTACTTTTTAGAAGAGTAAAAGAATAGCTGTAGTCTTAAGTAAGTGTGGTATAAGAACATAAGTCTTATACACAAGAGGACACCATTCAACCTAGTTGGACTATTGTGCATTTTAAGCAATAGTCAAATCCTGTATGTTGTAGTGTGTACATAATAGATGCTTTTGTCTGTGAAAACAATTCTTCATTATAATGCTGTGTTTATGGTTTGATTTTTAAATAAATTTACTGAGTGTTTTGAATAATTTAATCATTTAGGATCTGTTTTCTTTTGATGTATAAATAAAACATAAATTAAGCTCTGGTTTTGATTAACTTTGGAAGACATGCAAGACACCAAGGAGCTTGTAATGTTTTTATGTGTAGTTTGTACAGTGTCCAGAAAGTTACCATCTATGAATAGAGATGTCTGTTGATGTGTGTGTGTGTGTGTGTGTGTGTGTGTGTGTGTGTGGTATCTGAGCGTCTTATTATGTTTGCCTGGGTTTTATTTTAACTTTGTGAACAACATTTAAGCAGTAAAAAATACTCGTGCATTTTAACGTTGACACAAACGTTAGTATTTTATATTTTTTACCTAAATACCTTAGTGCTATTGAAATACATCTTGTTGAGAGTAAGAAAACATATGTGGTCAGCAACCATGCTGAGCTTTGGCAAGTTAGTACCTTTCATGTAAAGGATAGCTTATCATGGCTATTGAAAGTCACTGACTTATAAAGAGTATTTCAGTATTTAGAAAGCAAAACCGGTCAAATTATATGTGCTTAAATTTAAGTTGGTGTAATGATTACTTCCTTTTATTTAATCCAGCTGTTAATCCCCTGTTATTACAATAAATATGCTTTGAGCTCATTATATAAAATAAAACAAAAAACTTTGTTTTATGAAACCAGTTTCCTCTTTTCCTAAATTTCTTATTAAACTAGAGTCCCTATAATTCTCACACTTCAGCAACCTCTCCTTCCATCTGGACTATTCAATACGTGCTGTAGTCAACCCTAGGGAAACAAACATGGCCTTTTCATACTTCTTGATAAGATATATTGTTTTTAAAAAGTCAATTATTTCTGTGTGTATATCTGTGAGCAGTGCACCACAACTCTTGTGAGAGCTGGTGTTTGGCTATTGAAGGCCTCCTTTGGAACACAGAGGGCCTCTTAATCTCTCAACTTGTATTTTAAAGCGCTGGTTTTTGACTCTGCACTTGTTTTATGGGAACGACTAGAAGAAAAATGATACCGCGAGGTAAATGAATGCAAGCTAGAGTGCTGTCAGCTCGAGGTTTATTTGTGCAGCAAACCAGCAGCTATATTGGTTGGGAAATGCTCTTATTGTTCATGTGGGGGACCCTGGTAACAGCCATTCGTAGGTCCTACAGTCAGGTCTCAAAAAACAACAAAATGAAGGTCACCTAATATTGCAGTTAATTCCATTTCCTGGTGCCCATGACAGCAGCAGAGGGTTTATTTGAAGATCCCAGACCTCGAGTCACTGCTCACATTGTTAACTTCATGAGTATGTCTCTGCCTTGCCAACATTTTTAGTGTGTTAATGTATTCTGGATGGACACGGAGGGGTAGAAGGGGGTCTTTTTTTTCCACCTTCCTCCTTGTAATTTACCCTTACTTCTCTCAATGTGAGGCCCAATGTTTGTCTGATGTTACTGAGCACTGATCATGAGAATGAAGTGGACTAAATACATCTGAGTTTATGGAAGAGTGAACTTTATATGCATTATATGACTTGTTTTATGTTTATATAGTTAACACGAGAAAGAAATAAAAACTGAGAAGCGAGTTAGTCTTGTGGGGGTCTCTGACAGTTTGTTTTGTCCCAGAGTCAGTTGTTTTTAAAACTTAGGGGCTGGTGGGATTCTTGTGGGGGAAAAGAAAAGTTCACATTTTTGATAGCTGTTTCAACAGTTTGTTGGACTCAATCTAAAATGAGAGCATGCTGTAATGAAATATCCAGTTTTTGTCATGGTCACTGGGGGGAAAAAAAAAATCTCCCTTTGAGTTTACTTTTGTTTGTTCTAACAATGTTGAATTGTTCTTCATATATATATATATTTTGCTCAGGTTTCTTGTAACTACCTACTTTCTGTAAAAACCGCCACTGCCCTAATCTAAAATTTTCAATTTTCAAATTTTTTTTGAAAACCTGTTATTAAAGACAATGTCACTGTGATTGGGACCGAGCTGAGCTGGCTGTTAGGACAGATGGATTGAATTAAAATGCTCTTGGTTATATCATACACATTGCTTGCTTGCTTACTGTATCTATAATCTTGGAAATAGTTCACCAAGGTGAAAAGACTTGGGGTCTTGATTCATCACTTACTTATGAGGATCTTCAGTTTATGCATGAATTATTTAGAAATAAAAAACACTTTTTGTGGAAGCAAAATGTATTGCAATCAGTGAAACTGACTGCCTTGAAATTACTTACCTTGAATTCAGCTTACCTTAAAGACCAGTAGTGCAACAATCCTTTTCTTTGTGTTCATTTTCAGAATGTTTATATTTTTATTGTGTACTAATTTATACTGTGGTTATCTACTATGCCTTCTCCCTTTTATATTTATTTAGCATTAAGTTTCTTTGTTTATTTTGAAAAAATCATTTCAAATTTTATGCACCTTGAAAACAATCATTATAATTTCTCAGAATTGTTTAATAATACTGGTGGAAAAGGTGAGAGACTCTTTGAAGGGACCAGAAGACAGTCATTTTGCCAAGCTAAAGTCCAAACCCCAAATCAGGCCTATCTTTTCCTAAAATACACATTTTACAAAAATTATGGGTGCAGTAAAATTGTGCAATAATCTATGACAGATTTAGTTATAATTTGTTGATGTCTTTGAGTACAAGAGTCAAATTTAGAGAACCAAGGATGAACCAATGGCTGATCTAGCTGCTTTGCTCTTTATAAAAATCTTTTTACAGTTCCTGAGCACTTTATATCATCTTTTCTTAACGTAAGACAAAAAACTGTGGTTCATTGCAAGCCATAATGTAGGACTCTGTGTTTAGAGGTACAAAATAACTGTAATGTTTATTCAGTTCGTCTGGAAGTGAAGTGGCGGTGTTGGTCATTTCACTGACATTTTCTTTATAGTTGGTGATAGCTTTAACCTTGAAAGTGTGTTTGAAGTGTCTGTTGGTGCCTGTGCTGTGATAAAGAGATTAAGGCAGCCTTGTGAAACTGGCTGGGTTATGCGTGCATTACACCCTGTTAACCTGGTAGTATGAATACTAGAGCCTGTCTGATCCCGGCCATGAGTTAACAGAGATATTCCTCCGTATGTGGCTACATTTGAGAATGCAATCTTGGGCAAAATCCCTGTTTCCCTTTTGAGTTATATAAAAATATAATCAGTGACTCAAATGTTGTGTGTTGGCAGTGCAGCTTTTAGCCGTATGTAAGATTCAGATGTAATACAGTGGATAAAATGAGGCAAAAGTGTGTCTAAATACAAAGTTTGAAATTTAGATGGGAGATGAAGATTCTCATAATAAATAGCAAGCAGGAATAAGGCCAAAGAACAGACAGGGGTCTGAATACTGGGAGAAGCTTTAAAAAACAGACAAATGTTACAACCCATGTAAATCAAAGGCAAAATGTCCCAACAGTCACTAACATCCTTAGCTCTAACTGCACTGATGCATTGCTGTTTGTTTATAAGGTCACTATTGCCACATTTACAGGGAACAGTGAAAAAGCTACTTGCATGTGCAGATAATTATTTATCCAAAGCTTTATCGTTATTACCGGATCAACGTGTGTGTGTATATATACTATTGTTATGTATGTATGTATGTATGTATGTATGTATGTAATGTATGTATGTATGTATGTATTATATGTTATATATTATTTATATGTCATAGCTACAAACGTGGCCATGGGTTGCTAGATAACTTCACCCAGAAGTTGCATTGAGTGCTATCATCGATGCAACTATATATATTACATATGTTCATTACATTTATGTATTCATTACATTTATATAGTGCTTTTCTTAGTACTCAAAGCACTATCCACACAGGGAGGAACTGGGAAATGAACCCGCAATCTTCCACAGTCTACTTACTGCAAAGCAGCAGCACTACCACTGCACCACCTGTGAGGACAATATATATATATATATATATAAACCTGGCAGCATGGGGCACTCATCATTCTAGTGTTTGGAGTTGATTTTGTACTTTTTGCCGTTTTTTTTTTTTTTTTTTTTGATTTACGGCCGTTCAGGTTTCAAACTAGCCCAGTTTTTCAAACGTTGAGTTTTGGTTAATATTTAAAATGCTGATGAAACATTACAACTGATTTAAAGAAATTTGACTATGGTAAGACTTCACTCGTTTCCTCTTCTGACTGATACCTATATTTGCCCATGATGGCAGATAACTGCATAGCTTGTTATTCATTTTGATTAAAATAGATCAATCTGCTTTGGTCACCCTGTGCTTCATTATTTATATATCCATCCTTTCTGATCCTTCCTTGGAAACACATCCATGATTTTGTGTTAGAATGTCATATTTGATACAACAGAATAGCGAAGATGGAGATAGTATGTGAGTATAGCTTTGCATATTTATTAAGGGAAGAGAGGGTAATAGTACCAAATCAACATTGGGTAACGAACTGCAGGGATAGTAGCATCATACAGTGATGTACGAGAATATGTTTGATTACTTTGTTATATTCCTTGCCATTGACAAAGCATCAGTGAGAAACTACTAGAGAATTAAAGTATATGAATAACTCCATTGTAGATAATTAGGTCAAATTTTCATCTGCTAAGGCAATTACTTGTGTTTTGTACTTCTAAAACAAGGGGCACGACACAGCCAGACTATTAAAGGTGGGCACCAATCTGCCTGGATGTTTGTATGTTTGTTGGGTGCTGTGGAAACAACAGAATGCTCCTGCATTGCTAGCCAGGGAAAGCTATGCAGCCATGTTGCTACGATGTCACAGAAATTAAACCCATTTTTTCTAATGTTGGTTTTCACAACATTTGGCAGCATAATGTGTTCTGCCTGCCTCTGCCAGATTTTCCTATGAGAATTGCAATTATCAGCACAATGAATAAATCCTTGCAACCATTACGTTAGTTTTGATAAGAAGACCAATATGCCAAACAAAAAGAGGAGGAGAGCTTGTGGTCACATTAGCAAGTTGTGTTTGCTAGCCATTTAAAAGGCTTTCGGTAGGGTTTATGAAAATTACAGAAGGGAATTAAAACTGGCCAAAACTGTCAGGCTAAGCTTGTTGATTGTGTCATACTTATCCAGCTAATGCAAATAAATAATAGAAAAGGTAATTATTTGTTCAGTTTACATTCTTCTGTATGTAGCAGAAGATTTCTCTGAGGCCTCGTCCCTCTGTCCTTTTTCTAACCTACTTCTTGACTTCAGGTTGCAGTGAGCTGGTGGCTATCCTAGCAATAATGGCTGCTGGTGTGAGCGCTAGATGAAGCATTGGCCCAACACACTGCATAAGCACACACCTGAACTCACTCTAGCCAGCTTACAACTGCACAACTTTTTAGGTGTTTTTATCATTTCTATATATACCATAATGCCTTGCACTTCCTGTATCACATGCATAATTTATTATAGATGTGAGCTAGAAATACTCAGTGCAAGGCATAGACATTTGAAATTCAATTCTTTAGTACTGTGCCATGATTTATCACTTTAAACTCAAGTTTTAAAAAAAAAATAGATAAAATGAGGAAGGCAAACAATGTTTGTGCCCACTTGTTAGCTGTAATTGTGTCTAAAACATGTTTCCTGCAGTTACAAAACTCAGTTAATTAATAAGAATAAATAGAATGTTTTTCTTGATAGTATTTAAGAATTTGAACTTCAGTTCAGTTAAATTTGGATATTTCCGAGATTCCAGTACTTTGAATTAAAATGCATGCCTTCCCCTTTAATGTGCAGTAGTACAATCTACATTTTCAGACGTTGGGAGCTAACTGGCAATTGTAGTGGTGCAATTCATTTATAGGTAAGTCATTCATTATGTGTAATAATGTAATTTTTCTTGTTTGTATTTATGAAAATATAATATGTAAGTATCATTGGAGATTTTTGATGCTATGGTATATGCTATGGTATTTTGTTTTATACTGTTTGGGCAATTTGTAACTTGTTTGTGGTCATAAATGTATTTAGTGCGAGTGCCGCCATTTTAACTTCTCCTTGTTGACAGCCATTCTGTTGTTAGCCATTGGTCTCTTGTGCTAGTATGTGAACTCTAACAGCTTTTCTGCATATTGTCATCACCTGGTGGGTATTAACGATGGCACAGTTTCTGGCATCCAAGATTTTGTTTGCGGTGTTAGCCAGCACAAGTCTTTTTAAAAAGTTTTTTAAATTGAAGTTAGGTTAAAGTGTTGGGTTTTGTCATTTTAGTTCAGTGATGTCCTGGCTTTGACCCTTGTGTGTTATTTGAAGAAAAACCCTTCAAACCAACAATAGTGTAAATTACAATTTAAAAAAGTAATTTTTTTTTTTCCCTCAAGTGCGATCGTTGAAAGTGTATTGGAACATATAATACAGTGCAATAAATCAAAACATGGAGCAAAAAGTGTTATTCTGTACGGAAGCTCTGAACTGCACAGTGAAAATATTATGGGATAACCCTTATCTTGTACGTATGTGAAAATATCTCGTATGTACGAGTTACTTTCACGTACGTGCGAGATGTTTTCATGTACGTACGAGAAACTTAGATTAAAATATTACAAAAATGGGCTTCAGGGCTTCCTAATTACGACCTTACCAAGGCTATGGCGCTTCAGTTTGACGTCACTTCCAGCGCTTGTAGTGCGGTGATATAAAAAAGCAGACGGGTGGACTTTTATTTATTAAAGGAGTGTGGGATGGTTGGAAGTGGGTTTAACAGCAGTTCACAATACCTCTGACGTACGCATACCCCATTACACTATGGTTAAGATTAGGCTTGTGGGAGGGTAAGGGCTTAGTTTTACATACTTTATGTTTACAGGTATTCGTCTCCATACTTGTACGGAGCACCAGAGGAGAGATGGTGTTTTTTTTCTTTCTGGGAAACAATTTGGTGCGTACAACTTACCATAGCCTGCGCACCAAGTATTTTAAGGTCGCAGCGGCCAATACTGTGTCTGCGCCGCATGCATTCAGATTAGCACCATACACCCTTGCGTGCTACTGTACATCATTTTCTGGACACAGGACATATCACTGAACAGTCTGATGTTTTCTTCACACAGTTACAGACCATCCATCCATCCATTTCCCAACCCGCTGAATCCGAACACAGGGTCATGGGGGTCTGCTGGAGCCAATCCCAGCCATCACAGGGCACAAGGCAGGAACCAATCCTGGGCTGGGTGCCAACCCACCACAGGACACACACAAACACACCCACATATCAAGCACACACTAGGGCCAATTTAGAATCGCCAATCCACCTAACCTGCATGTCTTTGGACTGTGGAAGGAAACCGGAGCGCCCGGAGGAAACCCACGCAGACACGGGGAGAACATGCAAACTCCATGCAGGGAGGACCCGGGAAGCGAAACGGGTTTCCTAGCTGCGAGGCAGCAGTGCTACCACTGCGCCACTGTGCCGCCCCAGTTACAGACCACAGAAATGGATATTGGCAAGTTTATAAAAGCAGGCTATGCATTCAAGCCCAGATCGTTAAATCTGCAAAGCAGCACCGCTAACCAATGCACTAATTTATAGTAAAAGGAAACTACATTAGTTAGCCATCTACTTACTAGCTCACAGCTTCTTATTTGCACAAGTTACGAAAGGAATTAATATTTCACGTATTTAGTGCATGTGAATTTTACCCAGTCCAATGCAGGTTCACTAATTTAATTCTCTGGTAAACTTGGCACACTCGATCGCTTATCTACACCAATGAACTGTGGGATTTAACATGCATCTAAAGAGTTAAATCCAAATTGGGCCACTTTAACTCCCGCCATTTTCAGGCAAGAAATGTACCCTTGTTAAAAAGCCAAACTTGAATATCCTAGTCAAAACCACTGGCAAACCTGGCACACTGGGTCATCCGTTGCATTGTGCAAAACGAACTGCGATCTTTAAAAGTACAGCAGAGATCTAAATCGTGTTGCTGCCATTTTTATTGTCACGTTTTTGACAGGATGGATCACTAAGTTAAATTGCAGGTAATACTTTCACGTACGTACGAGATACTTTCACGTACATACGAGATAAGGATTATCCCATCTTTTTTTTTCACTGTGCGGTTCAGAGCTTCCATAATTCTGCAAAGCACATGCAATGTATTTCTTAGTAAATCACATGTGTATTTTTCTGTGATGAATAGACCAAAAATCTTCATATCGTTTGTGTCTGTCATCTGGCATGAAGAGAATTTTTAACTTTATAAGGCAACTGCCTTAAAATTGATGATCACATTGAATTTTTGCAAAGTTTTTTTTTAAAAATGAAATAAAACTTCCTTAAACTACATACTTAAACTAATAAAATATGTACAGAAATATTTATCCATAATACATATGGCATAAAAGAAAATGTGTTTCGTAATTGCAAGCTGTCATATTGTTTTATTTTTTCTGTAATGTACTATCTGAAACAAGGCTTAATTACCTGGTACGTAACCACCCACTCAATTCAGGTCGGGTCTCAGACAACGAATGCAGTGAATGTAATTAATCCGGACCTATAGGCTGTCAAATAAATGAACCACACGCCGTGGCGCAGCGTAAAGGGGCTTCATCTCTGACGCTATCATCCGAGGTTCGATCCCCGAGACGGGAGAAGTAGAGCGTGTATGCCTGATGAGCCCAAAATGAGGGCGAAACACGTGTCGCATACTCTTTGCATTATTTGACAGTAAAACTAT
>JANRMT010062846.1:20628258-20638338 GCA_026402145.1 Polypterus bichir lapradei | reverse complement strand
TCCGTTTCATTCTCCCCCTCCTCCCTTCCTGCAGCCCAAAGATGTCAAATTAAATGGTGAGTACAGTATGAAATTGTTGTTTCTGGTAGGCTAGGCACTTTTTATAACTTTTTGGTTAATACATCAGAAAAATTATTGGTGTTTTGGTAAATTATGAACATTATTCAACCCTTTTTTGTTATGAAAAGGTTAAGTAGGTGTTGCTGTGGGAGGTTCGGAGCGCATTATGGGTATTTCCATTATTTCTTATGGGAAAAATAGTCTTGACTTACAACCAACCTTGTTTCTTATCAAAACTTAGGCTATACGATGCAGAACAAATCTTTTAAAAAAAAAAAGCCTATTGTTTACTAAGAAGCAGTTTCAAAATCATCTTTTCTTCTTCTGATTAAAACCGCAAGCTTCTGCATTTTAAACAAGCTTGCTGTCCAAACTCAAGTGGTGTTCATTTTAATTTAAAGAACAAAATAAAGTTCTGAATTCGTTACAGTAGATTTTCTTGCCAGTTTATCTATTTGCACAGGACGGCTTCTCCAATCACGTTTTTTTTAGCTTATTACTCCACTTTCTCAATATACCAATCGCCTCTCCTTCACTGATAAAACAAGTCATTGCAGGAGGTTTGCTGCAAAAGAAAAAAAAAGAGGAAAAAGAGACACATTGGCTCACCTACCATATTACCTTGCATAAAGGAGGACTGCAACTAAAATACTGTAAATCTTAGGAAAGCAGTGGCTGAAAATATCATTTTTGGTGATCTGCCCTTTTACTGATCACCGATAAAGTCTTTTTTTTTTTTTTTTAAAGTGAAAATCTGCTGATTCTGATTGGTGTCTGATCGATCAGGGCATCCCTAAATTTTAGTAAACTATTTGGCAGTCAAAGCATATTCACTGTGAAAAACGCTTCATCTAATTTTGCTGATCAACACTACTTGCGCCTTTATGTCTGGACCCTTAAGTGGGATATTTCTGAGTCCAAGTACAGCTGAAAATTGTGCACTTCTACTTTTTAAGTAAAACACTCCCAGCATGTATATTTATAATGTAGATATATGTATTATAAATTTTAATTGTCTGTCCCTTTAAATCCTTGCATAATAGACATACTGTATTTGAATTCGGTATGATAAAATAACTGTAAAATTTTCCTACATTGATTCCTGTGAAAAAAAATTTAATTCTGTTACCCAGTGTAATCCAGACATAAAGGTAACTAAGATTAGCAATATTTATATAAATAATTACCAAATGAAGTATTTTAAGCACCTATTGCATTGCTCAAAATACGATGTGGCCACCAAAGGAGTTGAAAGGTTGGCACCATATCACAATTTGGTGAGTTCAAGTAGCAAGTTGTTATCTGTAAATGATTCCATTATTAGCTACTACATAGAAAGATGTTCATTTGAAATTTCCAATTGGCAACTTATGTTTCCTATAGCACATGAACACAGCATATCCTCAGGGGGCTACTGGCAGAGATAAGCCTTCAGACCCCACCCATGAGCGACTCCCAATTCAAGGATCTGTCGCGGTTTGTCATTCCCAGGCTGTCAGCTTGCTAAAACACATAGCAGGGTCCCATCTGTTTTGACTGGGAACCCTCCGTTGCTACAAACTTTTGGTTATTAACGGGTCTACTGGCATTCCACCAGTTTCCCGTGAACTCCTCCTCACTTGAGAGCCCTTGGAGTGATTACTTCAGGGGCACCATTTAAGTAAATAAAGCATAGTGTCTGCTGGCAGCTTTCGAGTTCTCTCGTAAAGTAATGCGATTGTTGGAGCTATCCTTTCTTGTGTGCCAGATCTCTACCCCTGAGAAAATCTTTGCTGGCCAGCCCCCTATAATATGTAGATAATATTAAAAAAATGGTTAAATTGTATCAGAAAAGTGAAAAAATTAAGGAGAAAAGATCCTTCAGGTAAAAAAGTATGTTTCAAATGGTACAAAAAACAGTAATAATAATAAGTGCCTCAGTTTTGACATGCCTTATTTTTTCTCTGTGCATATTTCTGAATTCTTGGTTTTTCTAATGTTCAGAATTAATTTCACAATCTGTTAAGTATTGTTCTTCACATTATGAAGGAGATGGGGAAAACCATCGGGAGCCTTATCCCTGGAAATATTGAACCCAGCAGAGAGCCGATGGAGTTAGGCCTGTTGGGGATCAGAACTGGTTTGGTGCTGAGGCGTCGCCCACTTTCCATACTGTAAAAGAGCTAGCGCCGTTACATTTTCTGAATTTTCTGTATTGACTTGGTACCGAAGTATTGATTATGTAATCCCTAGCCAAGACTTGTTCCTGAGGATCTCTTGCATTTTAGCATGGCTGTCAGCTAGAGGCTTCAGAAGTGCAGTGTAATCCTCATTGTTTTTGAGAACCTCTTTTAACTGACATAAGACAAGTCAGTCAAGTCCGATTGCAGAAAGCATTGGATCTTGGGGAACACTTACAAGAATAAGAGTGGTGTTCCACAGGGGTCATTGCTAGGGCTGCTGCTATTTTTAATATACTGTATATATATGATTTGGATAAGAATATAAGTAACAAGCTGGTTGAGTTTGCCAAAATAGGTGGATTGGCAGATAATCTGAAATCCGTTGAATTATTACAGAGGGACTTGGGCAGATTTGTGGCAAATGAAATTTAATGTCAGTAATTGTAAAGTATTACACATAGGAAGCAAGAATGTTACTTTTTATTACACACTGGGAGGTCAGAAAATCGAGAGTACCCCTTATAAGAAGAATTTAGGAGTCGTAGTGGACTCGACACTGTCAACGGCCAGACAGTGTTCAGAAGCCATTAAGAAGGCTAACAGAATGTCAGGATATATTGCACGGTGTGTGGAGTACAAGACCAAGAAGGTTATATTCAAGCTTTTATAACTCACTGGTGAGGCCTCATCTGGAGTCCTGTGTGCATTTATTGGTCTCCAGGCTGCAAAAAGGACATGTTGCTCCTCTTTGGACTTTTTCAAGCACTTAGGCCAATTCCAAGACTACAGGGGATGAGTTATGAGGAAAGATTAAAAGAACTGAGCCTTTTCAGTTTAAGCAAAAGCAGATTAAGAGGAGACCTGATTGAAGTGTTTAAAATTGTGAAGGGAGTTAGTCCAGTGAATCGAGAATGTTATTTTTAAAATGATTTCATCAAGAACATGGGGACATAGTTGGAAACTTGTTAAGGGTTAATTTCATACAAACATTAGGATGTTTTTCTTTGCACTGAGAACAATACATTCCAGACATATGGAATATCCAATCAAATTGTGTCTTATACAGTGGGACTTTCAAGAATTGAGTGGATAGGATCGGCAAGCTTTGTTGGGCTGAATAGCCTGTTTTTGTCTAGATTGTTCTAATGTTTTAATAAGTTCAGGAGCTTGTATTCCCTGTTCAGCTTTGGCTATCCCAGCTTTCCTTAAAGTTGACTTGTGTAAACCAACTTTTCTTCACTCATTTAATTTTACAGTTAAAGTAAATTGTGATGTGCAAGTATATTAAACTTAATGGACATGAAGAAAATGAAATCGGGGTTGATGGGAATCAAAAAACAACAAAAATAGATATTCATAAACCTTCACGTGTGGAATTTCTTTTTGCATTGACACTTTGCCTAGAGGTGGTTAATATTTATTGCTGGTAAAGTGGGGTTTCACATGCAGAGTATGAGTTTTCCCTGTTTTCAGACTGGTGCTACACACTTAACGGCCGCCCGCCCCCCCCCCAAATTCTGTGTCTGCAGTGGTAGCAGTGCAAAAGGAGGGCACTTTTGGAGGAACTTCTGGTTTCCTTTAACTCTTGTTTGTGTTCAGGTAAACTTCAATCAGGTACAAAGACCGTTCATCTCCCGCAGTTTTCTTAAGGGGTTTTGTATAATTGGATATAGGATGCTTTCTAAGGCCAAGTACTGTAGTTAAGGGTCTTTTTGATGCTTTGTAATGACCAGCTCAGAAGCAGAGATTTGAGCTTTAGAGTATCTTGCAGCACTCTGCTGATTATTTTGTATATTTCTGTTTGCTCTCAGTTGGCCTTTGGTCTCATTGCAGGTGATGAATGAGAGATAAAATGAACTGAAATTAGAATGGTGGGCTAGGGCAAGCTTTTCTTAAATATATCAATCATGTACACAAAACTGAATGCAGCTACTTCTTAGTTTGGACACAAGTACACTCAATGCCCATTTACAGGCGAACGCTGAGAGTGTGTGTGGCCTGTGTGAGGGTTACATGTGCATGAACAAGAAAGGTTTCTTTTGAAAATTAGCAGTGTGAAAGCAAAAGTAAAAACTCGAAAGCTGCAAACACAGCAGGATTCAAATTAATGAAACAGGCAGTTTGATTGAGACAGCCTGCTGTGGCCTTTTAAGCACGGTGATCGAAAATGAAATAGCAAGCTTCCAAACAGAGCTGTAGCTAAATCCAGGAGAATAAACACGTCAACGTGTATTAGACAACACAGATTAAAATAATAAATGGTGAAAGGTGCATAATAAAATTAACTTAAATTAACTTAAAACTTGAGCATGGGAAAGGTGCTATATGAATAAAATGTTTTATTAACTTATTTATAATCATTAAATGAACAATACACCAACTTGATAACAGCTGATTTGCAAATCTCCTTGTCTTGTGCATGATCTTACTAGGATTGACTCGGGTATCCAACAACCAGAAATTGAACTAAGCAGGCGAGAAAACAAATGGGTGGAAAATTGCCATTCACAGTGTGTTACTTTAGGCTTTGCACACACATTTTCATGATTAAAACCCCACATTTGTGGTGTGGCTTTAATGATATAAATTAACCATCCATCCATCCATTATCCAACCCAGTATATCCTAACACAGGGTCATGGGAAGTCTGCTGGAGCCAATCCCAGCCAACACAAGTGGAAGGCAGGAACAAATCCCGGGCAGGGTGCCAGCCCACCGCAGTGATATAAATTACCCATGTAAAACTTGCAGAAATGTACAGTGTCTTGAAATCAGTAAGCAATTATTAGCCAGCTTTCTGTCAGAAGAAATTGGAAATGTGAATTGGGTATACAAATTGTGATTGGTACACTTGTACAATTTTCAGTTTCTCCGCATCAGCAGGAGACTTTCTCTAGGCACTCCCTTTTTTACTTCAACATCCCTAAAGATGTGTACATATGATTAGTTAGTAGTTTTGAATTAGCCCTGCTTGGGTGAGAATATGGGTGTTTGGGCCCTGTGATGGACATAGCATAACATCCAAGGGTGGTTTCCAGCCTTTCAACTGGTGATGGGCTGGCACACTGTCCAGGGTTGTTTTACAGCCTTCTGCCCAATTTCTTTCATTAAAGAAATTTAACATGAGTACAATCACAAATCTTGCCAAGTGGCAGATGTCACCAAAACTGGAGGAACAGCAAATATTGAATAGGCAATTAAAACAACTTAAACATCCATACAATGTGGCAAACCTTTCAATGTAAAGAGAAGCAATGTGTTTCATGCAGGCAAAAAGAACATTAGATAGATACTATAGATAGATACTTTATTAATCCCAAGGGGAAATTCTCATACTCCAGCAACAGCATACTGATAAAGAACACTATTAAATTAAAGAGTGATAACAATGAAGGTATAACAGACAGACAATAATTTTGTATAATATTAACGTTTGAGGGTGGAATTGAAGAGTTGCATAGTGTGGAGGAGGAATGATCTCCTCAGTCTGTCAGTGGAGCAGGATGGTAACAGCAGTCTGTCGCTGAAGCTGCTCCTCTGTCTGGAGATGATCCTGTTCAGTGGATGCAGTGGATTCTCCATGATTGACAGGAGCCTGCTCAGCGCCCGTCGCTCTGCCACGGATGTCAGACTGTCCAGCTCCGTTTCTACAATAGAGCCTGCCTTCCTCACCAGTTTGTCCAGGCGTGAGGCATCCCTCTTCTTTATGCTGCCTCCCCACCACAGCACTGCGTAGAAGAGGGCTCTCGCCACAACCGTCTGATAGAATGTCTGCAGCATCTTATTGCAGATATTGAAAGACACCAGCCCTCTTAGGAAGTATAGTCGGCTCTGTCCCTTCTTACACAGAGCATCAGTATTGGCAGTCCAGTCCAATTTATCATGCAGCTGCACTCCCAGGTATTTATAAGTTTGCACTCTCTGCACACAGTCATCTCTGATAATCACGGGGTCCATGAAGGGACTGGGCCTCCCAAAATCCACCACCAGCTCCTTGGTTTTGCTGGTGTTCAGTTGTAGGTGGTTTGAGTCGCACCATTTAACAAAGCCCTTGATTAGTTTCCTATACTCCTCCTCCTGCCCACTCCTGATGCAGCCCACAATAGCTCCTTTAGAAGTTGTAATGGGGCATGGTTCTCAGAAATTGATTAGGTAATGTGCAGAACCACATTAAAGGCCAATAAATGGTTAGGTTATATTGTAAAAACAATTAATGGCAATTCAGGGACATTGTACTTAGACTTTGTAATACCAATTGGGACAACATGTAGTATACTGTGTGCAGCACTGGTTACCATGCTACAAAAACAATTAGCAGCTCTAGATCATAGGAAACTAACCAAGTGCATTCTCAAACTGAAAGGACCTGCCCTACTATCGACAGGCTAAGGGAATTAAGCCTCTTTAGCTGTCCTGGGTAAGCGGTTAAGAAAATGAGTAAATGGATAGAGTAGTGAAAGCTAAACAGGAACCTGATGTTTTCAGAATATTGTTAATAAAGTTGATGCAGAAGGATTCTTTCAGTTAATAGTGTCATATAAATTCAAGAACAACACTGGAAATTAACTGGAAGAAGAAGGTGGAGTAGGAGGAGGAGGAGTAGTAGTATCATGTGTTTAAAAAAAAAAAAAAAAAATACAACTACCTTGCTTGTCCAACCAACATGCAACGTATCGCTACTTTCTGATGCTATGATAAACAAGAATATGTTAAATAAATTACTTTAAAAGAAAATGCAAACCTATCCTTGTGTTTTCCTTTCATTTGTGCATTTAGGATGTAAACTAGGTAGACATTCTTTACACAAAAGAAAAAAGTATCTTGAGGAGATATTACTCGTAGAAGAGCTTAGCTATTAGCTAACCTAACAAGTATGAAGCTTGAGCTGTGAACCTGATACTCCTCTGCTCATAAGCTATGTTAGATGTATTAGCTATGCTCGACATACATGTGATACCTCACAACTTGGTCATTATGGTATAACCCTTTTTCTTCATTGTTACCCTATCAGTATAAGCCATGTCACTTTATTTTATTTTACTTTGACATTAAGTCACTATAGTATGTGTCACTTTGACTTAGATGTTGTGTGTCACCTACCAGTAGTAGTATTAGTATTTGTATATTATTTGTTATTTGTGTAGTAAGTGTACTTAAATGTTTGTATTTAACTTGATACAATTCTTGGCTACTGGTACTTGAGTTTTCCTTAGAATCAATAAAGTGTCTGTCTGTCAATCTATCTATCTATCGACCTATCTTATCCTGCCTACCACACTAAAATTAAAACCTACCTATCTTATCCTGCATATTATGTTAAAGTCAAAACCTGTTTATCTAATCTATCTGTCTTCCCAGAATTTATGCCCAGTTTGTTCAATCTGTAGTTCCTGGTTCCTAGTTTCTCTTTTGCGCATTCGCTACCATGGTTGGGTCCGAAATGAGATGTGATCAGAAGATGGCATCTCCATTTTATACTGGGCAGAAAAGAAGGGGCGTGTTTTCCTTAGTTTCGTTGCCCTCATGGGGTGTTTTCTCGAAACCTTAGGTGAGCCTGGAAGGTAACCCTCTGGAAGCATTCATGACAATAGATTAGGTCATCTTCCTACATGACATAGGATTCTCTGCTGTCAACTCTGCAATTTCTTTATTAGATAAAGAATAGTTATATAATTAAACAGATAATAGACATTCTTTGTCCAATCATATATCTAATCTTGCATTTTTCAGGGCAAATCCTGAAATGCTCCAAGTTGGCTAATGTGTAATAAAGGGCAGATGTTTCATGTTTCCCATCATGGTAGACTGATATGGTAATTTAAAGGACATAGTGTTGCAATTCTTTTTTTTCCCTGATAGTTTGTCTTTCACATACTAAGTTGTGTTGAGATTTTGTCTGAATTGTCTAAAGTTTCAACTTCAAACAATTGAATTAAAAGCATACTAGTTGCCTCAAATAGAAGACTGAAATGTTTTCTTGTGAATTTAACTGAAAACCTGATGTAGACCATTTAAGAATTACTATTATCCACGTGATGTTTTCTTAAAATGTCAATGCTTACTTAGCATACTGGTGTGGCCACAGCAAAAACGTGTTTTTGAGAACATAAACTTAATTAACTCGCAACTCTTAATCATTTTTTATTGTTTTTCCTTGGGGAGAAGTAAAAAATAAAAGGTAAAAAAGGAAGGTGGGGGCATTGATTGTATTTTATTCACAGATAAAGAGGCACTTTGAACTTGAGGACAAAACCAGTCTTGGATTAAGCTTTTATAAGTAGCCATTAAAGCTTCCCTCAACAGAAATTAAAGTTGGTAGAAAGGAGAGAAAAAAAAAAAAGTAAAATGAAGTCTCTTTCACTTGGTCACTTCCCGCCTCTAACTGGAAAGGGAGCCTGGTTTTACTCCCCCTCTTACTTCAGATTATCCCCTCTGCTTCCCGGTGGGAGGGGGGGGGATCAATGCACTGTCAGTCACCCTCACAATTTATGGCATGATTTTCCCAGGGTTTAATCATCTCATAAAGCCGCTCAGTTCAGCGCCTTTCTCCTCCCTCCCCAATAATCTACTTAGCGAGTAATTTTGCAGCCCGTGGTGTGGAATCTCACAGGTTGTTTGCATTTGTAGTGGGCTTGAGCCGTGCAGCCATTTGAAGTGGGACACTCCTGAGTTAATTGTTGGGGGATGGGGGGTGGAGAGGAGGGGGTATCTGTAGTGATGTTTCCCATGTTCACTGGCAGGTTAAAAGAGAAGACTACGAAAGAGATCCTGTCCATCTTTGGTTTTTAAAAAGCACATCTTCAGATGTCTAAAAAGGTCTGTAGTGGAATGTCTTGTCTCAAGTGAGCTGGACTGCTGTATGAGAAGGACCCTTAGCTCGCTCTTGGTAGTGCATTGCTTTTGTGTTGCTTTGATGGTAGGCTGTTTCTGTCTTTTCTTCTTTGTTGCTATCTTATTAATTTATTTTTAACACAAGTTTCAGTTTAAGAATATGCAGGGAGATTCACTTTTCTGGAAAGTAAATTGCACCTTGTAAATGAGTGAAGTTTGTTTTCTGTCAGAAAAGCTGAGGGCCGTTAAGTACAATCCTCCTTGATAATATGATAAAATTTATACACAGAGTGTGTGTGTGTGTGTGTGTGTGTGTGTGTGTATGTATATATATATATATATATATATATATATATATATAAATATATATACACAGTGGGTACGGAAAGTATTCAGACCCCCTTCAATTTTTCACTCTTTGTTATATTGCAGCCATTTGCTGAAATCATTTAAATTAATTTTTTCCCTCATTAATGTACACACAGCACCACATATTGACAGACAAAAAAAAGAATTTTTGAAATTGTTGCAGATTTATTAAAAAAGAAAAACTGAAATATCACATGGTCCTAAGTATTCAGACCCTTTGCTCAGTATTTAGTAGAAGCACCCTTTTGAGCTAATACAGCCATGAGTCTTCTTGGGAAAGATGCAACAAGTTTTTCACACCTGGATTTGGGGATCCTCTGCTATTCCTCCTTGCAGATCCTCTCCAGTTCTGTCAGGTTGGACGGTAAATGTTGGTGGACAGCCATTTTTAGGTCTCTCCAGAGATGCTCAATTGGGTTTAAGTCAGGGCTCTGGCTGGGCCATTAAAGAACAGTCAGAGAGTTGTTGTGAAGCCACCCCTTCGTTATTTTAGCTGTGTGCTTAGGGTCATTGTCTTGTTGGAAGGTAAACCTTCGGCCCAGTCTGAGGTCCTTAGCACTCTGGAGAAGGTTTTTGTCCAGGATATCCCTGTACTTGGCCACATTCATCTTTCCCTCGATTGCAACCAGTCGTCCTGTCCCTGCAGCTGAAAAACACC